>JAOSBN010000005.1:2651940-2672486 GCA_027563595.1 Erythroxylum suave | reverse complement strand
TTTTATAGTACTAGTCGTGCCCTATTGTTCTTAATTTCAAAATGCCCCATCAATAAGGCAGATCACATGGCATGTTTCCATTTCTATAAATTCAGACGGCCACGATTCAGTCCTTACCTTTCACCAAATCCTCAACAGCCTTACGATCTGTCCCATTTCAAACTTATGGTGCCGGTCATTTTATGATGCTCGTTGGGGGCATAAAGTCCCCTCTCTTGCCTCTCATGTGACCGACCACTAAGCCCTGTTTGACCTGTCATTGCTCCTACCATGTCCTCCTGCTATTTCTTCTCTTTGCATATATATAACAAATCTTTTTGATCACTATAAAGACCACCAAACACTATATATAACATTCAATCTTAGAGCCAAAAGCCCGAATTTGCAAGAAGATTTATATTATTACATACATACATATACATACTCAATCATCAACCACCAACATCAGGAAATGGCAAAGGAATGTTTTGAGCTTGAAATCACAGAGCTAAGGCTTGGTCTTCCCGGAGGTGAAGGCCCCAGGAACGATAAGAAAAGGGTATTCTCTCAAGTTTCTGATGATGCAAACAGCGAGACTGGAGGCGGTGACCGGAAAGTCCAAACAAAGAGCCAAATCGTGGGGTGGCCACCAGTCTGCTCATATAGGAAGAAGAATAGTTTTAACGAGAAGAGCCTTAACGAGACTTCAAAAATGTACGTGAAAGTTAGCATGGATGGAGCTCCTTTCCTCAGGAAAATCGACTTGGGAATGCACAAGGGTTATTATGATCTGGCTATGGCGTTGGAGAAGCTTTTTGGCTGTTTTGGGATTGGTAAGAGCTCATCATTTCCTGTTATTTATGAGCATAACATGTGCTAATCGCCATAGATAGATCACCATAAACTCATTAACATAGACAAGCATTCCATATCAGAGATCAAACCACAGTTTTCAGAAACGTATATGGATTTATTCTCTAAACAATACGTAATCAATGATATATGATAATGATGAGATTAAGATTTCAAAAAAAAAAAAAAGAGAGATCGAAAATTGATATTGTTTTGCAATGTTATCTAGTTGAATGTGAAAAATCAACAAATCGAAGTGAATTGCATAGATGAGTCACGATTCAATTTCTTCAACCTTGATGAGAAACCCTAGTTGTTGCCTGCTCAAAAGTAGCTTAATTAACCAAAATCATTCTTGTATACTTTATAGCTTAAGTCAGTTTCTAATTATTCTTGTAACAAAGTAATATATAAGAAATAGTTATCCATGAAAGTAAAACTCGTGAAAAATTTCACTGTTTTTACATAATTATTACAATAATTTTGTCCAGTATAGAAGAACCATGGCCTGCTGATCAGGATCTTGCCATAGATTGTGATTGAATCATATAGAAATACCCTGAAAATTACTTAACATCTTTATATTAAAAAAAAAAAACAAAGGGAAGTAGAAGTACAATTTTGAGAAAAATGACTCTTCATGAAATTTTGATGTCTTACTTACCCTTCCTTTAGTGACATTTGGTAATGACTACAAAGAACCATTTTGAATAATTGGTTGGTACGTATCTATTCATGGGCAGGCAAAGCATTGAATGATGCAGATAGCTGCGAGTACGTCCCCATATATGAAGACAAAGATGGAGACTGGATGCTGGTTGGAGACGTGCCCTGGGAGTAAGTTCATCTAACCTACACCACTCATTTTGATTGATGGAATGCCATATCAATTTCGTAATATATCTCAAAGTTTTGTGCATATAGTTATGTGTTAAATTCCAATGTAGGGTTTAAGAGTTTCAGTTAAGCATTATAAGCACAACCCATTAATGAAAAAGTAACTAAAAACTGTTTTACCATGAGGATTGTAAATTTCTGCTACAAAACAGAAGAGAACATGCGTGCACTTTCCAGTGAAAGAGCCTCCCACTTTCCTTGACACGACCTTAATGTTGCTTTCTTGTTCGATACACGTAAATTGCAAGTGAAAATTTGACCCAAGTCAGTGTCCAATAGACTCGGAACGCAATGTCTCTGGTCTCTTTTTATGTCCTATGGTTCCAAGGGAGGTAGAACACGTTTGTAATGATAAGTTGTTGAATCAGATTGTGATGATGAAAGGTGGCAAGCCATCAAACCTGACTCTTTAAAGTAGCTGTGGTGATGATGACGTTAACATTTCCCTTTCTTGGTCATGATTCATAAACATAATTAATCCCATAAAAGATTGGCATGAGAGGAAATTAACATAAATTAACCAAAACCTTTTGATATATATATTTTATAATGGGTATTAGTAACTTAATTATTATAGAAAGCTTTTAATTTTTTCAAAAATTCAGAAACGCAATGAACCCTTTATTAATTTTTTCTTTAAAATGATATTTTTAAAATTTTGTTCCCTAATATGTGTATATATATATATATATATATATATATGAAATATAGGGCTAGAACCATGTTTTCTTCATCCTGCCTTGATTAGAAATGTTTGATTTAACTTTGCTCCATTAGGAGGAGGTGATGTGGGGATTAATCGAGTACTAATATCATATGACATTATAGGAAAAGATGTTAGCAAAATTGGCATGAGAAAATTATAGCTTCAAACAAGGAATTGGCCTTGTTGGGTCAGAATTCACAAACGGCCAACACACGCAATGTTCTTCATTATGACATTGTCTGGTTGATTGTAATGATGTCCCTGAAGACCATACCTTGTCAAGGCAAGACATTATTGCATAGTTGGACAATTGGTGTGTGGCATTCAATTTTCACACATGAGTTTGATTTATAGGTCTACATAATAATAAATTTTAGTATTTTATTATAATTTTTGGCACAATTATAATATATTTTAAAATTTTGTAACAGGATGTTTATTGAGTCCTGCAAGAGGCTAAGGATTATGAAGAGATCAGAAGCCAAAGGATTTGGACTGCAGCCCAGAGGTGTTCTTAAGGGAATTCTTAAAGATGATTGAAGAATTAACCAAAATTTCCCTACTGTTTAACTAGTGAACTTCTATCTATAAGCATGTAATTTGTCATCAACTTGTGTAATGAATGATGTAATTGTTTCAAGTTTAATTGGGATAGGACCCTAGATCAATATAACAATATTTTATTTCATTTTGTTCTATTTTCCTATCATGGATTATATGTCACTTTCATAAATAAATAAATATATATATATATATTAACCTGCCTTTTGTTTTTATGTTTCTTTTAAAGTAACTTTATAGCAATATTAAAATTTCTTACATTATGATATTATCAATTCTGAAATCTTTTAGGGTATTAAAAAGTCCTAACATGAATATGAAAGAGCCCCTAGGGGTGGTCGAATTGGTGGAATGGAGAGGCATGGGGCTAAAAGGTCCTGTATTCGAATCTCCCTACCTACATCGATTGAGTCTGTCGAATAGGGTTTGCCTAGTGCGGAATACCCAATTGACCTGATTTACAGGCTATTGCGTCAATCTATCTAAAGGACAACGGTTGTGGGTTCCTTTCATTCCAAAAAAAAAAAAGAGCATTGAAAGAATTTTGAGAAAGTACGGGAAGAAATTAAACTCAATTAAATAAGTTTATATATAATTAAGAATATCCTACTTCGATTAAAAATTTTAAGTTATAAGTTACGAATCATATTTTTATATATAACTTAATTTACCTTTATATTATTATCTAGTACGAAACAATTTCATCAATAAAAATATTCATATTTTAAGTTTAATTTTTAATAAAACCTAAAATTTTAATGAAAATTGTCAAAATATTTCATGAAAACTAAACCATGATGATAGAAGACTTTTCATCTTCAAATACACAACGGAGAGTAGTTTCCTTTCAATTTTAATATTAATTATTTGATATCGATAGAGTGAGCCCTACTTTAGAAAAAAGGTGGAACGGCAGATGTGATCAGTCCATGGTTTCTAGCCACAGTTTTGATTTGTCGTAATAAAAGAACTTGTCAAGCTAATCTAAGACAGAAAAGATCAAAGTCAATGTCACAACAATAATTAGAAAAAGAGAACCAAAACTTGTTGAAGTGACTGAGAGGAGCATTTCTAAGCAAATGTTCATGTTCTTATATTCACATTCGCGAATTATTCACAATGTTTAGGGCATTCACATTGAACTGCCTGCTTATAATAATTATAGGTACGGAATCTACATCGTATTTACACATAACATATTCGTCAAACATTAAAAAAGAGAGACATTTGTGAAGCCAATAAATAATAAATAAAACCCTTGTTTAGCAATTAGCTGATTAGCTGATACTTAATTATAATAGCTTATTTGATCAGTAGATTTTATTAGTTATTTGTTAGAGATATTTGGTAAAAATAACTGTTTAGTATTAGCTGTTTATGTGTAAAATAACTTATGAGGATATGACTTTTAAAAAAAATTATAACGATATGAATATTATATTTCGTTTAATATTTTTAGTAAAGAATAATAAATTATTTAATGAATTAATAAATTAGAGTTAAATAAAATTTTAATCTAATCAAAATTTAATATATTGTTTATGATTTATAATTTTTTGAATTATTAAAATAAATAACAAAATTAAAATGTTTAAATTAATAAAGACATGGAAAACAAATTTTACCAATTAATTATTATTATTAATTGTTAGATGATGAATATGAGTGGGCAATATGATACAGAAAACAAGAATTAAACAAGGGCACAATCGTCAGCTAAACAAATATTTAATACCTGATAACACAAAAACTTTACTCTTCCTAAGTTGTTAAAAAATTAACTAATGGGGTTCAATCAACTAATCCAATCAGTTGATTACCAAACACTAAAGAGAACTAGTCAATAAAATCAATCAACTGAATTTATTCAATTAGCTATGTTTTAGCTGACCAATCAACAACTAAACAGGGCCAAGAATCAATCGGGCAGAATGAATTATTGAAGATTAAACTAATTAGAAGGTAATTAAGTATCTATACATACTCAAAGAAACGTCAAACCGTTATTGGGATAATAATATTTTTCTATAATGAGGTTTTTTTCCAAAACAATTATTAATTTTACAATACCTACCACAAGATTTTTGAAAGTTCATTAAAATTTGTTAAATATGGATGTAAGATGATCGAACTTAATGAATTTACTTATTTAAACCTATTTAGGGTCGAATTTTATAATAAAATGAATTTATAATTTTAATATAAAATTTTGAAAAATAAAATAAAGGGGTTAAATTCGTTGGACCTGTATAATTTGACATATTAACATGTAAACTTTACTTCAAAGAATCAGAGATCGAGTACATATTCTCTATTATTGGCCAAACCAAGGTGCTTAGGAGGATGGATTAAGAAACCATTAGCTAATTAATCAATAAACTAATCCTACAAATACAATACAATGCAAAAGATGCGTTGATCCTTGGTCAACTATGCAGCCCTAACTTGGACTGTCTACTTTCAAGTAATTGAGCTTTTCTATGGTTTGTAAAACCAGCGACTTGTTAGGATTCTGCAAATGTTGGGTCGTTGCATGAGGTCACTTTCTATCTCTTGTTGGATTGATTCCGTAACTGTTTCACTAAAATATTAAGTTGCTCACATTTACATTAAACAATAATACCCATTCTCCAATGTTCTAAGTTCTTGCAATATAAAAATTGTATGACTTTATTAGAGTGTCCCATATTGATTAAACTTGAAAATATTAAAAGATTTATAAGTGGTAAGGGTTGAAGATCCAAATGATTATTTTTAGTCATTTTGACAATGGTTAACTTAAGCTCAATTTTTGTTAGTAAACCCTACACCCTGCCTATATTAAAAAATAATATGATATCAAAGCAGCTTTGATTCAGATTATTAATTTGTCAGTTGTCTGTTTGGATGTGCAATCCCAGCGACCCAATTTAGTTACCACTATGTTTATTTTAAGTGACAACTGGATGTTCAGTTCCGAGTGGGAGTGTTAGAGTATCACATATTGATTAAATATGAAAATATTAAAGGGTTTACAAGTGGTAAGGGTTGCCTATCCAAATGACTAGTTTTAGTCATTTTGATAATGATTGACCCAAGCTTGATTCTTGTTAGTGAATTATACACTTTACCCATATTGAAAAATCTAATAATCTTTTCATAAATTTGATATTGTTTCGAAGAAAAACTAGAGTTCATCTTTACAAAAGAATCTAAATACAAAGAATATTCAAAGTTAATAAATTTATAATTTGTATAAATCAACCTATAGATTAAATTCAATTAATAATTGAGATCTTAACTCATTTTTAATACTTGATTATCTCAAATTATTTTCATCATTTAATATCATAAATATATAAAATAATTCTTTGGAAAATTTTACCTCTCAATCAGCAAAAAAATTGCCTGAATAGTCATTTACCAAACAATGTTTATCTCTACAACAACAACAACTCTCAATAATAATCTTACTAACATGAGAGATCCAGAAAAGTCCAATAGTACGCAATCTTATTCTTAACTAATAGAGAGATTATTTTTAAATATTTATACTATCTCTAAAAAAAATCAAAATTGAAGACTTACAAAAAAAATAATGATTTTGATAAATTTAGGATATAATTTATAAATAATTATCAAATTTAGGGGCTAAACTTAATTATGCTACCCCAAGTAGCCAAAGTTGCTTTAATGAAATGGTAAGAACTATTCCAACCACTTGGCAAAAGAGCTATGTCTTGACAAATCAAAAAAGTTGTAAACCAAAAAACATCACTTGGTCATACAAAATGGCTTGTCTACGAAGAAAGTTGAGAGTGATCAATTGTCAAATACCCATTTCTTGATAGTAAGAGAAGAAGAAAGAAAGAAGAAGATTCCAAGTAATGTATACAACCAACAATGTCGTATCAGATTAAGAAGTTTACTTACTAGGAGAAACATAGAGCAATAGAGTTCCAACAGCTAAGATACACAACCATGTAAAGGTTATAATACTTTTGGCCATTACATTATCACTATGCTGTTTACACAAAATAAGGTAAGCATCATCTGTAATTTCAACCCATGTGAGTGAGTGACTAATGCTTTGTGCATGAATTTGGTTACGAAACATCAGGCGTGAAGCAATATTCAAAGCTATGTTGTTCCAATTCCAAGACCTATACAGTGCATCAAGTCCCTTAAATTATAAAGTGAAAGGCTCTGATGGTGAAGCCAATTCAAAGGTTCTGTCCTTTCGGAGCTTTCTTCAAAAAAACTATAATTATTTAGACGTAGAGATATATTAAATTTTGAAAGCATCATTTGAATTGAAACAAATGTGAATCATGTAGCAAGAATACAAATCTAGGGTCAGCACTATATTTTGGATATGCACCGAATAAACCTTCAGATTGATGCAATAATCTGCAAATTATGTCAATTGAGTATTTCACATTAAATAAGCCTTATACGACAAACTCGATCGAGAGAGTATAAGTAAAAAGATTCGAATACATAAGCTTTTAACTCTATGCCCCCTCTTTATGAACTCAACCAACGCTTAGAAGTTCCAGGTTCTAGATAATAAAATGCAATGCATGAACCTAATGAAAATTAGGTTAGGTCAGACATCAAACTAACAAACTGTTTTCTCTCTCTCGTGGACTCTAAGTGATCTTAAGTTAAGCTTTCATCTGTCAGAAGGTGAGATGATTTGAATTGATACTGCATATGATAAACGATAATTTGAGGGAGCAACCAAACCTCTTACATCAATCAAATTGTTAAGCTGTCCTCACTTGTCAAAAACATAGTGTTCAAGAACAAAATGCACTTGATTGCCCCACAACACCCTTGAAATTAAAACAAAAAGAAATTCAAAAAGTGAAATATAATCAACATTTATAATGTTTCAATATCATCATCTAACACCCGGTTGAAGTCCTATTGAGGTAGATGAATTAGAGAGGTCTAATAGTATGCAACCTTATCTATACTTAACAGAGAGATTTATAATATTTTAATATATTTTATAAGAAAACAATTCTCCTTGGTCAAGTTATTTATTTTTACAAATAATTTTATTATAAAAAACCATACTCTATGATGCTTAAATTTTCTTTTTATTAAATTTATATGAATATTTTAACAAAAATGATATTAATTAAGTAAATTTTAACTTATTTAATAACCAAATAATTTGGTGATTTTTAATAAACAAAAATTTAAAAATTAAAATTATATTAAATATTTTTTAGAATAAATAAAATATGTTAAAGCTAATCCCTTTTACTTCGCATTCCCAAAAATTACCACAACTCTTTACCTTTTTCCTACTTACCTCCAGAATTTTCTTAGCAAAGGCGATGACCCGGAGGTTCCGGTCAATGACGCCAGGATTGACTGGCAAAATCACCGATGGGTGACCGCAAAACACGACACGTGTCGGGAAACAGAAGTTAAAGCAGCGAAACTGTTGAAAATGAGGAGGTCAGTAGGAAACTGCCGACACTCAGACATGGTCACATGGATGTCGGGCGGTGGGGACCACACGCTCCAAGGAGCCTCCTCTTCTAAGTTATGGTATGGGGCACATGAATGTTTCACGAAAAGGTTGACCTGCACCTAAAGTACCCCGACATGTGGGTCCCACCTGTTTGGTTTTTTCTTTTTTAAAACTCACCTTCCCAGTTCCCACGCACGAGCACTTCCAAAAGGCAAGGGCTATGCTCCGGTGTGTGTGCTCCCCTCCCTTATTTATGTACACCTCACTTGAGTCTCTCTCATCTAGTCACTCATAAGTCATAACACATTTTAGTAGGTGGTTGGTTAGTCATATCAAATCAATATGTTTGCGTAAATATGTAGATGAGATTTAATGAAATATAATAGGAATATTATAATTAAAACATGAGATCTGATCTTTTAATTAGTTATGAAAAGAAAAGAATGGGGTAAAGAATGAAAAAGGATGATTAATAATATATTATGATTAGATAAACAATATTTTTATATCTTGCTTTGGAGCAATAATTCATACTCCTCGATAAAATGAGGAATAGAAGTCAAATCTACTTCTATTTTTTACTATATTCATTATAATTTTTATTATCATTATCCCAAATGAATCAAGCATACCGTTAATGTCTAGGCTGTATTTACTTATATGGGTGATTGTAATAAATTAAACGGAATAAAATACAAAATCAATTTACATTTATCAAATTTTATTTAATATAAAAAGAATTTATTAAAGTTTTTCTAGTACTTATTATAAAGAATAACAAATTAAAAGTGATTAAAATTTTAAAATAAATTTAATGTTATGTAAATGTTTATTTATTAGTTATATTAACAAAAATAATGTTTTGACTTGATTTGTACTAATTTTAAAAGATTAATTACTAAATTAAATTTTTTAAAAAGTTAAATAGTTTTAAATATATATCTCTTTATTTTAAATACAATAAAATATTTATCTTTTTTGTTTTGAAGCATTTTATTATTCTTTATACAATTTCAAGTTAAATAATTCAACCTTTTTTAACATAAAATATTATAAATTCTAAGGACAATAACTAATTAATTAATATAAAAAATATGAGTGATATTTATTAAAAGGTAAAAGTTTAGGATTAAAGAAGAGAAAATTAGAAAAAAAACTATGTAAGTAACATATTGACTAATCTAGTGAAAT
Organism: Erythroxylum suave; assembly: GCA_027563595.1. Taxonomy (NCBI): domain Eukaryota; kingdom Viridiplantae; phylum Streptophyta; class Magnoliopsida; order Malpighiales; family Erythroxylaceae; genus Erythroxylum; species Erythroxylum suave. Next base: position 2,662,830 of record JAOSBN010000005.1, on the reverse strand, counting down.
TCTAGGCACGGAAGTACAGGATAATGCCTTCCGACCTGCACGACCGGGTCGGACGAATGGACCGACCATCGGGCCCGAACTTTAAAGGTAACTCGAAGTCACACGCTTTCCACTCAATAACTGTAACATGGGCAAATCACAACCGCTCCTTCATGACACGTGTCGTCCTAAGAGTGGTTGAGTGATTTTGCCGGCCAAATCATAGCCCTACGTATATATTTATATATGTGTCAACCTGATTGAGGCAGTCATTGTTCACTTCCTATAGTTTTCCAACCATAGCTTACAAGAAAAGTTGAGGTCACCGGAAAATTCCTAAGCCAGATTCCGATACAGTCGAGATGAATTTTAACGAGACCGAATTGACCTTGGGAATTCCAGGCAAGTCCAGGGAGAGTAATACAAGTAATGGAGCCAAAGCTGGCGTGAAGCGTGTATTTCTGGATACGGTTGATCTAAACCTGGGCAGGTTTAACAACTGTGCTGATTCTAAGGATTGCGATGAGTTGGAGAATGATGTGTCGAGCGCTACGAAGTCTCCTGGGGCAAAGTGAGATTTTCTGACTTCCTGCATGAATATGGAGTTGGGAAGTCTTCAAAAGTCATTTTTAACGATGGAGTTTACTGATAATTTATTGGTGTTCGTGTATGTTCAGGGCACAGGTGGTTGGGTGGCCGCCGGTGAGAGCGTCAAGGAAGAACATGGTCAAGAGCTGTTGCAAGTACGTGAAGGTGGCGGTGGACGGAGCTCCGTACCTGAGAAAGGTTGATCTTGAGATGTACAACAGTTATGAGCAGCTACTAAGTGCCCTGGAAGGCATGTTCTCTTGTTTGGTCTTAAGTAAGCGGAATTCAACATTCTCTTGTGTTCTTCGTGGTGAACTATGGATATTAATATGCATATTTTTAAGATTCTGAAATTTTCTGGGGTTAACTTACAGGGATTGAATTGAATCAGAAGAAAATAATGGATCAAGTGGATGGTAGCGAATATGTTCCTACTTTTGAGGACAAGGATGGAGATTGGATGATGGTCGGTGATGTACCATGGAAGTAAGTTAGAGCTACCCATCAAAGTATTGAACCATCTTTTCATATCTTCTTCTTTCGGATTCCTCATTTGTCAAAATTTTCTATGTTTGATCAGAATGTTTGTTGAATCATGCAAGAGATTAAGGTTAATGAAAAGCTCTGAGGCAGTTGGGTTAGGTAAGTTTTAAGAATTCTTTGTCTTGGAAATTCTTTTTTCTTCATCTATGACGGTAGAATTTTGATTACATTTGTTATCTTTTTAATTGATTCAGCACCAACAACACCTTCAAAAGGGTCAAGCTCAGGTTGATGGTGGATGGAGATGGTGAAGCCTTAAACAAAACATCCTTGAAACAAATCGAACTTTGGTCACAAAACTTTTTTCTCGAATGTACAGAGGCTTTTTATCTTGGTTTTCTGATACCATCTGTCTTGTTTGTGACACAGTTTTGAGCTTTTATGTTTAGAAAAGCTATAGAAACGAATAAAGAGAAAGAGATGCCTGTAATTGATTATGGTGTTTGCTTAGTTCTAGCTGATACCGATACTAAAATTCTGGGTTTGTCTTCAAAGTTTTCTTTTATATAGAAGATGATTATGAAATTGGACTTTTCTTAGTCTCAGTTATGTATTTCACATCTATGTCTGTATTTGATATGAAGATGATGTACATATTTCTTCCAAAGCCTATTTTGCTACGATTAAGAGAAGTTTAACCTATTCTATAATATTTCAATTGGTTAGGTAGTACTAGTTTTAAGAGTCTTTTTAATCGCTTAATTTCACTTGATTACATTCGAAAACTTTAGTATCTTTAAGATTTGTATTTATGATTCATTCGATGGAAGTTATTGTCGGGAATTCTCCAGATAAGAGTCGAAAAATGATTATAGTGGCTTAACAAAGTATGTTCCATGATCATTAAGAACAGAAAAGAAAGGTTATGTAATATAATGCCTTGATAGAAAGAGAAAGTGAGTGTTTTATGCAACTTGATGATAAAATTGAGCATGAGAATCCATAATGAAGCTGAACAAACTCATTAACTAAAACAGAACTAGAACTTCAGTTTATCATCACTTTATATGACTGGAGCCTGTGAGTGCACTGCTGAATACTCTCAATCTTTGGGTTGATTTAGGCCCCTAAAGCCACTCAACCGGTAGCCCAAGTTTCATGAACTGAAGCAAGTTTGCTTTTTGTGCGAGTTCAAGGAGGAATATCGATGCAGAAGAAATGAGACGAGGAACTACTTTTTGAGAGTTCAAAAACACTAAGCACATTGTCTGACCAAAAACAACCTGGTAAACTACTTTTTGGGCGTTCATCAGATTAAAAACACTAACTACATTGTCTGACCGAAAACAACCTGGTAAACTTTGACCTACCGTTGGTGAGGATAGGTTAGCTCAAATTATTGGTCCAGAATAGTTTTGATTTCTGATGGTCACGTAAAACTATATATTCAAGAGGTTAAAGGGTTTCCATGTGGAAGTTGCCATTAATGCATGTTTCTCATGGCTGGAGTGCACTTTTTCAGAGGAATGAAGAGTCCTGCTTACTTCATCAGGATAAATACCCACCAGTCAACAATAATTTGTTGGGGCAACTGAACCAGAAACCTCCACGCTTACAAAGATATCCAAAATTTCCTCCTATATATGTGTGTATTATTGGAGCTTCTTTCTCAATCTATCAAGTACCAAATTCTCACCTCAAGTATAACAGAGTTGCAGAAATGGATCCCCCACCACCACAAGAAATGTCATACTTTGATCATGTCCAGCAACGAAATGATGAAAAAGGAGCCCTCTATGCCTTGTACTGTTTCTTACTCTTGCTTTTTCTTGTGTATTCTTCTCACAATTCTTAGGAGCAAGCATTGTATAATGCAGGTAAAGTTATCATACACTGGAGATTCTGATAAATGCTTAATTTTATATTCTGACGCAGATGTTTCGCTCTTTGTTGCTGCTGCTGCTGCTATGAGACTTGTGAGTGCTGTTTGCAGTTTTGCTGCTGCACTGGCTAGATCATTTGGAATGAGCATATCAGGAATTCCTTGTTTTTGACAACTATGGTTGTCACTACTATTGTTATTATTATCACGGTTACTATAATTTGTTGGTTCCAAAAGAGAAAGTCATGTATGCAGAGTGATGTTCCAATTCGATGTTCTTGTTTTCTTGTAAAAGTTTCTTCTCAAGATGCCATGTTTATAAGATTGTAATCCTTGAAGAATTAATTTACTTCTGGGAATCAAATATGTGATTTAATGTACACAACATTTACATTTGAAGAATTTACATGTAGCTGCTCTACTCAAAGGATGAAGATCAACAGCATGCGAATTATGTAATCTAAAACAAAATTGGGAACTAACCTAATCACTGAGAATAGGGTTCCTCCCTTCATCAATTTCAATCAGCAAGACATTCTCAGGATCCGATCCGTTAGGTCCTTCGGCATAGAGGGTCGGAAGATAAGCCTTGTATGCAGGCAAGTAACGTGAAACAAAGTCTTTAACCTGCAACATGTACAAGAAAATGCTTCAGATTAGGAAAAACTGCTTCCATACAATGAAAACTGATGTAAACATGCAATAAGAGAATAAAATGATGGAAGATGAGCAAACCTCCTCATCGGACATCCCAGGTTTTCCAGCCTCCCTCATGGCAATCTCTGCCTGCAGAAAAGGAAACATTAATCAGTGACAGAATCATGACCCGACATTGTTGAAGACGCAGGATGATCGGGATAACAAACAACCTGTAATCTCCACTGATATACACAACTGGGGTCCTGAATCTTGATGACTACCCATGCTTTCACAAATTTGTCCCATGCATCATAATAAGCTTCAAGATTCTTGTTTACTGTCTCCAGCTAAAAGTTGAACAGAAGTATAAGCAAATCAGAATACCAAGAGGAGCAAAAAAATTCAAACACTAATCATCCACAACACGATTTCAAGTTCTAACCTGTGGATCAACAGCTTTGACAACTTCCATCGGAACGGGCTTAAACCCAAGCATCCAACCTTCAAACAGCACCACCTAAAAGAATATTTATTGAGACAGTGTCTTTTAGATATTTTATTCTGAAGATCAAACGAATCTTTTGCTATCTGGTTGGAACTTGCATGTAAGAACCAAAACGATCTTTTAACATAAACCCAAATGCTACCAAGGAAAACCATATTCACAAATTACAGGGAATTGCTTCTCTTATGAGAGAAAGATCATTGTAACAGAAATCTAACAATCTTGGTAGTCATTCTTACTGTTAATGGACCTTCGGCTACAGGCCACATTGAAGGATCAAATCTGTCACCCCTCCCGTTGAATGCCGACTGCAAAAGAGAAATAGATAACCATTAGCAACTTTTGAGTCCGAAAAATTGACAGAATGTGAAGATCAAACTGAACTGTAATCTGCATACTTTATCATATCGGGGTAGCCTCATCTTCATCCCTGAAAACTTAAGATGAAAATTAAGTTAAGAGACAAGAAAAGCGTAAAGTAAAAGAAAAATGGTACTCTAATCAAGTTCTAACCTTCTTTAGTCAACTTGCTCAGACCTGTCAGAGCTTTAACTGACAATAGAAGATCATGGCTCCCAGCATTTCCACGGAGCTGGAGGAAGAATACATTTAAAGAAAAATAATCGAGAACAAAAGTCGACATTTAGGATTCACCTTTCCATTGCAGTAAAGACATCTCAGTTAGTTCCTTTACTTGAAATAAATAATATATTTATCTCTACCTCAAGAAGTGCATTTCCTGGATTTGATTCTCTCAGTTTGGCCTGCAATTCATATAAATTGGCATCAGCAACAAAATGAAGAAGACAAGGTAGATACCGAAAAGCTTACGTGATTACCTGATCCTCTGCTGTCAAATAGAAATCATCTATTGATAATGTTGCTGACTTCCTGGAAGGGTACAGAGTCAATATTTTCAGTTTTATTAACAAACATAGAATCACCAGCAGCTATAAAAGCATAGAATCACCAGCAGCTATAACAACGGTGTACCTGCCAGTTACTTTGAAAAGATAATCAAGGGCAAAGACTAGTGTAGTCTTTCCACAACCTTGCGGTGCACTAAAACCAACCTAAAACCAAGAAAGCAAAAACTCTAGAATCATAAAAACATTAACTTGGAGCTTATTAACATTCGCTGTGAAGTTGCTACTATCTTGAGGTGCTTTAAGTTGAAACGAGTAAGAGGCAATAAAAGTCTGCCATACTAATGATTGGTTGACTTATATGCAAAGGAATGAGACCTAAGGAAGTGAATACAAAATCAGTTAATACCACTAAAGGAGGTATATCTTCACCATCCTGAAACTGGGATCTGTGCTTAGAAATCTTATCTTCACACCAAATGAAAACTGGTATATAGTAGTGATAGAGCCTAGCTTTCTGAGGCTCTGTGAGATACAAATCATTCAGCTGAAATAGCCGGCACAAGTGCGAACCATAAGATATCCACTTGTCTATAGATTCTGCAATATTTTCGGGATTCAAACCCAACTTGCTTAGAAGAGGGCCTGAGCATATGAAATCGAAAAGGTCCTGTACAGAAGATACTTCTGCAGGTGATGTGGGAAATACTGAATGTTTCTGGGCCTTTGCCCACTTTTTGCAGGAAGCAGAATCTTGAATTAAAGAATTCTCTTGCATCCATGAATGTCCACTACCTGCTCACAACGGTAAACAAATGTAAAATTTAAGGAATTCATTAACAAGAAGTACCAATTATTGACAAACAAACATGTTATGTGCCCATGCTTGGGATCGAGTCCAAGGACGATTCTCAAGAAAGTTAATCTCTTTCCCCTTATTTAAGTTGGTTCCCTTCCTTACAGAACCTTTTTTTAGTGATGAAAAAAACTAGCAGCACTTGTCAAAGATGAGGTCTACCGAGATTGGGCTAAATTACTCTACTCCTAATTAGCTAATTTTTATGATAACTTCTTCCTTACTTTATTGCATAATGTAATAGCCTTATATAGCCAAAGAAACACAAAAGTTCCACCTAAACTAGGACTCCTAGAAAGACTCCTATTCAAGTTGTTTTAGGACTCTTAGAAAGACTCCTATTCAAGCTGTTTTTTACCCCCCAGACCCTGCTTCATTGCGGGATTTCAGACTGGGTGATGATGATGATGGTGATGATGATAATTATAACAGAAACTAGTGCAGAAATAATAGACTTCTACTAAAAATCAAATACTCCTCTAATAGACTGCTAATAAAACACTGATACTCCTCTAACCGACTCCTAATAAAACACTCATCCATATCATCACTCCCCTCTTCGACATCGAGCTTGCCCTCAAGCTCGAAATCAAGTTATGCCAATGATGGTATGCAAATATGTCTCCTCCTCTTCTTCCTCAAAATCTGCCACCTCAATCCAAAATAGTCTCTTACAGTTGTGCCCACCAAATAAGACTCGTCGCAATTGTAGCACAACCTCTTCTCTCTTCTTTCAGTCATTTCCGCTCTGGTTAAGCGTCTTCTCATCGAGGGTGGAGTACTTGCTATGCTGGAGGTTGTTGTTTTAGCCCAAAAGTGTGGCTGCACTTGCGCTGGTGTTGTTACTACTATTGTTCAACTGTGAAGATGGTCATAAGGTGGTGTTTCGGCTACCTCTTGCCCCTTAGGTGTATTGGATCTGCATACATTGTAATTTTCTTTCACATGCTCTTGCTAAGTTCATTACAGCCCTAAGATTAACAGGATATTGAATCTCCACCTCGATTCGCCACCCTTCTACCAACCCAGTCATGAATAGATTTACTTGTAGTTCTCGTGGAAGCCCTATGGTTCGAGCCAGCAGTGTTTGGAATTAACGTTGATATTCTTCTACGCTCCCTGTCTATTTGAGGCTTGCCAATTCTCCTACAGGGTTGTTGCTAAAGTGAGGGTTGAATCTCATATTGCAATGGCTTTTGAAAGAGTACCAATGTATCCCTGGTTCTTCTTCTTCAAGTTGGAAGAACCACAGTTGGGCCTCCCCCATTAAATGAAAGGTAGCCAATCTTACCTTCTCCTCCTCCGTTGTTTGTTCACTAAGGAAAAATTGCTTACACTTGTGAAGCCAAACCAACGGATCTATCAAGCCATCGTACGTTGGAAATTCCATCTTAGTATATTTAGCCACCATTCTTGCCCTGCTGCCGCCATCTATCCTCTCCTCCCGTGGTGGTGTTAATGGTGCCTGATACTGGCTTGATTTTATGCCTTCCAACCTTGCAAGCATGTGGATAATCTCTGCATATTGAGCCTTTAATATTTGCTACCCCATCTCTAATGCCCGTATCCTCTAATCCATCTACCAATTTACTGAAGATTGCTCTGCAGCTGAATCACCTGTTTTGTTCATGAACTCCTGCTCTGATACCAAATTGTTATGTGCCAGTGCTTGGGATCGAGTCCAAGGACGATTATCAGGAAAGTTAATCTCTTTCCCCTTATTTACGTTGGTTCCCTTCCTTGTAGAACCTATTTTTGGTGATGAAAAAAACTAGCAGCACTTGTCAAAGATGAGGTCTGCCGAGATTAGGCTAAATGACTCTTACTCCTAATTAGCTAATTTTTATGATAATTTCTTCCTTACTTTATTGCTTAACTTAATAGCCTTATATAGGCAAAGAAACAAAAAAGTTCCACCTAAACTAGGACTCCTAGAAAGACTCCTATTCAAGCCATTTTAGGACTCTTAGAAAAACTCCTATTCAAGCTGTTTTTTATTAACATAACTATAACAGAAACTAGTGCAGAAATAATAGGGAAATAATAGACTTCCACTAAAAATCAAACACTCCTCTAACATACTCCTAATAAAACACTCATACTCCTCTGATAGACTCCTAATAAAACACTCATTCATATCACACTTGTAAATCATAGAAATACATGTTACAGCATATTTGGATGCATCATAAGTCCCTCAAATTCACAAACAATTCTTGCCTTCAACTTTTTGCTGGCAGACCGCAGACGGTGTTCTAGAAAAACTAGGTCTGGTTCCTGAATGGACTCCCAATGTTAGCAAATTCTATGGTTAGCCATTAAGCAGAAATTGTGGACCAAAGACAGAATTCACTTTCTTGCTTCAGCAGACACCATTGGTGTGCTTTGCAACTTAGAAGCTGAATCCTATGACCACTTGTTCTGTAGCTGCTCCTATTCCACTTCAATCTGGAACACTATTCTTGCAGGTCAACTTGCTGCAACAGCAAAATCTAGCTCTGTGGACCTCAAAGGTCACGTTTAGCAACAAAGGGTATTATTTTTTATTTAAGATTGTGTTTACCTGTACAGTCTACATGCTTTGGAAGGAAAGTAATTCTAGAATTTCAAGAACCAGAGAACTTAGTCTTCAGTTACCTCACTGGGTTAGAGATTTCTGGGAACAAAACTCATCTTTCTTGGAACAAGCAATCAATTTTCACTCATTAGCCTTCACAAACCAACTTAAATTCAGCTTTCTAAACTCCGGAAACCACACCAAGCTTATCAACAATATTTCTACTCAACAACACAGCTTTCTTAGCGAAAATTTTAGAACGGTAGTAAAACAAGTCAAACATGTTTAACATCATAACCTTCTTTTGCATTCATTCAACTTTCCCAATTCAAAAAGAATTAGAAAAAACAAGAGAAAAAGACAAAATAAACTAGCTTAAACAGAGCAGCAAGTTAGCAATGCAATAAACGAATTAAGTGCAATAATCATACGAAACTAAATCCAGGTTGAAAACTTCACCTGATTTTGATAAATTTGTAGGCATCAGAAAAAGCTTAGAAGACGGGAGGATTGACGTCGATTTTGATTTGGTTTGCGTGAACAAAGTAGAGCGAACAGAGAGCTCGTGAGAATAAGATACAGATTGAGCTTTAAAATTCTGATAATTACAGTAGTAATGATCATGATTGTTATATTTGGATAAGTTAGAACGTGGCAATGACGACAGCAGATTCAAAGCCGCCATTTTTGTATTTCTCGGCTCTCCACTTTCTCTCTGGTTCTATCCCCTGTTTTCTCGCGGGAGCTTGCGAGGCAGCAAGAGAGATAAGTCTCCAGTTACCGAAGTACCTTGAAGGAATGCCACGTGTTGCTCGTTATATTTTTCACATGTTATCTTTTATTTTCTAAGAAAAAAGCAAAACATGGGTCGATTAAATATTTAAATATCTTCTTTCGTGTGTGGTAAAACATTTTATTTATTTTAAAAATATTATATATTTTGAAATTACTGATATATATATATATATACACATATATATGGTATTAAAAATATAAAATAATTTGTAAACAACACATGATAAATTTTTATAATTATTTTAGCGAAACTTTAATAATAAATTATGATCAAATAAATTAACAGAAATCTAATAAGTTTTTAATACTTTCAGACTAAAAATTTTCATTTTTGAAATAAGTAAAACAATATGAAAATTTTATATTTTGAGCCTGAGGTTAATATTAAAAAATTATTTTATTTAGTTTTAAGAAATTGAAACTATAAAATTGTTAGAAATTTTAATTTTGTAAAAATTTAAGAAAGTATGTAATAAGAAATGAAAACAACCAATTTACAATATTACAATATAGAAAACAAAAAATTTAAAATTTAAAATCCCATATATTTTTTATAAAATTTTTATGAAATAATTTACATAAATCATATAATAAAAATTATTTTCATTTTTATTATTTTATTTACTAATAAAAAATATATTTTTTTCATAACCAGAGATGTCAAATTAATTTTAGATAGACTCCAATTTGATTATAAAAAATAGAATCTTTCAATCCATTGACTGAAATTCTGATGAAGTTTTATGGACTTGCAACTGATAAATAAGGTTTTGGAGGGCAATGCAACAAGCTTTTAAGAGAAAAGATCAATATGGATTAGCAAAGACAAGATTATACATAAAAAAGAGTTGAAACAAAGATCAAAGTTAAGAGACTGCTTAGTTACATTCACCACTGAAACTTGAGAGAGAGTTTATGTGCTGATAAAACATTGGAGCTGCAAAGAAATTGTATCTTAGTGGGATGGCAACCTTTCCTGAGATTGCCCTGACACAGGTTGGAAATACCAAACCTGACAAAAGAGCTTATGAACAAAGGACTTGGGGGCCAAAACATGGGGCAGATTACATATTAAGCAAGGTCAAATTCTAGAACATTTATGACCTGATGGAAGAAGTGATAATAATCTAGAAGGAAATCTGATTGAGAAGTGTTAAAAAGTGTTAGCAACAGCTCTTGACAGTGTAGATTCAGTCATTCTACCTTCAAAAACAGGGTTGCAAGTAGGTCTGGGGAAGTCAAAGCTGCAACAGATTTGAACTGTCAAATAGAAACAAGAAGTTAGCAAATGCCTCACAAGAACAAAGGAAATTATGCAGAAACTGGACTCGATACGAACGCCGACATTTTATGCTCAAGTGAGGGATGCACAAATAATTGTAAAGTTAAGGCAATCATGAACGTCTTGACTTTTGTTACCAGCTAAGGGAGATACCTTCTGTTGCTTATACTTCATCCTTACAGCATTCAGAGGACATCCACTGGTTCTCAATTGTTGATCTTGTATTGCATGAACAGTAGATTTAAGGTCTGATGCCTTGTAAGAAGAATAATGTTCCAATGTCGGACTCTGTCAAAATGTAAAGCAATCATAATAGTTTGCTCTGGAATCACATACATTATCAAGGATCAACTAGAGGGAAGAAGAATGCTGACCCATGGATGGCTTGTTTGATCCAGTGTCCATCTAGCTAGAAATACAGCTGATGCAGCAATAAGTGAAGGAAGGAAATTCAAGAA
>JAOSBN010000005.1:2618428-2644297 GCA_027563595.1 Erythroxylum suave | reverse complement strand
AAAACTTTTTAACATTCTATGTTAAATTAATTTTCACAAGAGAAATTACTTTGACAACATGTTGCTTCAATTAATTTAATTTCAAATGCTGTATATTTCTTTAAATTATGAAATTTTGAAATCAAAATACCCAAAATTGGCATAAGCTATATGAAAGCATCGTAGCTCCAATTTGTTGGTACTATGACACTAACAATTCTATCAGCTTAAATCGAGAATTGAGTCAAAATTTTACAAATCAAACTTAAAATTATAAATTTTGAACCCAAAACTCATTCCTTATAATATTGACCCGTAACATGCATATTAACAAGTATGAATTTAATACTTTCTAAGATGCTAAAACTTGGTCAATATATAAAACAAACATCTGTGCTTTTGTTGACATAACAGAAAGAACCGTGATTCTATTAACAAAACAGAAAGAACCTTTATTAGTTATTGGATATAGACGCATCGTTCTTCAAAGCCATGAAAAAACGTACTTGAAAGTCTTTAAAGGAGATTCTTCTCTTTATCTAAAGGTTAAGGCTTTATTAAAACAAAAGGTACTGACTTTTATGAATAAACAGATGAAAGACAAAAATCAACGTTAAAACAACCATCGTGATAAAGATTAGAAGCCTTTGAAAACCACCTTTCCATAGCATTCCGTCGTCGCATGTTTCTTTTCTTTTCTTTTCTTAATACCGTAAAAAATTATTAATCAGATCTAATCAGTCAAAACCATATACATAAGAAACATAATCACATATGCCATAACCAGATCCGAAGAAAAGAAACGAAATATACTCCAATATCACTTGTCGGTTTTTAATATCTTGAAAGTCAGGATCTGTTTATATCAAATCATCAAGAATTAAATTAAAGTGGAAGCATACTTGAATTTATCTTGTGAAATCTGTACTGGAATTTTGCAGTTTATTTTCCAAATTAGAATTAGAACGAAACCTTTTCTCCAGAATTTTTCCTTAATCTCTCTATTTTCTCTCTGATGATAGAATATCAGAAAAGAAGAATACGTACGTTTAATTTGGGAACCATAACCACTTTCATTAGAGTAAAAATTTAATCTAATTTTTAGTTTGACCAATCATAAAACTAGAAAGTATAACCCGATCTCTACACATATAAAGCCCAACACTTAGAATAGATACATAAAGCCCAAAATTTCAATAATCATATTATACCACTTTAATTAATTGGGCTCAATTTTATATGAAAACCTTTAATACATAATTATACACATATAAGTCCACGTGTTCTTTACATCAACAACTCGGGAGCATTAAGGATGTTTGGCTCTTTAGTGCACATCATATGTCCCTTCAGATCTTTTGTCCCATTTATTGTGTACTTATTCTGTTATATTAAATCTCAGCCATCTATTTATATGGGTCTCACATAAATAAATGACTGAGATTTAGTGGGACAGAATAGGTACACAATAAATAGGATAGAGGATCACGACCCCATCATATATAGGCCAATCTCAATTTTGTCAGAATTTGTCCTACAGGGGGTAGTTTATTGGCAACAACCAAAAGAGGCACCGGAGAAGATTAGACCTTATAGGGGAGCCTATTGTAAGTCGTTATGGTGCAGATGAAGGAATTCCCGAACTGGGTCAAATCCAATTATTTTAAAAACAGAGTAGCACAGGGGAACAGATTTTTCGTTTATGAACATGGAGAGATTGAAGAAAAGGGTAAAAAGAACTGGTCACCGGATGCAACAGATACACAAATTGTGATAAGGCAATGCTTGGAAACTCAGATTGATTGGTGAAAAGCCACACTCTAGCTCTATCCTTTACTGTCGTTCTCAAAAGTCAAAATTTAAAAACAGAGTAACACAGGGGGAACAGATTATTCCTTGATGAACGTGGAGAGATTGAAGAAAAGGGTAAAAACAACCGGTCACGGGATGCAACGGATACGGACAGACATTGTGTTTGTGACGAGAGTAGTTGGAAACTCAGATAGATAGGTGCGTCACGCTCTAGAACTACCCTCCACTGTCGTGCTCAAAAGTCTTCACACCAAACATATCGGTTAGAGAATCTTAGCATGTGCGCCGGTCGGACGTCTCGTCTTTTTCAGTCTCCGTTATCGGCACTATCCACCACCACTTTAAATCAAGTAATGTATGTGTTTTCTTTGGCTTGATCTTAAGAACTTTTTTTTTTGGGTTGAATCAGGTACTAATCCTGTTCACACCAGTTGGCCTACTAAAGAGTAAAATGCTATCAGCAAGTGATGGCTCCATTTGCAAGAATCAAACTTGCAACTTTTTACTTAAGCGATGAGAGAACCGAACAACTTAGACCAACGATTTGTTGGTTAAGAGCATTCTTTATTTACGGGTTTCTACGAAAACTTAACAAAATGTTATTTTTGACTTTTATGATTTAGTTAAAATTTACAAAAAATGTTTTTATATTGAGTAGCCATTAAGTCTTGCCCTTAATTGGTTGGCTTAAGATAAGGTGATATGTCAACTTCAACGGTCTGTGTACTTTTTTTTGCTACTTTCCCATGACAAACTTGCCTATCAGCCTAATGTGAACAGCAGATACGCCCAAAACGGGGATCCGTCTTTCCAGCTTGTTACTTTTTGGAGTATTCTCTAATGGAAAACATTGTGAATGTACTATGTTTATGATAAGGATGGATTGCTTCGCGGGGTTGTTGAGCTATGGCCGGTTCGTTTTCGTGGGTTCTTACTTGACGGCTATAAATGAAAGGGCCTTGTGGTTTAGGCAGGTCGTTAAGGCTAGAGGTCATTTGGTAGAGTTGCTGAGGAGATTGTTTGTGTTGAAAGGAAGAGTGAGATGGGTACGTATTCAAGGCCTACGCTTGCCAGGAGGGCTGTGGAGACTAATATGCCTATTATGGTTAAGGTACTAAATAGAAGTCAGAATCCATTTCTAGCCGGATCTCTTTGTTTTTCTCAAAAGCACACTCCCACACGCTTATCAGAAACATAGTATGCTCAACATGTAGTTGAGAAGGTGTTCAAATAATTATTTTTTAATTCAGGATTAGTTTGTGCTATGAAAGATGGTGTCTTGTATTAAGAAAGTTCCCACTTTTAACTGTGCCTGTGTGTTGGTGAATGTGAGAGGAAAGAGTGGTTCACGACGCAATCGTTAAATTGTGCCTAAAGATGAGGTCTTGGTGTCCTTTTGGATATATAACTTTATGGTAAGACAGACGAAGTCGGTAGCTCATATCATACTGTGGAAATCGTGTTTGTCTTTTGTTTTGCAGATGCAGGAATTAGCTCGAGAAGCACCAAATGCCATGTCGCTGGCCCAGGTTTGTTACTCCTTTTCCACATCTGTTTTTCTTGTTTATAAATGGTATAAGGGCATTGAAAACCGAAATGAGGATTGGTCATTTTAATTTCCAATTTTCCATTGCTAACTTGTTTATTACTCTGTACTTTAACTGTAGAGGTACCATGTGGAGAATCAAAAACTTCACATTCTTTTCAAGCATAAGGAAATGATGAGTTTCGAAATCTGATAATATCTTGTGTGTTAAAAAATTCAAGAGTCTTTGGAAGAAATAACGTGGAAAAACGAAGAGAACTAGACACTTCTGAAACGGAATCGCATCAATAATTAGTAGCAGATGACGTTTAGCAGATATCCTAAAGCAATTTAAAGTATATGTTGGTTTCCTAATGTCAAAATTGAGGGCCATTTTGCTATGTTCTAGCTTGTCTTCAACATTTCAGCGTATAGATCCATTATTTTTATTGGTTTTGATCCATTCTCTGCCAAGAGGTGGCACATTCACATGTATATTACGCGCATTCATGGATAAAATCTTATATATGTGTATATATATAGTTCAACAACTCGGGAGCATTGAGGATGTTTGGCCCTTTACTGCACATCATATGTCGGTCAATCTCAATTTTGTCAAAATGTTCTGCAGGGGATAGTTTATTGGCAACCACCAAACGAGGCACTGGAGAGGATTAGAAACCTTATAGGGGAGCCTATTGTAAGTCGTTATGGTGCAGATGAAGGAATTCCTGAACTGAGGGAGGCATTGCTGCAAAAGGTACAACCAATGTCTACATTTTTAAAGTTGATGATTGTTGATCTGGCCAACATTGGCATAGGTGGAGCCAGAGCATGATAAAAATGACTAAATGAGGCTGTTAGCACAGAAAAGGTGGCTTTAAGAAAGATCAGAAGTTATCACAGACGTTATTGCTTCTTCTCTGCGGTGATGATGTTCTGATGAGCTATGCCATATATTCTTGCCAGTGTCGCTTGCTAGAGAATTCTTACCTTGTTAGTATTGCACATTAATAGTTGTGACTGATATACTTCCTGTTGCAGCTGCGAAGGGAAAATAAGTTGGTGAACTCTTCAGTAATGGTTACTGCAGGTGCAAATCAGGTGGGTTATAACTTTAATGTGAATGAAAAAGAACTTGCCTTTGGGGAACATGCCCTCTGTGTTTCTTCCTTTTACTTAAAGAATGTGTGACACCAGCAATGAAGTTGAGGGTTGGAATGCTGTTAAGAGTCCCTTAGAGAGAAATTTTAAGTGCTTTCATTCATTTCATTTTCATTTTTTTTCTTAAGACTGTTGTTTCTGCTCCATGGTTGAATGAATCGTTTATGAGTATTGAAAAAATAGTTGCTTTCGTGAATGATAGGCGTTCGTGAATCTTGTTCTTGCACTGTGTGATGGTGGGGATTCAGTTGTCATGTTTGCTCCCTACTATTTCAATTCTTACATGGCCTTCCAGATGACAGATATCACTAATATACTAGTGGGTCCTAGTGTTAGTGATCCTAGTGATCCAGTGACACTTCATCCAGATGCAGGTGATACTTCATAACCTTTCAGTTCATTTTTATATCTTCCATGGATAACATGGTTAATTTATATGCAAGGTTCTTTATCGAAATACTAAAGGCAGATGCTTCATAACCATTCATTTCATAGTGGTTTATTTTCCTTGAATAATGTGGAAAATGTATTTGAAAGGTTCTCTATTACTTGTAACGAAGTTTTGTGCATCTAACATGAAGGACAGTTTGTGATTCTTTGATCAAAACTAGTAAGGATTTGCATTTCCATGGGAGGTGATAAGTTGAGTTTCTTCCTGCATTTTGTGTGTTTGCTTAGGTAATTGATGAATGTTGCCTCAAATTTCAGATTGGTTAGAGAAGACACTAGCAGCTACTGAGCCAGTCCCAAAGGTTGTTAGTGTGGTTAACCCTGGCAATCCGTCTGGGACCTACATTCCCGAGCCCCTGCTCAAGGTTCTGTCTTTCTTTCTCCCGATGGCTAAATGTTGTTCTGTGTGTTTGTTCACGATACTCAACAGGCATTCTTGAAAATTCTTAATCACATGTCACCCTGTTGTTAATGGTCATACTTTAAATTTCTTCTTGTTCATCTTCAATAAGCTAAGTTGGCAGTTTTCTTTGTGTTGAGCAGAGGATTTCAGAGCTGTGCAAACAAGCAGGATCCTGGCTTATTGTTGATAACACTTACGAGTAAGTCCCTTCGTTACAAATGGTACTTCAAACTTGGAACGAGCCTGAGGAAATTAACGATACTTTTCTCTATTTTCTTTTTTTAAGAATACTAAGTCGGGATTTTCTCTTGCCCCGTATTAAGTATTTTGATTTAAGTTTTTTTCTTTCTAAGAGGTGGAATAGAATAACCTGGTTGAAGCATAATGATCGTAGGTTTGCTAATAAAATCATTTATTTTAGCTTTTTGACCCCATATTGTAGGGTAGATCTCGAAAGATATGAAAGACCTCCCTCCAAGTTCCTTTTCTGTGGTAGATGCATTTGTTGTAATGGTAATTCCATGTAGCATAGGTACAAAAATTGTTGAAATCTCACCAGTGCTCGGTGCTATTATAACTTTTCTTTTCACTCCTTACCATGTTAATTTCATATGAACAGTCTCTACTTGGCATGTATTCTTTCTCAATGCTTAATGTTTAGTGAAGGTGCAATCTAGTTATGCAGCTCCAATTGACTCAATTCTTTGTAGGTACTTCATGTATGGTGGTCTGCAACATACATGTATTGAAGGAGATCACATTGTCAATATCTTTTCCTTCTCAAAAGCTTATGGGATGATGGGATGGCGAGTTGGATATGTAAGTCGATCTATATCTTCTCCGTGCTCTTAAAATTTCATTTAGGTTGTAGAAGTTTTTTCTTTATTCGCGTGGAGGCATGAGTCTACCCTGTTGTCAGTCTTATTTCTGTAGACTTTTTCTTCCCTCAGATAGCATATCCATCAAATGTGGAGGGCCTCTCTACTCAACTAATCAAAATCCAAGACAACATACCGATATGTGCTCCAGTACTATCTCAGTACCTTGCCCTTTACTCCTTAGAAATGGGTTCTGGATGGGTCACTGAGCGAGTGCGAGGGCTGCAAAGGAACAGAGATATCCTTTTAAATGCACTATCTCCATTAGGACAAGGTTCTGTGAAAGGTGGACAAGGTGCCATTTATCTGTGGGCAAAGCTTCCAGACGAGTACGTTGATGACGCTCAAGTTGTTCGCTGGCTTGCTACAAAGCACGGGGTGCTGGTGATTCCGGGGGGTCCATGCGGATGTCCTGGTCATATCAGGATATCATTTGGGGGGTTGACAGAAAAAGACTGCAAAGTTGCTGCTAAGAAGCTGAGAGGAGGATTGAAAGAACTCATGAACAACGGGATGGTAATCGGTTAACAACAGAATGGTGGTGGAAAAATCAGATTACCAGTCTGCAGCATGTTCATCACTGGTGCATTTGAATAAACTCATGCTGCTTGAAGCAATAAATTGTCAAGAATCACACCACATTAGTTGGATAAAATTGAATATGGTTTTAAGCTACTTGTCAAGTGGTTAGCAACATTGTAACTTTCAGTCTGGAAAAGCAATTGAATATGGTTTTAAGCTACTTGTCAGAGTGGCAGCAACATTGTAACTTTCAGTCTTGAAAAGCAGTGCCTGACCATTTGAATGTGTGAAACTATCATGTTACTTAGGCTTGCAAACAATAAAGGTTTTTGGCAAACAACTTAACAACGGTGACAAAGTGCAAAGCAAAAAGGATTGAATGTGCTGAAATATTTTCTCTTATCTTCCTCATTGATGTTCCCGTATAAATATACAATCAAGTCACCCGAAAAGATACAGTCATAATCTCTCGTCGATAATCTCTCCTAATAATCTGCTAGCCAAAAAAATAGAATGGTTTACTTTAAAACAGATATCTACAGATTTACAAATATTATTCACAATACCCCCCTCAAGTTGGTGCATGAAGATCCCGGATGCCCAACTTGCGAAGAAGATAATCATATTCTCGCCTCATCTAATCACAGGCACGACCGAACTTATGCTTTACTTGAAAATGCACGGCAAAGGGCAGCATCGGAGGACTAGTAGTTGGCAAGGGAATTGCCAACCTTACCAGTCAATTTTATGTCCTTTTGTGTGGTTTTTAATGGCGAACAATCAGAATAAAAGATAATGTATCAATTGCTGTCAATGAAAAAGAGAATATATATACATAATGCATATATATATTTATATCATGCATGGATCGCGATGTGGGTAAGGAAGATGTCTTTATCGATGGAGTGCGATACATTTCAGAAGTCATCAACTGATGTGTTTAGTCTTTTTGATAAATTACTGTTGCTTGTTGTAATGAAAGATCAGACCAGAAACATATGTGATGGAGACAATACATCGCTATGGAGGTTTGGCCATTAGACTACTATTATGCAATAAGTTTTACGATGAGACGGAACGTGGGATCCCTACTTGAGATTGACATTTGCCCAAATTCGCTAGTGCATTTCTCTTGAATAATGTGTTATATGTATAGATTTCTCATTTACAATATATACACTTATATGTATGTGTATGCAGTGGCGGAGCACACGGGGGCTTGTCCTAGCCAAACTCATCATGCCTTTAACTTTTTTTTTTTTAAAGTTACCTTTAAATGTTATATATATATATATATACTATGTTTTCACATTCATACTTACGTAAAAGGTCATTGCTAACACAAATTTAATATTTTATTAAAAATAAATCTTATATTTAATGAAATTGTTATTATTATTGTTATTTACAAAACTCATGAGACTATTTTACAGCGGTTTCAAGCCATGACGACTCGTTGAACATAATTATCATCCATTAGCTCTAATGTCTCTAAAAATGTGTAAAGACATTGTAATTTAAATATTTTAGTTAACTTCATTTATAAACGTGCTTTGTGAAATTATTTTTTGAATTAATTTTGAATTTGCTGAAAGTCTTCGCCGTCAGTCCATCGCTGTCCAATCAGCCCCGACTCTAGGATATTCCTGGCTTTGCCACTGTCACCTCCCTAAGGCCTTGGTGAAAATGTCAGTAAGCTGTGCACTGGACGGAACAAACGTAGGACGGATATGTCCACCAAAAATTGCATCATGAACAAAATGACAATCTACCTCAATGTGTTTGGTCCATTCATGAAACACAAGATTTTGGGAAATGTGTAAGGCCGCTTGACTATAACAATAAACAAACAAAGGATTGGGATGACGCACCTCAAGATTGGATAAAATATCTTTTAACCATTTCAACTCACAAGTAGTCACAACCATAGATTGATATTCTGCTTCGACCGAGGAGCGAGAGACCATGTGTTGTTTTTTTGTTTTCCATGAAACCGGAGATCCCCTAAGAAAGATCAAACAACTAGTGAGGGACCGCCTAGTTAAAGGACATCCAGCCTAGTCCGGATCACACCACCCATAGAGTTGCAAGTTACACCAGCTATTCAAATGAATACCTTGACCCGAATTACCTTTGAGGTACCAAACCACCCGCAGAGTAGCTTCCCAATACACTTTCTGAGGGTGTTGCATAAACTGAGATAAAACATGAACATTGTATGATAATTCAGGTATAGTTAAACACAAGTAAATAAGCCACTAATCGACGATATTGCTCAGGATGATCAAGTTCACAACTTGTGGACAACGCAAAATGGTGATTATGTTCCATTGGTATCGCGGTCAGTCAAGCACCTAGCAAGCTGACCTTAGAAATAATGTCAAGCACGTATTTACGTTGACAAAGAACAAATCTATCAGGTCCGTGAGCCACTTCCACTCCTAGGAAATACTTTAATAAATCAAGATCTTTCATGTGAAAACAAGCACTCAAATATTCTTTAAAGTTCTTAATAACATCCGGGTGACTCCCAAAAATGATGAGATCACCAACGTAGACCAGAACACTGAGCTGCATGGACTCTAACCTAAAGGTAAACAAGGAATAATCCAAATAGGACTGTTGAAAGCCATAAGTTTTCAGGGCAGTCGACAATTTTACAAACCAACATCGAGGCGTCTGCTTTAAACCATAAAGCGATTTCTTGAGCTTACATGCTTTTCCGGTAGATTCCACGTTGAATCCAGGTGTTAATTTCATATATACTTCCTCTGTAAAATCACCATGCAGAAAAGCTTTATGTACATCCATCTGGTGAACTTCCCAATTCCTTGTTGCAGCCATGACAAGGAATACTCTTACTATAACCATTTTGGCTACATGAGCGAATGTCTCTCTATAATCAATGCCTTCAATTTGCTGATTCCCAAGGATGACTAGCCGAGCTTTCAATCGTTCAGCGGTACCATCTGAATTATACTTGATCTTGTAAACCCATTTGCACCCGAGAGCCTTTTTCCCATCTGGCAAATTGATAACTTCCTATATCTCATTAGCCTTAAGTGCATCAAATTTACAACGCATTGCAGGTCACCAGCGATTGTCTTTCACTGCTTCAAAGTGGTGTGCGGGTTCCCGCTCTACTGTTAAAGCTGCAAGGAAGTTTCTATGTCCCACAGAAAATTTATCACAATTCACATAGTGTGTTATAGGATATGGAGTACTTGAGGAGTGCCATGGTATGGGTAAAGATGAGATGGATGGACTTTGTCTCTAGATGGTGTGAGTAACATAATCTCGCAGTCGAATCGATGCATCTCTTCGACGATGACCCCATCCTAGCACTATCCCGTCATCCTCAAAGCTAGGCTGCTCAGCACTTTCTGCTGGTTTTGGCATACTAGTGTTCGTGGGATTGCCCACTATGTGCTCCTCGTTATTTTCGGCGGAACCTTCCACAGTACCCCCCCTCAATTTCAGCGTGCAGTAGTCTTCAAAATTGTCATCAATCATCTCAATAGGAGTTAATTCACGGGTTTCATTATGACAATTTTCAGCAAAGGGAAAAAAATCCTCCGAAAACACATCACGAGAGACAAAGAACTCCCTTTTCTCCAAGTCATATAAATGCCACCCCTTTTTCCCATAAGGGTACCCAAAAAATACACACCTTCGACTCCTACTAGCAAACTTGTCTCCTGTCTTCACATATGCATAAAATAATGATCCTAGTATGCATAAATGACCACAAGTGAGTTTTTTACCATACAGAACACTATAAGGTGTTTTTCCATTCAAAATTAAATAAGGAGTCCTGTTGATTAGATACCTTGCTGTCAACACACATTCTCCCCAAAAATTGATGGGAAGAGATCCCTGAAAACATAATGCTTGAGCCACATTAAAAATATATTGGTGTTTTCTTTCTACCCTGCCATTTTGTTGAGGTGTTCCCACACAAGAAGTTTGAAAAAGAATTCCATTATCAAGGAAATATTGGTTTAAATAAGTAAACTCAGTCTCGTTGTCACTTCTCAAAATTTTAACTTGTTTATCAAATTGTCTCTCAACCAGTGAGAAAAACATCTTTGAGGAGCTTCTTTCTTATCAACAAGTAAATAAATCCAAATAGCACAGGAAAAATCATCCGCAATAGTCAAGAAATATGAAGCACCACAAGAAGAGGGTGTTTTATATGGCTCCTATAATTCACAATGAACAAGTTCAAAAATACTCGAAGTTTTGTTTTCACTAATGGGACATTTATCTCTATTTTGTTTTTCCCTCTAGCAAACATCACAATTATGATTCAATCTATCACTACTTTTTGCAAAAGAAGCTTCGGAAACTAACTTTGTCACTTTAATAGACGGCTGACCTAATAGTTTATGCCAGAGATCAAGAGATGCCACATTATTGTTGGCCTTTAGTGCTTGAACACCAAGCCTCCGACCTCGAAAATAATAAAATCCATTTCGCCGTTCACCCGTACCAATTAGCATCCTTGACGTGGGTCCTGTATAACACACAAATGATTAGTGAATTGAACAAGATAATTATAGCGATCAGTGAGATTAGATTGCAATTCAATCCTGACAAATAGAGTACATTTTTCAACACTAAATTTCCATCAAGAACAACCGTCCCTTCTTTGGTGGCAACAACCCTACTTCCATCAGGTAAACCCATGGGACATTGGTCAATTTCCCTCAAGTCATGAAGATCTCCTAGCATCCCAGTCATGTGATTCGAAGCTCCTGTGTCATAATCCAAGGCTTAGACTTACCAGTCATCTTCTCAGTTGTCGCATGCTTTGCATCCAGGATTTGGAGGAGCTGCTACCACTGCTTGGCATTTAGTCCAGGTAGTGGTGATGATGCGTCCATCTCAGTTGCTCGCTGTGCAACAAACCTAATCTATGCAGCGTTTGCCCGATGTTCGCCTTGACCTCTTCAACCCCTGTCGTAAGCACTTGACTGCCCCTTTTTGTGACCAGTGCCCTTTCCATCATTTTGAGGTTTATCAGCCTACCAATCTGGGTAGCCGATTAAGGCAAAACATTTATTAGATTCGTGCCCAGTCTATTTACAATATGAACACACTAAACTGGCTTTAGCTCTTCCATCAGGCTTGGTTCACAAGGCAAGAGCCATTACATCTCCTTGTTCTTCCTTTTCTCGGGTAATTGTCTTGACCCGCTCTTCTTGAATAAGCATGGAGTATACCTTATTAAGGCTCGATAGTGGATCTTGAGCGAAGATGTTCGATCGAACTGTCCCATACATGGTTTCGTCCAGACCTATAAGAAACAAATGTACCTTTTCTTCCACTCGTTTCCTTTCCATAATGGGGCTGAGGTTATAGGTGTATTTCCCATACTTGCACATCGGTGGTTGTTCAAAATTCCAAGTTCGTCCCAAAGTTGCTTCAACCTACCATAGTAGTCCATTATCGTCATGCCCTTTTGTTTACATTCAGCAAGATCATATTTTAGTTGTTGAATCCAAGGTTCATTAGTGATGGAGAACCGATCTCTATTGTCATTCCAAAGGTCCTGCGCTACCTCCACATGAGAAATAGTAGAGCGCAGTGTAGGCTCAACGACATTCCGAATCCACGACACCAATAATGAGTTGATTGTCCACCAATCTTCGAGATCTCCTCACTCCTCATTAGACTGTGTGATTGTTCTGTTAATGAACCTGGACTTCTTCTGGGCATGCAAGGCTGTTCTAAATGAACGAGCCCATTCATCATAGTTGTCTCCTTTCAAGTGAACCTGAGTAATTGAAAGTCCTGGAGTATCAAGAGAAGTGATATCATAAGGCGATATCGTCTTCCGTATTTTATAGGATGAGACGTCCCCGCCAGCCATCGTCAATTTCAATAACCTCACTCTGATACCATGACAAAGTGCAAAGCAAAAAGGATTGAATTTGGTGAAATATTTTCTCTTATCTTCCTCATTGATGTTCCTGTTTAAATATACAACCAAGTCACCCAAAAAGATACAATCACAATCTCTCGTCAATAATCTCTCCTAAAAATCTGCCAAGCAAAAAGATAGAATGATTTGCTTTCAAACAGATACCTACAAATTTACAAATATTATTCACAATAAACAATTTTTTAGCTTATTGATTAAAAGTTAGCGTTTTGACTATCTTAAAAAGTTATTGATGTGTTTGGTAAATGACTTGTTGGTTAGCTTATTTAACTCCAACGAGTTGATTTCTAAAAGTTCCATAAGAAGAGCTTTTGGGCTTGTTTGGTTGCTAGCTGATCAGCTGAAAAAATAGCTGATTGAACAAATTTAGCTTATTGACTTTATTGATCAGCTGTTTTAGTGTTTGGTAATCAGCTGATTGGGTTAGCTGATTGAACCCAATAAGCTGATTTTCAAAAAGCTCAAGAGAAGTAGCTTTTTACTTCAGCTGATTGAATGAATGACAGAAGATGCCCCTCAATCCCAAATGCTAGTTACTGTAGGACTAACTTATATTGTGCTTTTTTGTGGTGTCTACCTCCTATCACCTCTCAACATAGCCTCCACCTATTAGTCCATGAGTTTTTTGACCACTAATTTGAAAACTTTCTATAGTCAATCTTCATTAGTTGGTCAAGTTATGTGGTGAGTACACACTTATTTTATTATAAATCACACTGATTGAGTACAAGTAGTAGATTACAAGTAATAAATCACACTAATTCATTATTATTATATGTTATATTTTTTAATAGATTTATAAACTTAATTTTTATAAAATTAAATATCTAAATTTTAAAATTTTATGAAAATATTCAAAGAAATATTAAAATATAATAATCATGTCATAAATTTTTTTTAAGTTATATCCTTATAAGTCATTTTACACATAAACAACTAATATTATACAGTCAATTTTACCAAACATCTCTAACAAACAGCTAATGCAATCCGCTGGTCAAATCAGCTGATAGAATCAGCTAAAAGCTAAATACAATCAGCTGATTGCCAAACAGAGCCTTTGAGGTTAGCTGTTTACCTAATGACAGTATTACCCTCCACTTTATTTTCTATTTTGGCTACGTGTGTTTTCAAATTTGGCTTTTTTACATTTAAAAATACCATAATAGTAATTTTTTAAATATAAAGAGTCATATCAAATTAATATTTTTAGTATATAATAAATATACTATTATTGTAGATATTTTAATTAATTAAATAATAAAATTCATACATATTATATAAAATACTCTCGTTGCATCAGTCATATTAATAGAAAATTTAACGTTAGACTATTATTATTATTATTATTATTATTATTATTATTATTAAAGTCATATACTTAATTTTTGTAGAATTAAATATCTAAAATCTAAATTCTTATAAGAATATTTAACGAAATATTAAGAAATATAATATTTATACCCTTATAATTTTTTTAAATCATATCCTTATAAGTCATTTTATACGTCAACAGATAATACCAGTTAATTTTATCAAATATCTTTAATAAACGCTAATAGAATCAACTATCAGCTAATGTAATCTAATGTTTGTCAAATGCTAAATAGATATGCGTATAAGATTACATTTTGACTTAAATCCTTAAATCTTATTATTTTTTAAATTTGATTCAAATTTAAGTATATTTGAATTAAATTTAATTCATTAACTTCAAATAATTCATAGAAATTGCAAATACAAATTCAAAAATAAAGGATAGCTCTACTTGAGTGGAAGGAAAAGCTTAAAAGGTGAAACGATTGCTTTAAAAATTGGGCCTACAACACACTTACATCTAACGGCTAAGAGACCGTTCCAAACAATCATCAAGCACTGGACATTTGATCATCAAGCCCCCAAACCAACACCCATATTACATTGTTAGCCAACCCAGAAAAGGGAAGAGAGCGCAAGTAGTGGTGGGGTCAATTCTGTCATTTCAATCCACTTCCTAACCGGTTCCGTGACCGTTTAGACGTCGATGTCAGGAAGCGCTTGTGTCTGGTCAAGCTTAGAGAGAGAGGGTTTGTAGAGAGGGAAAATTTCTGGAAATACAGAGCGAGAGGACAAAAATGGTGGGAAATTCACTTGGAGGATTGCAAGATCACTTGAAATTGGCGAGAGAGTACGCTCTTGAAGGCCTCTACGACACTTCCATCATCTTCTTTGATGGCGCCATTGCCCAGATCAACAAGTACCTGCCCTCCCCCTTTCTCTCCTGAGCAAACCCCCCAAGTTATCTTTTTTGTTGTTTATTGTGGAATCTGTATCTAAAGTTATGAACTTTTTGATGGAGATGAGATTTGTGAAAATGGGCATCTTTGATTTTAATAGAAGTTCGTATTTTTTTTCACATATTTTTGCTTGATTGGTTTTAGATTTTGTTGAAGTTTCCTGTGGTCTGTTTAGTAGAACTTGATATTTTCTCCTGGTAACTCGCACTCGTTTGCCTGTTCAATTCGTTCGTTTCATCGTAATTTTTTTGCTCAAAAAGCAAAGTTGAAGTGAATGTTGAGCTGAAGGACGCTTCTTTTGCTACAACTAGGGTCTGTTTTTATGTTTGTTCCTAAAATGGCTGAGTTGTATGGATGAATCACATAACAACACTTGAAAAGTTTCTCTTTGGAATATATTTCTGGTACCTTAACGTTGTGTTGGATTATGCTTACATAGCTTTTTAACTACTGCTTGGTGGGCTTCTTCTCTAATCAAAATTGTTACTAATATTTAGGCACCTTAGTACACTTGATGATCCTTTGATTCGTACCAAATGGATGAATGTAAAGAAAGCTCTTTCAGAGGAGGCAGAAGTGGTGAAACAATTGGATGCTGAGAGAAGGGCATTCAAAGAGACTCCAGTGGGCCGTCGTGTTGCATCACCACCAATTAATGCTAAATCGTCATTTGTTTTCCAGCCACTGGATGAGTATCCGACTTCCTCTGGTGCTCCCATTGATGATCCTGATGTATGGAGGCCCCCAAGTCATGATCCAACAAGTAGGAGATCTGCGAGGAGTGGTCAAGTTGGTATGAGAAAATCACCTCAAGAAGGAGGCTGGGCTCGTGGAGGCTCATCAAGAGCTGCCACAACTGGCCGTGGTGCTAAGACTGGTGCTTCTGGAAGGGTGAACTCAGGGGTCCGAGCATCAACTGCTGGAAAGAAAGCCACCAGTGCCGGGAAATCTACCAAAGGGGATTCAGCTGTAAGTTTTCCTAATATACTCCCTGGTGCTTGAAGTGACTTGATATATATGGTGGACTGTGAATTTGAATTTGCAAACAGGATTTTATGTACATGATAGAACAAGTAGAAATCTATTTAGCCATCAATATTCCTTGTGATGGTTTCCAGTTTATCAAAGTCTTGTCCATAATGATGTTCTTTGTCCTAGTTGTTCGATGTTATGCAATATTGACAGAAAGTTCTCGTCTAGGTTCCAATATATATATTTTTTTTCTTGTAAATTGATGTTATATTCTGTATTGCCTTTTACGGACTCTTTAATATTTATATTTCATTTTTAAATCGCTATTGACATTAATATTCTATGAGGATGACTCCAAGTCTTTTGCAGTGAATATTGAGCCATTCAGTTTCCTTCTATCTGCACATACTAACCTAAATCAGTTGCAATTTTTAGAATGGTGATGCTGAAGATGGAAAATCTAAGAAGGTACAGTATGAAGGACCTGATCCTGATTTGGCTGCAATGCTTGAAAGGGATGTACTGGAAACTAGTCCTGGAGTGAGATGGGATGATGTGGCTGGGCTTAGTGAGGCAAAGAGACTTCTGGAGGAAGCTGTTGTCCTTCCTTTATGGATGCCTGAATATTTCCAGGTATTCTTGAATGATTGAGTTTTATATTTTCATCATTTCAGAATTTTTAATTTTCTGTTTTATAATTGTTTAAACTCTTTTTTCTTATCTCTTGAAGGTCTTGATTAGCAATTATCTTAGGTCATACTAGGGCTCAGTTTTCTTTATCTTCTCGGCAGGGGATTAGGAGACCTTGGAAGGGTGTTCTTATGTTTGGCCCTCCTGGTACTGGAAAGACATTACTTGCTAAAGCTGTTGCTACTGAGTGCGGCACAACATTTTTTAATGTTTCCTCTGCCACATTAGCTTCAAAATGGCGCGGAGAGAGTGAACGCATGGTTCGATGCTTGTTTGATTTAGCTCGAGCTTATGCTCCTAGTACAATTTTCATCGATGAAATTGATTCTCTATGCAATGCCAGGGGGTAAGTTCTTTACTTTTAACCTTTGAAGCTTTAGTCTCGCTTACTCCATCAAACTGCTAGATGGTTGAAGATAAGTGTATGAGTTCTTTGTGTTATGAAGTCCGCTTCCAATTTGTAATTTTCACAAAAACACATGAAGTTACTTTAAATCTCTCTCGCTCTCTTGCTTTCTCCCTCTTACTAAATTAAAATGTAACTACACATTCATTGGCAACCGCTAATTACTGCTTTTGCGTGATTTATGTTCATCAACAAATTTATTTAGCTTCATTGGCCATTGAACTCGGAACTTTGTCTTTCCAGTGCTTCAGGGGAACATGAGTCATCAAGAAGGGTCAAGTCTGAACTTCTGGTTCAGGTAGACGGTGTAAACAATAGTTCCACAAATGAAGATGGCAGTAGGAAAATAGTGATGGTTTTGGCAGCTACTAACTTTCCCTGGGACATAGATGAAGCGTTAAGGTTTGGCTGCCCCTCTGTTTCTTCAGTTTGTTGTATTTTCTTTTTTGTGTGTGGATAGTATATCGAATCTTGTATGTGCAGCTTATCTGGTTATCGATTCTTGCTTTGTCTTGTTTGATATGAATAAACACAGGAGGAGGTTGGAAAAGCGTATTTATATTCCACTTCCAAATTTTGAGAGTCGGAAGGCGCTTATCAACATCAACTTAAAAACTGTGGAGGTATGTTTGCAATTCTTGCCGATTTTTACTTTTAGGCCATCCCATTCTAACATTTGTTGTTTCGATATGGATCTTATTTCATGTCAAACAACTTGGCACAAATAATGTGCACTTGGTCTAGTATTTGATGGATGATGCTGTTATATTAGGTGGCTGCTGATGTAAACATTGATGACGTAGCACGTCGGACAGAGGGATACAGCGGAGATGATCTTACAAATGTGTGCCGCGATGCTTCCCTAAATGGCATGAGGCGCAAGATAGCTGGAAAGACGAGGGATGAGATTAAGAACATGTCTAAGGATGAAATTTCAAAGGATCCAGTTGCAATGTGTGATTTTGAAGAGGCTCTGAAGAAGGTACAACCAAGTGTTTCCCAAGCTGATATCGAGAAACACGAAAAGTGGTTTTCTGAATTCGGGTCAGCTTGAATGGTTCTTCGAAGAAAACAAGCCTCCAAAATGCTGTGCTGCCCTTCTCTAATTTCTTTATTCTGGTGTTTCTCATTCAATTGATTGTATTACAATTGTTGGAGACGGCTTGGACTGTTGTGCTATTTTGTATTAGTAATGGCTGTCATCTAATGTAACTCAGTTTTCTCTGTAAAAACATCATTCCATTAGCATATAATCAAACTGATGAAGTTTGAAATGAATCATAGGACTTTGCATTCCAAATATTCTTCCTATTATTTGTTCTAAAAGGAGTTGCAACATAATGAACATCAACGTGTTTTGGAAATAATTCCGATTAGTGGACGAATTAGTCACTTAATTATGAGTTTTTGGCACGAATCGTGACAGTTTTCTGGTAAATTTTGTGGCATTGCAGGTAAGATTCTCTCATAATAATAATCATCATCATTGAGATAAGCAAGAACATCTAAATCTACTTTGGACTTATAATTTGAGCAATGATTTGTTACGAGGGACTAGATTCTAATCCAAGCATGAAAGCTTCAAAACACTATAGGTGCGAGACAATTTGTCATATGTCAATTCAATATTTTTTGTTTTTCTTGTTTTGAAAATGTAGACTAAATAATCATAATGCGTGGATCACAATATATTTCATTTCTTAATTGTCAATTCAGCGTGTGTTGATTCACATGAACTATCGTGGTATCAAATTTTTAAATACGAACAAGGATGAAAATGAGTCAGATAGAATTAGATTTTATATAATTGAATTTAATTTATGCGTTTGGAATACTAAAAAAGAGATAACTTGAATTCAATTACGTAATTGAATCTCATTTTCTTTATGAATTCAATTCATATCTCAAATGGTCCAATTTAGAGTGTGAATTGAAGAGTCATTTCTTTTCAAAACATTAAAAATTCTTTTTCTAAATATACACATCATAAATATATAAATTACTACAAAACACACACACATTGATTACTTACTATTTTTAGTTAAGGTTCAAAATATCGTATGAAATAGTTGAATTCATTTTTATTGTGTTCCAAACAATGTAATTGAATTCAATTCTAACATTTATAGATTTATTCCAAATAGTGTAAATCGAATTTAATTCAATCTCATAAATTTAATTGAGTCCAATTCGTCAATGAATTCAATTCGAAGGTTCTCAAACGACCTGAACAAAAATTTGAAGTTATCGAGTTTGAATTCATTTATAATCAAATTTGAATTAATGAATTTAAATTTGAATTTATTCAAGTTTTGAATATACTCCAAAATTTTATTAGATTGACTATTGAAAAATTTTAATTTAAAACTATTTATAAAGATCGAAATAATTTAAGATTTAAAATATTAAATTATTTAAAATTTAAGATCTGTTTTAGGAAAAATCCTATGATCGCCTGAATTGGATCTTTATACATGATACTCTAAAGAAAATAGGGATTCCCTCTAACATACTCAGTATCATTATGAAGTGTATTACTATGGTCTCAATGTAAGTAGCGTGGAATTGTCAACTTTCTGACCCATTTATACCTTCACGAGGTATCCAACAAGGGGACCTGTTATTGTCATACATATTCGTCCTTTGTTTGGAACGGCTAGGCCATCTTATTTTTCAAGCGGTGGGGCAAGGTCAGTGGAAACCGTTTAAATGGAGCAATCAAGGGCCCTCTATCTCACACCTTTTTTTTTGCCGATGATCTTATCTTATTTGGGGAAGCTATGGCAAAACAGGTGGAAGGAGTCTTAACAATATTGGAGAAATTTTGCGCAGTGTCCAGGCAGAAGGTAAATCATACTAAAACCCGCATTTACTTTTCACCGAATGTGCCACCGGACCAAGGCCGTCGTCTAAGCCAAACTCTAAAGATTCGAAGTACGACTAATCTGCGCAAGTACTTAGGGGTCCCTTTGATACATGAGCGTATAACGAGGAATACAAATCAGTATATCATAGACAGGGTCTAACAACGATTAGTAGGATGGAGAGCTAATGAATTATCTCTCGCAGGCAGAGTTACCCTAACACAAACAATACGATTATCCTGGCATCTTTGTGATGAGCTAAAAAAAATAATGCGCACCTTCATTTGGGGGTCCCATAATGAGTAGAGGAAAACACACTTAATCTATTGGGAAGCCATCTGTCGACCGAAGAAAGTGGGGGGACTTGGGATCAAAAGCCTTCGAGCAACCAATGATACCCTTCTCACTAAATTGGGATGGGAATTGCTCACTAAACCCATAACCTTGTGGGTAAAGTTCCTTCGAGCTAAATACCGTTTAATCGATCATCACATCCCTCCATCACTGTCTACAGCGTTTATCCTTTGGCTAGGGATGGCAACTACATGGGATTATGTCCGTGAAGGTATCAATTGGAAAATAGGTAATGGACGAAGGATACACTTTTGGCTTGACCAATGGTTAGCCAATTGGGGTCCACTAGTTAACGAGACAATGTTTCTCCTTCCTGACAGGTTGATGTACACATATATGACAAAGTATGTGGAGGCAGATGGCACTTGGAAATAAAATCTGGTCACTCCCTATCTTCCCACTCAAGTATGCTTGGCTTTGGAGGCTATTCGGCCTCCATCCCAGGATGAAGAAGAGGACCGGATTGTATGGGGCCCTGACCAATATGGAGCATTCAGGGTAGAGTTTGCTTATCAGTTAATCACCGAGGCAGATTCAGCGGTCCAACATCCAATATGGAAGGTCATCTGGAAATGGTCAGGGCCATAGCGGATTCGATCCTTTTTGTGGCTTTTAGCAAACAGAAAATTGCCGACTAATCAACAGAGGGTGATTCGACACATAGCCACAGATAGTAGTTGCCAATATTGTGGCGATGAGGAGATCACATTGCATGCATTTCGAGATTGTCGCAGGGTACAGAATTATTGGCGTAAATGGTCTTCTGAGCTGCAGGAGTCGACCTTCTAACAGTGGCCCGAGGACAAGTGGCTACAGTCCAATCTCACTAGCAAGGGCCCTAGGCAGGAGGTCGAATGGGCCATCATTTTTGGAGTCTCGTGCTGGTATATCTGACAATGACAAAATAAGTGCATTTTTGAAGAGGGTTTTGAGTGGCCGGAAGTCGGACATCGCATAGTATTAGAGTATGTTTCCTGGATACAACACGCACAAGTGGTAACGGGTCGGATAGCCAATCCACAGGATTTGCCTGTGGGGAACATAGTCAGATGGAATCCACCACCGGAAGGTTGAATAAAAGTTAACACAGATGACGCGGTGTCCAACAATTTGACTGTTAGTACGGCTGGTGGATTGCTGTGGGACTACTATGGTCAGTGGTGTGGGGGTATTCTCTGTAAGTTTGGGGCATGCTCACCTTTAGCCACTAAATTAAGATGAGTTAATGAAGGGCTTAAATTGACTTAGGATCGGGGGTATCGGAAAATCATACTGGAAGTGGATTCGCTCGAAGTCATCAATATCCTTTCTTCCTCCGAAACATTACTGACTGAGGATTCTATTTTAGTGTAGGGCATACGTGCAGTACTGGAGCGAGATTGGGAGGTGAAGATTCAACACGTCTATAAGGAAGGGAACCAAAGCGTAGACAGTCTACTTGCTGAAGTTATGCGAGTACACCCAGGATTGATTGTTCTTTCAGAACCTCCGATGAACTTGATATATTTTATACTCTTAGATAGGTAAGGGGGTGTGTATCGTCGGGATATGCCTTACGGTTGAGTTGTTACTAACATTGGCTTTTCTTCCCTATGTATTCAAAATAAAAAAAATCTGTTTTAACCCAATCAAATTAAGTTTTTATTGTTAATTGGCTTGGACCGACCTTTTTATCATAAACTTTAGAAGTATTAATATAAAATCATGACATTTATTTATTCATTTATTGAAAAAAGGACTGATTACTTGTCTAATTTTGTCTACAATACAATTTTATGGTAATCCACCTATTTATGATTTTTCAAATTTTCAATTATTTTGTTGCGATAGTTCTTAGGATATCGTATTGAACGTATCGACATCATGACCATGCCAATTGAATGTAGATCCTTTGAGATCATTTGCTTCAATAACATAGGGATTATTGTTTTTTTTAATACTCTTGCGTTACATGCATTTATAAGAATATAAAAAATTAAAAACAATAATACTATACATAATAACTTATAAAAAAAATTAGTGTATCACATTGTAAACTATTCATAATAAAATTTACAGTATTAAAATGGAGTTAATTATCATATTTATAATATTTTTTTATACGTTTTACAAAATTTAGGAATATTTTGATATATTTTTATGATTTATTATATATATATATATGTATATTTAAAAATTTTACTAACATTCCATTATATTATTTTTAACATTTATACAATTTTAAATTAATTATTAATTAAAAATATTAATTTTATAATATTTTACTCGTTATCCACATGATACTAAAAATAATTTATCCTTATATTAACAATTGATT
Organism: Erythroxylum suave; assembly: GCA_027563595.1. Classification (NCBI taxonomy): domain Eukaryota; kingdom Viridiplantae; phylum Streptophyta; class Magnoliopsida; order Malpighiales; family Erythroxylaceae; genus Erythroxylum; species Erythroxylum suave. Next base: position 2,621,738 of record JAOSBN010000005.1, on the reverse strand, counting down.
AATGTGTGAGGCTGATGTCACTTGATTTCTAAGGAAAAAAGCTATGGTGGATTTTTCAAAGAGTTGAATGAAAAACTGATGGAAGTCATTGCTGCATTCATTGGATACTGTTACTGTGCTATAAATGCTCCTTGAAACTCCACCAAACTTCATGCTCCACAACAATGGGTGGTCTCACTTTGAAACTTGCATTAACCTTTCTCCATCTCTTTCTCTTCACTCTCATCACATGCAATCCACCAGTCAGGTCTGAGAAGTTGACAGCAACAGTATTAGAAGGTATTGATGTTGTAATGATCAAACTCTGTGTCCTCTTCTTTGCTTCACTTTGAAAAATTGACAGTTTCAGCTTTTTCTTTTTTTCCTTCTCTCCTGCTTTCTGCTTGTGGAATATTTCTGGATCTCTTGTTGATGGGTTATGGGATTTGGGTTTTGATATTGTCACTGAGCTTGTGAGTACTGTATATATATATGTCTATGTATATATTTGCAGGAACTCCTATTATGTGCGCGCTGATTAATTGTGGACAAGGAACATGTGTGTCCAATGAATCAGCTACACTTGGTTTTGATTGCCAGTGTCATCCTGGTTGGAGAAAGATGCAGCTTGGTCCTCTAACCTTTCCCTCTTGCATCGTTCCCAATTGTAAGTCTGTGTTCTCCACTTTTTCTTTTCCCATATTTTCATGGACTGTACTTTTTCTTGTTTTCATTGAGATATGTTGTACTGCAGATTCCACGGTTGTCTAAGATTTAGCTAACTTGGAAAGTCTGTAACTTTATTTGTGTTTTCAAGGATTTGTAAGTTGGTGACTGCATATATTGATGAACTAATCACCATTTCTAGGTTACTAGCTCTACAAGTATCATTCCTAATTCGGAGAGATAGGATATTCTGCTATGTCATTTCTTATTTTTGCTGATTATTGATATTCCTATGAATGCAACTGGAATTCACAGGTTGAGTACTGTTATTACCTACTGTGATGCTAATGTTCCCAGAAATTACTACCAATCTGTATATTTGAATCAGGTTGTGATGATATGTAGGGGCAATCAAATTCCGGTTAATCATCGATTTTCTTGGAATTCTGAATCTCTTTCCATTAACGACTAATACTAAGGAATTTGCAGGCACACTTGATTTTCAATGTGGCAATGATGCTCCACCATCACCACCGCCGCCGCCACCTCCGGTTTCTGTCCCAGCACCACTATTTAACATCTCAAGCCGTAATTGAGACCAGACATTTGGTCACTGATCTTTAATGGTATTCAGGATTCTTGTGGCTTTCTACTCAATGAATTGCCTTTTCCTTTTCTTTCTTTTCAGCCTGTAATCTTGTTTGGTGTGGGGAAGGAACCTGCATGGCAAATGGAAGTGGTCACATATGCCAGTGCAATGAAGGCTCTGCAAATTTGTTTAACAAGACTAACTTAGCTTGTTTTAAAGAATGTGAGACACTTTTCATTTGATCTCTAATTTTATTATAACTACAAGGACAAAGTGTTGGTTGAGTGTGCAAAAAGATCCTTGCTATTATGGAATATTCATATGGCCTTGTTGAACTGAGCACTTGGTAGGAAAGAATTGCTCTGCTTAAAAACTATAAAGTCGTGATTTGTCAACCAGTAGAAACTTGAGATCAATGGCTAAGGATCTTGTTTTATTGCTAAATTTGCAGAGTAGGAAATGTCTTGTGCTAAAGATTTTCATGTACAATGTAAGAATGGATGGATAACTGATGCACATAGAACCTGATGTTAATAACTGATAAGATTTTCCTGTCAGGCTCATTTGGAGCAGATTGCCTTAATCTTGGATTCACAGTCATCGGGCAACCTCCACCGCCATTACTTCCTCCACCAACTTCTCCTGCTTCAGGCTCATCTGGAAATGGTATTGCCTTTTACCTCTTAAATATTTCATCATCTTCTTGACATGATCAAAGCTACAATTATGTCAACTGCTACAGAGAAGGGTGCAGCTAAATTCCTTTAAACTTTCAAGTTTTTTCTGGTTTGCATATATCGTGTAGGTTTGATTGATTGGAATTTGTTTTGATGTTATAGGCTCAAAGGCAGAAGGCTCATATTCCCCGAGAAATCACATTGCGCTAACCCCGATAATTTTAGCAGCAACATTTGCAGTATCAGTTTAGGGAAACAGGTACTTACAGTTGGTATAAAATGAAATCATCAACAATATGGATCACTATGATATATCGCTAAATTCCTCTTGTCATATACTAGTCTGCACAGTGCCTGACTTGAACTCGTTGTTCTAATAGTTTTGTCTATAGAAAATGCATTATTCATTTTTCAAGGAAAAAAAAAGCCAGAATATGGATCACTTCTTGTTAGCAGAAGACTGTCATACTGAAAGTTTTTGCAGAAGAGCAACTCTTCTGCTTCAGCACACAAAAGAATACAAATTTACATCAAAGCCTTTGTTTCTCAGTTTGTCTGTAAGATTGGTAATCATCAAAATTCAGTTCACAGGATGTTAACCCTATTGCTTCAAATCTTACTCGATGCTATTCCTCTCCAGGAACTTGATTTCCTTTTTCATTGTCTCATTTTCTAGCTAAGAGTGATCAAACATCTGACATTTTCAAGAACCATGTGGCAACTTGTTCCTTCGATCATGATATGTAATCAGACAAGGGAGGCCAAAAACTTTGATTCCAATCAATTAAATTTCGCTTAAGTTGAAAATTTAAGCCGATTATAATAGATTATTAGTTTGAATCGGATTAATTAATTTGGTTTAAATTTAAGAGTTGACTTGACCTGTCATGTAAGTATTGTTTGATTAATTCGCGTGTTTTTTCATTATTTTTTAGTCAAAGAGAATTTTTTATTAAAAATTGAAAATTATAAAAAATTAATAATTTTAAAGATTAAAGAATCTTTCTAAATTTTTAAACTTTATTTCTTTTTTTGAAAAAAGATTTAAGTCTCATTTTGCATTTTTGTTTTCTCCAAACGTACGACAAGGGAAGTGTTACAACAATTGTTCTCAGCTAGTGGTCCAAGGCATTGAGCCAAACTATGTGCTGTACGTGATACTACAACAGGACAAAGCATGTTCACATCAACAACGTCTCTTCTTGTGATGGATCTTCTAATTCTAAATCTTCATCTCTCTGGTTTTGTTCTTTCTGTTGTCTTACGAAGATCCATGGTCCTTACACAGCTTCATCGTTAATTTGCATTTCATTGGTTCAGTCACCTTTCAAGGCTCCTGTCACTGTTGAACTTTGAGATTAGGTAGTAAAGAAGTACATCGCCCTATCTTTTTCAATTT
>JAOSBN010000005.1:2602644-2613777 GCA_027563595.1 Erythroxylum suave | reverse complement strand
GCATCAATGACTCTTCTCTCATCTTTTATCAACCCCTCATAAAAATACTGAATAAGGAGTTGTTCAGTAATACCATGTTGTGGGCAGCTCACACACATCTTCTTAAATCTTTCCCAATACTCATACAAAGATTCAGAATCATGCTGCCTCACACTACAGATTTCCCTTCTAAAATTCGCAGCTCTAGATGCAGGGAAAAATCTCTCTAAAAATAATCTTGCCATGTCTACCCACGTATTAACTAAACTAGGAGGTAGATAAAATAACCATTCTTTCGCAGAACCCTCAAGAGAGAATGGAAACGCACGAAGCTTGATCTGATTTTCTATAACTCCTCGTGGTTTAAACCCAGTATAGATCACATGAAATTCCTTCAAATGTGGATTTGGGTTCAGTCTGTAACCTATGGAATTTCGGCAACAAGTGAATAAGTGCGGATTTTAACTCGAACCCATCATCCCTAGTCAGATACTGAATGCACAGGGGTTGGGTGTTTACAGGTGGTGCGAGCATCTCTCGCAGTGTCTCAGGATGTGCCTCTGCCATATTTAGTTCTGAATCGGAATCTGACCCAGATGAAGATAAAGCGATTTGCTCTTGTTCTGGTGGTGGCACCAAAATTGTGGTGGGTTGTTGCCTACGCAGTCTAGCTTCCTTCCTTAGTCTTTTAGCAGTTTTCTCTATCTCAGGATCAAACCGAAGTTTACCTGCAGAAGAGGGAGGCTGCATGCAAAGCGCTAGAAAAGAAGTTAGAAACACAGTCAAATAACTCTTTACACACAATTCCCCGACAATGGCGCCAAAATTTGATAAGTTGTCAAACTACCAAAAATAAAAATATATTTCCAACTCTCCAAAATCTAGTTAGCTAGTGGTGAATCGGGTCGAATCCATAGGGAATTAGTACAGAGTTACTCAAATGCTCAGAAAATAATAAATTAAAAGATTGATATTGCGGGAGATGTAAATAAAAATAAAAGCAATGCAGAAAATTAAAAGAGAGCTTTAGTGACAGATACGACGTGAGCATGTGGTATTGGCATAAAACAGATCTGGACAGCAAATAACGAAATAAAACGAGATTAAACGCAATGGATGAAGACCTAGCCAAGATACTCTTCAATTCAGCTTGGAAATTCGATCATTAACATCATAGGATAAATTAGACAATTCAGATAGACAAAGTTATAGCCAAAGGTGATACACTTATTGACCAATCTTTTCTTACTTTGTCTGTAACCCTGGAAAACGCCCTGACAAGCTACTTCCCTAATTTAAAGAAAACCCCCGGGAAATGCCCTAACAAGATTAATCTCTAGTTGCATTAAGAACGAAAAAGACCTTTGTCCTAACTAATAAATTTGGAAACGCTGTAATCTATTAAGTCAGATTATTTAACTACATTGATTTTACCACCAACATACATCGTTCGCTAGATAAAACCAATTCGGTACTTTGATAGAATAATATCCACGACAATACTATCCTATTCATCAATTTATCACTTAATCAATCACACAACTCATGACATTGCACAATTAACTAAGCAATAATAAATCTGGTTCAAGCACAGGAATTAAATAAATATCTGAATTGCATAAACAAATAAAAACATAGTCTCACAAATCATCCATGGCTGAATATCCAAGCACCCTGACTAGAAAAGGGTTTAGTTGTTCATAGCTAACCTAAGAACACAAGAAAATAACATGAAAATTGAAATCATGATGGTAGCTGGTTGCTAACTATCAAAAAACAGAGGGAGGAAGAGAGTACGTTCCAAAGTGGAAAACAAAAGTTGTCAGAGGTCAAAAAAGGGTAAAAAGGTGTTGTTTTCCTTATGCCATAAGGAATTTATAGTCTCCAATTTATGACCCTAGCCAAAATTGGTAGAAGTTTTCTAGTTAGTCTTCAATTTGGACTCTTCATTATGGCTTCCCAGGTGATGTTCGGCGTCTCCAACAAAGATCTAACCCAAAATAGATGACGATTGGGATTTAAAACTTGTCCATAAATTCGGCCCAGTTCTTTACGATTCCAATCCCCACTTTGGTCTCTTGCACACTTAACAAACATAAAAGCACACAAAAAGACATAAATAATAAACAAGCACATGCAAAATGATTGCAAACTATCTTATAAACCATGCATGAAATATTAGACAAGGCACTTTTTGTATAAGAGAAATTGAGGTAATGCCTAGGCCCCTAGTCTTTTAGGGATAGTCACTTCATTTCATTTGACTTTAGCTTTCTTAGAGTTTTCAATATTCCCAGACAATAAAAAGGCTTTCGTAATGCCATTAATCTCCTTAAAGACTTTCTTAGGTAGAATGATGCGAGAAATCCAATAAACACAGAGATTTCCCAATACAGAAATTATCAAAGTAACCTTTGCAACAAGTGACAAGAATCTATTTTGTCAAGCATTAATATGAGCTTTGATCTGCTCTATGAGAGAAATACAATCAGAGTACTTTGGCTTAGCATGCGAGATAGGAACTCCTAGGTATTTAAGAGGAAGAGCATGAAATTGAAGTTTGGTAATCCTAGAGAGTTCTATCGAGTTCCTCACATGTTTAGAGCAATACAAACTACTTTTATGGACATTCATGACCATTCCATCTTGGGAAATTGCATGCACTATTTCCTCAAACATCTAATGAAAACAGGGAGCTAAAAACCGAACTTGTGGAGTTATGATAAAAAAATAAACATAAACAATGTTAGGGTATTTGCAAAATGTTGAACTTAATCATGAAATTCTTGGTGTATGGTTTAAAATTTTTTTTCTAGCTCCAAGACAAATAGATATGGTAACCACTCATCTTGAGGAGGAAGCCAAAGTTAGAGAGAAAAAATTACAGAGAATAGAAAATTAGAGAGAAGCAAAAAATCATTATGTTGTATTTGCACAATATAAAGTGATGCCTTATATACAAATGCTTAGCTTTATAATGTTCAGCTGCAACAACTCACATGAAAGTGCTACCTAAAGTGTTATGTTGTGTAGAACTCAATGGCTTAGTGAAGACATCAACAAGCTGGTTTGTAGAGGAGAGGTGAAGAGGACGAAGGAACCCTTGTTAAGCTTATCATGAACTAAATGGCAATCGATATCAAGGTTGTTTGCTACGTTCGTGGAAGATGGGATTGGCAACAATAAAGTTGCCTTGTTGTTGCAGTAAAGTGGGATGGGAAGTGTGATCGGAGCCTACAAAGTCATGCAAGATATAAGATATACAAAGCAATTCACAAGTTGTGGAAGCCATGCTACGATACTTAACTAGATTAAAAGCAACTACGGATATTGGGTTGTCTTGCTTCAACAGTCTTTCATTTGTTAAAGCTATTGTTTAATTAAAATTTAATTCATTTATAAGATTGTTAAATAATAAGGACTAACTGAATTGCATATTTTTGATTTACTAATCCTAAAAAAAAATCATGTATTTAATACCATATTATGTGTTTGTTGAAACATTATTTCTTTTTGTATCACTGATTAATCGTAATTCTGATGGTGAAAACGATCGTGAACTAACTTGTTTTACTAATAATTCTCTTTTTATTATTTGTAGAATTTAATTTATTTTATTTCCATAAAATTTCATATAATCACAACCTCAATTTTGTTAAATATTTCTTTGTAATGATTTATGAACTAAAAGTCTTCGTAAACACGATTCCTATTTTCGTATACTACATTTTTTTTCATGACATTAATTTAGGACCTATTTAAACTTCTGAGCATATACAAAAAGTCTAAATCTATGTGTGAATTAGGTTTCTAACCTTTTCTTTCTTTCATTTTTGAGTTGAGTTCAAGACAAACTTAGAATCTATTTTTTTAGTTTAATTTAAACTCGAATCTAAACTCAATTAAGTTGAATTTCACCTATTCAATTTGTACTAGTTCTAATCAGACTGAGTGTTGTACCATCCTAGATGTTAGAAAGGTGATGGTTAATATACAAACACTAACGCAAAGACAAGGATTGATTGAGCTTGTAAAAACATGATCTTTATAACATAAATCAAAATTGATATTCACAACTTTAAGATCTTGAATAAACAATTGTTAAAAATCATAAGAGTATGTAGTATTGCGTACTCGATGAAGAACATGTCATTATCGTAAAAAGATTAAGAAACTTCACGGTGTTCTAAGTCAAACTTAGTTTATCTTTCTTGACTCTCTTACGACTACAAAAACTCGATGGATAACAATTTGTAACCCTAATTAGTAGAAAGAATACAAATTTATATATCTACAATAACAACAACACTCGTAAGAGTTTCGTTGAGCGCGAGTCTGAGGAGGTTTAATAGTATGCATATAAATAAAAATATAGAAATATGTAATAAAATACATAATACAATAAATATAGAACAAGGTCAAGAATAACAATAAAATATAGAATAAGTAAATAGAAACACAAACTAAAAAGAAGACAAGTACAAGAATAGATCAAACAAGCCATCACTGTAAAATAATTAAGCTAACGAACAAAATGTTTAGGCTAAATAACTAGGAGGGAAGTATTACAAGATTGAAAAAATTAGTCTAAATACAAGAATCAAGACTTAAAAGAAAAAATTTCAAAGACCTAAGAGAAAAAAAATGACCTCTTTAAGTGAGATCTTTTATTCATATCCTATGCCATAGTTTTTTATTGTAGGTATGTCCTCAGTAAGTTCCAACTGAGTCATATCATTCTTAATCACCTCCTCTCAGTTATCCTTAGGCCTTCCTATTTTTCTCTTATAATCTCTAGGTACTATTTTATCATATCTTCTCACTAGAGTGTTATGATATCTTCTTTTAACATATCTGAACCACCTATGCATTGTCTCTCTTAATGTGGTACGTCCATCAAGTGACCAAAATAAAAGATTAAGATTCATTCTATTATTAAATAGGACATATAGACTAATTATGACTCTTTAGTTATATTAATATTATTATTATATAGATAAAAATATGACTACTAATTGGGCCACATTATAACATTCTCTCACTTGGCCCAATACTTAAACTTCAATTTAATAGTATAAACCTTAAACGCACATAAAAATCTTTTAATATCTTCATAATTTACCTTAACATAATAAATTTCATAGTACGGATCATGACAATCGTACACTTCAAAATCACATACTTACTTCCATATACTATAACAATAGTTTAACAAGCAACAAAAGTGATATATATATAAATATCATAAAGGTCCACATTAATGTTTCATAGACAATTGTATTTCTTATTTAATCATATCTACATGTGTACATTCATAATAAAAAAGAATATTGTCAAACAAAAATTTTGTTGAGGTTAAGAGTGTCAAAAAATGATAAAAAACAATCATTAATATAACAAAGACTCATTCTTTGAACATGCTTTTAAAATATCTTTAGTGGAAGGTCTTTAGTTAAGGGATTTGGAATCATAAGATGCAGCTTAATGTGTTCAATACACAATCTCTATTTATGAATTTCATCCTTTATGACAAAATATTACAACTCCACATTTTGGCACCTCTAGGGTGCTTATCATTATTAGAGGAAAAAACTATCGCATAATTATTACTATAAATTTTCAGTAGCCTAGTAATGGTGACATTTGTAACAATATCTTTGGTACACGATCGGGTTATATCAAAGGGCTTGGGTATAGTCTTAAGTCGGTTAGAGCCTCTTCCTCACGACCAACATTGTTGACAGTGCTTCAAGAGGAGAACCATCTACTGAAGACAAAATTACAATACACAGAAGACAAATTACAATGTACAGAAGACAAGTTAAATCGAGGACTAAAAAAAATTGGCAACCTTAAAAAATTGGAACAAATGCTAGGTTCTTCTTATTATAGTACTAGTGATGAAGATTCAAACTCTTAGTTTGTAAATGATGTAAATATTGTTTTATATATGGCATGCATTCCATTACATATGTTTATTTAATTTCAATTTATGATTATTTACAAAATATTACAAATGTCTTAAAATTTGTAATAAATTAAAATAAATTCGTTTTTAACAATTATAATAATTATTAATTTCAAAATTAAATTTGTTTTTAAATAATATAAGCTATCAAAAGTAATTCGTCAAAAAAACTTAAATATTGTAATAAATTTAAATAAATTCATTTATAAAATTTATATTTATTATTAAATTAAAAACTAATTTTTGTCACTAATTACTATTGGCGACCAAATCAAATTCGTTACAAAAACAAATTCCCTACGTATAGAAAACGTCGGTAAAATTTTTTACCTACAACAAGTATTTCGTAGTTAAAACTTTTTCGCTACTAAAGAAAATCGTCACAAATAATTATTAACGACCAAATATAATTCGACACAAAATTTTTTTATCTACGTTTAGAAAATGTCTTTAAAAACATTTCCCAACAGGAAAAATATGTAGTTAAAAGTTTTTTGCTACGAAAACCAAATCGTCACTAAAACTGAATACCGATGCCTATTGTTTCGTGAGAAAAGACTTTTATCGACCAAAATCATACGTCACTCAAAAGCATTATTGACGTTCTACTGTATCCTCGGTAATAATGTTTCCCGACGAATTATTTTTGTCGCAAAAACTGTTTTGCGACGAGTTATGTAAAACGTTGCGGATGTTATTTTGCTATCGGGAGTCCGCAACGATTTTAGTGACGATATGTAATCATCGCAAATTAGTAATTAAAAACAACAGTCATGCATCAGTGAAACAGATATAACAAAGATGATGCATTCTTCATATCTCCAATTCTCTTTGTATTCAATATTTGACCTTGCAAGAAGAGTGAGTGAAAAAAGGGTTAGAGAGTTAGCTAGAGCAATTACCAGTGAGTGCTAGGAGAGTGAAAGTCTCTTGCAAGTGATTTAGAAAAATTACTCAACTCTATACTTTGTTTTATCTTCTTCTGCATTAGTGAATATCTCCACCACAATCAAGTGGGAACTTTGGACGTAGATAGTTTCATACTATTGAACCAAGTAAATTGTGTCATCTTGTTTTCTGCATTTTTGTTTCCTGCAATTGTTAACTAAGCTTTATCAAGTTTTTGTGTTTGAAAGATAATAGCAAAAGCAGTAAAACCTAACAGTAATAGTGACGAATTTTATTTCTTTCTAGTTTGTTGTAGTAAATCCCAAATCTTAAAATAGATTTTAGTAAGCATAAGACATGAATTGTGGAACATAGAATATGGTCACTAATGGAGCCACATTCTAACAAAACCTTGAGGGTTCCTCAGTGAGGAATGATTCTTACTGAACTCCATGGTTTTTAATTTCTCAAAACCTCTATACCAATCATAGCCCTCCTACGAATCCCGAGACATACCTACAATATCCTCCATTTTAAACTAGCACTTTTGACAGTTTCTTACATTGATGTTCAAGTCTTCAATGTCATTTGGCACAAAAGCGAAGGACGGCTTGATTGTAAGGAAGAAGAAAAAGCATAAGATAAAACAACGGACCATTCAACATTGCGTACGTTGTTTGCTTACTTATTCACAGCTCTCTCTCTCTATCTATGTCAAGACACGAGAAATCTCTGTTTCAGTGTTGCACCGATACTTGAGGTCAAAGGAACTTCAAGGTGGAGAAATTTTCATGGTGGATCAAACAGCCACTCTTTTAGTTGCATCTTGCATGTCTCGGGAAATCGCAACCGACCTTGTGAGCCTGATCAGAACATATTGATCTTTCAGGATCTCCAAGTGACAAGTTAACATGACATCGATCTATCTCAAATTATTAGAAAACAATAAAAAATGAAAAGCAAAAGGACACCTCCAAAGGTTCTTACTTTCAAAATTAAACTTGCATGAAAATTTCTCTTTTTCAATTTTTTTGGTGATTGGTAATCCTCAAAATTAAATCAAGTGCTTAGATTTGAACTTAGGTATCCAATATAGGAAGAAGATGAAGACAAAATTTCAAGAATCCTGTGACTTTATTCACTGGGGTAGGATCAATTCCCTAATCAACTTGTTCTTTCAATCATGACATGTAATCAGACAAAGGGAAGCCAAAATCCTCGATTTCGTTTATTATATAAAAGATATATAGTTTGCTATAGACAAACAAGAGAAACAAAATTACTGGTTGCATGGGAATGCTCAAAGAATCAGGTCAAGTTCACGTTTTTTCTTAGTGTACTGAACTTGCCTTTGTTGACAGATATTAATACTTTTTATAAGTAGTCTTATGGTATTGCTGATTCTTTCTAGCTAAATGATGATTACCAATAATGTACACCGCAAGAGATTGCAGAGCTTCTCAATCAATTAGACACATTTTCTGATCAAAATTTAATTTGTTTTTTTATTTTTCATTTTGGCTGCTGTGTTGGTTTCAAATTATTCAGTTATGAGATCACCCCCAAAAGTTTTAGTTAGAGAAGAGACTCGCTGAAGTTTGAAACATTCTTAGTGTATTTTTATGGATTAAATATATTTTTAAGTGTATGATTGATGATTTACTCTCAAAAAAGGATTTAAGATACCTTCATATTGATAGTATACACAAATGGGATTTCTTGAATTTTTTGGGTCATTTGTTCATGTTAGATGCCTTACTTGATATTAATTAATTGTTTATATATTTCAAATTTCAAATTTCGCTATAATTGAGGTGAACTATAATTCAAGGTAGAGACATACTTAGGTTTTATGTTAAACTGATAGTTTTGAGGGCTTAATCATGCTTAATTAAGTGTAATTTTGGATTTTTTTTACATGTAAAAATTATTATTGTGCATGTAGAGTATGTTTTAGGATATCAAGGTGATATTAAACGGATCTTATGTTTGATTGTATTCATAGAATTGGTGACTTGTGTGTGATTGCATTAAAGTGAATTTGTCGACGACTATTCTCAACAAGTACAAAGTATTCTATAAATTAGTTTTAAAAATATTATCTATTGTATTTAATATGATTTTTCTGAAATGGTACATGAAACATCTAAAAATAATAATCTAAAAGATGTAGTAGTTTTATAAAATCTCCAATTTGACTACAATCGTTCCTAGCACTAATATGAAATCAGAAAATTAAACTCACAAATATCAATCAACACCGAAATTTAGTAACGAAGTTTGACATGCCTTCTTTACGTCTGCGAAGTCCTCAATTAGCTTAATTATTTTCACCTGTGATACAATAATAGTTTTACTTAAGACAATATTACATAGTCGATTCATCTTACTTTCGACATTATTCCCCATCTTCACTACCCGTGAAAGTAAATTATATCCAATAGTATGATCGTCTCGTATTAACCTTAACAGAATATTTTCTCAACAATGTTATAACGATACGGAATAAACAACTCAAGTGATTAAACAATAACTAACATAAACAAAGACAACACTTGAGATAAAAAACAACTTCTCTAAATATGCCACTTCATCAATTCTCTAAATATGCCACTTCATCAATAAAAAAATGAGAAGTTGTTAATTAAGAATTTTGTTGTGAACCTTCGATATAGTCACTGAAATATCTCACGTACGGCAACTATAAAACATCTCAAATCAACAAATATTTTATCACCAAAATATTATGACAACTGCTAAAGTTTTTTGCACGTAACCAACAACAAAGACGTAAGCTACAAAGTCACAAAAGCGTTTGAAATTTGCACACCAATACCAAAAAAGACAATCATAAAATTGCCCAAGACCATCCTTAATTGTCATTCAACAATAGGAAAGAATGCAACTATCATCAACAATTATTCAGCCCACTTACGTCACCCAATTAACAGAAAACATACCAACAAAATGGATTAATTGTCAACATAAAATCAACAATCCAATCAACAACTCAACCAAAGAAAAATGCAACACCAACAACACAACCTCGGTTCATGATCTGCCTGAAAAATCCAGCTAAAAAACTACCAAATCAATGACAACTTCACAGAACTCAGGGTACGTAATCAATCAAGAAAAGTTGTAACAAATACGTGATACACCTGTAAGTTTGTAGCAACAAGAGTTGTTTTTTAACACAAACACTTATAGAGCCTTATTGAAAATCACTTAAAAAATGCCAGCTAATAAGTCGTACAACATCTGTCATTTTTCCTTTTCACAAATGACGACATTCAGCCCACTATCCACATGAATCTTAGTCACATTACATCTACTATTATCAATTCAAATTTGAATATCCATTATCCTAAAATAGATTATAGATTTAAATAATATCAAAATTAATAATAAGATACCTATCATGTTTCTTAAGAATATCTTTTACTTTCAAGGTACTATAGTAAAGATGTAGCGCCTTATCAGTATTGGTTGAGATTATTGCATATAATATAGTGGGAATTAGTTTTCTTCTTTTTATAGTTTATTTATTTAAAAATATATTACCATATTACATGTATTTTAGTGAAGAGTGTGCATTAAAAGAATGAGAATCTAATCGAGTTCTATACATGATTTTGTAGGATTAGATCCAATAGATATTAGATAGAAAGAGTTATTTATAAAATTTCTAATTATTTGAGAATTATTAAAAATATTATTTTAACATGTATGTTAACCTTAAGATGATGAGGTAACTTTGTTAATGGGTAGTGATCAACCATGAATATAATAAATTTAATTCGAACTCAAAGTGTAATATGAGTGGTTTATCTAAATTTTTAAATATTTTCAAGTGTTTAGATATTGATTTCCAATTTCTATGGAAATTATTAAAGCATTTTTAAATCAAATATGTTGCTTAATTTTTTTAGCCGTTAAGTTATTTAAAATAAACATTTTTAAAATTATTATAGATACACTCAAAAGTCTATTAAAATACGAGAAGATTTATCAAATACATCCTTCAAATTCAATATTAAAAAAGCAAAAAAAAAATGTAGGCTTTATTTATATGTTTTCAAAGTTCTCCAACCTTACCATAGAATTGTTATAATTATTCTATGCTCGTGGTCCAAGCCTTATCAATACGAAGGTGTACAATGAAGAGTGTGCGTTGCATGTGTATATATATATAAACTCATAAGTTTAAACGAAGTGATCATTGAAATTCCCAAATTATTAGAAATTCGCAGACGCGCTGAAAAATAATTTCCACACTAGTAAAATAAGACTTTGCG
>JAOSBN010000005.1:2561508-2598423 GCA_027563595.1 Erythroxylum suave | reverse complement strand
CCCAATAACACGACCGACTCGTGTTAACCTCGTCAGAGGATTTTTCCTAACTATTTCGACTGAAAAACCAGAACAAACAAAATCAACCAACGACTAATATCCAATCTGAAACTTGATCACTGATATGTATAAAAACGCAAGTTACTGTAGCAATCAGATTTCCATCAGCAACATAAACTCCTTCCCTTTGCCGCACCTTGTCAATACTGTTTGGGACTCAGAACAAATCAGCACCTTCACCTTCGTCTGCTATTTGTGATGTAAATAATAAGAGCAAAATTATGCTCTCCAAGGTCCCACGAAATTCAGCTCAATACCACATACATAAAGACAAAGCTACTGCACCTTTAATAGTTCATGAAAACCAATTGCCAAGTGAAGTTACCTTCTGCGCCGTCAACAACACCAAAAACACAGAAACCCACGCTCCTCTACTTTTGTTTTAAAAACCAACTAGGTTAATTAGATTTTTCACATGACACGTGTGCAGATTTTATTTCAATTAAAAACCAACCTTTTTAACTTGAATCTGACACACACAACTCCAATTCTAATTTAGCCAATTTCCAATAAAAATGTCAAAAATAAAAATAGGATATATTTGTCATAAATCCTAACAATCATGAACTCCTTTCTTTTACCAAATTCTCTCATTTGAGTTTAATATTAATATCTGATTTCTGTTTAAAAGTATAGGCATTTCTCTTAATTTTCATAGCTTTTTCAATAACCTAAAATCGATATTTCTATTAAAACATTTTTTAAAAACCAAATATTGTTCAATTTTGATACCGTATATTAGACTAACAAGTGTCTCTACACCATATATAATCAATCTATTTTAATCCTATTAAGCACTAAACATCAAACATGACGCATTTTATGACCAATAACAATTTCTCCAAAAATTAATTCTATCTAAAATTTAAAATAAAAAATAATTCACCTCATCAAAATACATAACAAACATTACTTCTTTTTGGAGTTTGTAATATAGGTATAAACTTTTTTTTTATAATCACCTTTTTTCTACTACTTCTCTACAAATTTAATAATTATGAAATTCGAAGTAAATATTGAAAATAAATGTTATTCTCCTTATATTTGTCAAAAAAAGAGAACCATACTCCTTCGTACATGGGTAAATGCTTTTGAAATAAAAGGGTTTTAAGGCGATCCGAAAAATTTAAGTTAAAATTTAAATTTAGATTGAATTATGGTTGGATTTGATTGAGTCTGAACCTTTTTCCTAAGCCTAGACAAGACTAGGAAGATAATTAAAATCTTGAATCATCCTTCTCCCTTATACTTCCTTATGTTTATATGTTTCCATTGTGCTGTACTTTTTATTTTTCATGTCATGTTTGAAGAATAAAGCTTGCAACATAATCGTATATCTCATGCCTTATACGTAGCACGTATCCATATCTCATGCCTTATACATAGTATGTACATACTATGTGATCAATGTCTTTTACGTTTCTAGAACCATTTAAAAAATCATAAAAATATATGTTCAACAGTAAAGGCCAAGACTTGCCTTTTTTCCTCTTAACCTTGATCGTTTGGCGGTGATATTACACTATTGTGGGCTGAAATAAAAATACATAAACATAGATATGCATCTGACAAAAGTAACCGGTCCACAACCATTGCCTTTCAAGATCACGAGATCAAGGACAAAACCAAAACATTAGAAATTGTTTTTAATGTGCAAGACTACACGGAATTGAGCAAATTTATGTTTTAACAATGTTTATTCATTGGAGGAAGCGAAAGGGTAAGGACCCTTTATCTTGAAGGTGCTTTAGACAACTTTCTGATCGAGCTAGGATCCACAGGATGGTTCCAGGGGTTTTCAGATAAGCTATGGCTTTCGATCGAATGTATATGAATGTCTGCTTGTAATTTTCCTGTAACTACATTTAGTCTATTCTTTTCAGGTTGTTAGTTTAATTGCCCTGCATGTCTGTTTCTTCACATTTGCGAACTTCTTTGTGCTCACATTTTCATGTTGAAAAAAACGGCATGCTTTAGCTGCATATTCCATGTTTTCGGAAATTGCACTGTTTCCTCAATTATTCGATGAGGACAAGGTGCCGAAATCCGCATTGTGGGTATGATCCGAAATTCAAACATATTGACCTTTCAGGATATCAAATGATTTTTCCTTTTTGAAAGGTTCATTTAGGTGTTGATAAACATTGTTAGGATATTTGTGCGCTAAATGTCAAAACTAACCGTCAAGTTCTTGGTGTGTTGTCTTACAAAGGTTTTTCCAATTCCAAGAAATAAATAAATTCTTTTCTTGTGTTTTTTATCTTTTATTTCATTTGTAAAATATATAAATGTTTAAATTGATTCAACAACAACAATCTCAATGTGTAGACTCTCCACTTTGTGAAGGTCGGAGGAGGGAAATCAATTATATGCAACTTTCTCTTTATATTTTACAAATGACTGTTTTTGTAACTCAATTAGTGACGACAGGTCACAAATAAATAACGTTGCTTCAAGCCTCGCCTTTAAATGTTTAAATTGATTAAAAAATAATTAAATAAGATTTTTTGTAATAATGAGTTTATGACTCCATATTTCTGTTGTCTATGAATGTTAAATTTTCTGCATCTCCACACAGATTGAACTATTCGGTTTCCTATGTATTAGTATGGTATCTGATTCTTATTAAATTATTAAAAAGGTAAGACATCAATAGAATTTGTCCTAGTCTAAAGATGAAGATCTGTAACTATTATTTTCCACAGTTAACAATATTCTATTGCATATCATGTGTGCATGCAGTCCTGCCAACACACGAACCAAATCAGCTCAATAAAACAAAAACAGATCCACTTGTGACCATATTATAAAAAAGAGCAGACTTTAAGGGAAGGAGCCAAAATAAGCATTACTGGACGAACAGTAAATTACCAGCAGCAGCAACAGAGGATTAGGTGAGGTGATACGTGTCATTTAGAGCACTGTAAACCATCAACATGCGTGCAAAGAGAATATTATATAGGATAAGAATGAGTCGCTTTGTCTGGTATTATTATTCTATGTTGTTAAAACCATTTGATTTGCTAGCTTTTGCAGCACGTAACATGTGATTGGTCAGATATATAAAAGAATTTGGAGTGTTAAAAAGAGGCAGTACAATTCAGCCATTACATGATCAATCATTGGTATATAATGAATCCAAAAGAAGTAGTGCCCATCCTTGCCGTAAATTTCCCACACTTTGCTGCTTCTGTGTCTTGATGGAATGGAGGTCACTAAACCAAAATTAAGTATCTGGATGGTTACGAAAAGGAACTAGCAGCCAAAAAATATAATTTTTTTCAATAAATATCCGCTATTTTGAGTATAAAAAACTAATAAAATTTATATATTTCAGTTGATGACTGCTACTTTTTCTGTATATCTGTGCGACTGTGCCCCTTGCAGATGGTATTTGGATCATTACGAAAAGGGAACAAACAGCTTTTTGAATACTTCCATATTCTCTACTGTAAAACAATTAATCAAATATATGTTTTCCTTGATAATCGCTGTAAATATATACTCTTTTAGTAATTTCTTCCCTTTACTCTTTCAATATCCCCGTATCGCTATTCTTTGAGTATCTTTCATATTTTGTTAAAGGGTAAAAAAAATAAAAAATAATGATTTAATTAAAATTTGGAAAATTCTCTGAGATTTAAAATTATTTTTTTAAAATTTTTTGGTAAGGTTAAAGAATAAAAGACTCCGTTCAACTAGTAATCCTAATAATAATTTTAAATATATAATTTTACAGATTAGGTATGGTTAGGTTTGCTTTTCGATTTCCTTACTCTTCTCCTTTTCTTTACACAAGTGTCAAGAATTCTGTTCCTACTTTATCATGTTTGTTGTAAGATACAGATGAGCACGCAAGTCTGATAAAGATCTTGCTCCACTCCAAATAAAATTTAGATTTTTATTTTTTCCCCTGATTATTGATGGAGCTCTAAAATTGCTAGATTTGCCAAGTAAGTCCAAGAGATTAATTTATAAACCTTTCAATTATTAGATAAAAATGAACAATTAAAATCGTCTAATCATATAGTTTCTATGATTTTGATCTTCTGATGGAAAAAGAAATAAATGGGATTTAATTGTAAAAAAATTAAAGACCGCATGAACTTACATTTATAATCACATTAAATTCAGGAAATTGTATATGTACTTATGATTGGACGTACTTAGAGCCATACAAATGAATTACTATCCTTCCTTGCAACTATTTTTAAGGATTAATTAAATTCTTCGTCGAGCAAAATTTAACATTATATCATTATCAACAACAATAATAATAACGATAACATCAAATAAAAATCTTTGTTGCAATGTTTGAAAATATCTAATAATACATAACATTATCCTTATTTAATTAAAAACTATTTCCAATAAATCCTACAATACAATATGAAAATACTATAAAATATTAAATTAATATGCATAAAAACGGTAATGTAATGTAAAATAACGTATGCATTGAATATATTAAAGATTAACAATAAAAGAAAATTCTAAAGTTAATTTATAGTAAAAACTTTTTTTTGAAAATTAAAAGAAATAGTGTTTGAAATTAACAGAAGCTACAGAAATCACATTAAAATGTACATGTAATCTCTCCACAAATAAGCAAAAAATAACCTACAAGACAAATATACAAAAGGTACAAAGAACTATGACATCCAAGTAATTTTCATGTTAGAAGTAAGTACTTTCTGCTTAAAATTTGCAATTATGGCGTTTTGAATTCAATTAATAATCATATCTGTTAGTTGATATTTTTTTGTTTCAATACCTTTGTACAATCTCATATTACGTTCCCCCACATCCAAAAACTGTCTTAACGAGCAACCCATTGGATTTTCCTTGCTTGTTGCCATCAAAAATCATATTCAAAATTTCTCCCCACTCAAAAGTGAAGCAAGAAACAGGTAATAGGTGTAACATCCTACTCCAAATCACTTTGGTATATGATTATTGATAGTTAAACTGTTGAACTGTTGCTGATATAATCATAAAAAGATTAACAGGAATTTATTTTGGTTACCTAATTTTCTCAAAACCTGTGTTTTTTTTTCTGGCACAGTAGGTGCGATTGAAGCATCCTATGGGGAAGCGTGCCCCAATTCCTATAAGAAGTTCATGTCATTCTCAAAATTCATGTCAATTTATGCCTAACAGTAGATCACATCAACTGCTGTCACTAAATTCAGGTAACGTCAGTCAACAATTTAGGCTCATGAGTAATGAGTACAATTTTCTAACCTTGTACTCCTGATCTGATTTCACCGCCAGTCACCCGGACGGTCGAACATTAAGACACGTCCATTTTGTACATTGATTCTCTCTATTTTGATAGCTCAGTGTGTACATTGATGGCTGCCACTGACTTTTCCTGGTACTTTTTTAACTTGTTTTTCCTTTCACTAATTTCCTTATTGGATTTTAACTTTAGGTTAAAAGTAGAAATTGGGTTGAGAGGCGAATAGTACACAAATGATAATAACTGGGAATTATACTGATTCTCATTGCATTGATTGAATTATACGTTTCAGAATCCATTTCGATTACTTGATTGAACTACTATTTGATTGTTTTAATTAAATTATCACTTATTTTTAGTTATTAATTTATTAAATAATTGATATATAATTATTTACATATGAAATTTTGCTTAATACACATTTTAAAAGATAGTGATTGTGAATTTTTTTATTATGAACAAAATTAATCAGTTTTTAAGCCCTAATTTTTAAGCCATATCATTTGTCTGATGGTAAAATATAGGTTTTGGGATAAGAAATTAAAAACAATGTCCATAAATATACAAAAGCCGGCTAGGCTTCGCTAACTAGTCCTGTTCTATGACCTTATCTACAGTCGTTTACCGATAACATTGTTTATTGTTTTTTGTCCTTTTTGCAGGAAGCGACCATGAGCTTTGTATCCTTCTTCCAATTGAAAAACCAAATTCAATGAAGTCGTTATTTGAAGATAATCACAAGCTAAATCACACAAATTAGTCATCGTTGTCTTATTGATTATCTTGCTGGTTGAAGGTTTCCGGTAGATGGATTATGTATATAATTACACATCAATTGTCTCGAAGGCATATTCTAACCAAAAAAAATAAAAATAAAAAGTAGAGGGTCAGCATCCATAACACAGGCAGGTTAATTATGGTTGAAAACGATGCTATATAATAAGGTCGAAACCGAAAGCATCTTTACTTTAATGGGTCGTTCTCTAAATCAATGATGATTAGCTGTATTTAGAAAATTGAAGAAGATCGTATAACTCCAAGATTGGATTCTAGTCCCCAGCATTCCCTCCAAAGTGTCTAAGAGGATTAACACTAACATCAATAGAAACATTATTAGATTTTAGTAATATATAATTTGAGGTATAAATAATTAAATAGTCCTTAACTACACAGGCCAAGTCCCACATCAATAAAAAATTGAATGAACTAATTTGGGTTAGAATATTTATGTGTCACAAGGCCAATATCTATGATATGTATGTGTTTTTGTCTCATTTGCAGCACTATGTGTTGCCTTTTTGTTCTAATTTAATTTATCTGTACAACCCGAGTGATATCAAGAACCCTACCCTTTAAAATTTCCTTTTGTTAAGTTCATAGAAATCCGTAATCAACAAATATGAAATTTATGTATTTTAAATTGCAAAAAAGATTTTCAATATTAAGGATCAAGAATTACAAGAAATCTATATACGAATGACTTTGTTAATTCCATAATTCAACTAAATAACTTTGTTAATCCCATAATTAAAGAAAAAAGATAGACTGGATTAACAAGTGACCGAAAAAAATATTAATTATCTCTTGAAAGGATAACTCCGCAACAAATTATTTAGGCAAACCTCCAGAAACCTTTTGTCGTATCTAAGTAGCAAAGCCCTTTTCTCTTTTTGAGTTTGGCTCTTCAAGTCCTTAGGTCTAGTTTAGGTTTTTTACACGTCAAGAAATTATACAACAAGTTAAGAAATTAAAGGCGAGGTGTAAAGTTTACTTCTTTAACCATACAAAGATTTTGTTTTCGTTCTGAAAATTTTTATGAAATATTTTAAAAGAAATTAGATACCCTCTTAACTAAATTATGTTTTTATAAATTTAAAATGAAATTTATTGGTTCAAGAAAAGATAACACAGGCCTAGAAAAATATTGTGTCACTAATAATAAAAAATCTTAAAAAGAAAAATAGATACCATCTTAGCTAAATTATGTTTTTTATCAGTTTAAAATGACATTTCTTAATTAATAAAATTATAACTTAGACTTAGAAAAATATTGTCACTAGTAATTAAAAAATTTTGAAAAATAGATACCATATTAGCTAAATTATGTTTTTTATAAGTTTAAAATGACATTTATTTATTAAAAAAAAAGGCTAACTCAAGCCTAGAAAAATATTGCGTCACTAGTAATTGTATGGATAACAAATTTTCTAAAAGATCACCTCTTAATGTAAGAATGACCCGACCAAGGCATTTGTGCCACGTGAAGTGCATATGCATGCTGAAGGGGTTATGCGTATCAATATGTGCACTCTCACAAGCTCAAGTCGTGGATTGGATATAATCCAACATACACCAAATATAACATCAAAACAAATTTTGTTTTTGGGTTATCATATGTTACCGCACATAAAATAAAATAAAAAACAAGGAAAGGAACAAAATGATAAAATTTTGCATGAAAAGGAAGATATGAATGAATAGATGCATAAGATAATTGTATACATTTATGTACAACACAAAGATCCCAATGCTGATGCTTGAGGACAACCCTTGAGAAAGGTTTTGTTGATAGTAGTGTTAAAAGTGGTAATGGCTTTGGGAGCCAACTTAGGTCCAGCATAGGACAGGGGAACATAAATCTAACCACATAATACCAAAAGAAACTTTACTACTTTTCATTGAAGTGACCAAATATATACACCGAGTGAAAGGCATAGGAGACCACTCCTAAATTTAGTTTTGATAGACATCTATACCCTTCCATATGTTCCCAATTCAAAAGATGTTACATAACACTTTGTCCTCTTTCTATGTGATTATTTAACAAGTAGGCCTCTTGTGGGGCTTAGCCACCACAGATTGTGTTAGAGATCACAACTTGGGGTTCAACAATTTCAAAAGGCCAAGTGGATTAAGGGGTCAAATTTGGTGTTGGAATGGGGAAATTGAAGGTGGGGATTGTCTTGTAGTGAAGATAGACAGAGGGTAAGGTGATGGCTCAAGATTGGAGGGATTGGTGATTTGGATGTTTTTGTGCTTAAGGACAAGACAAAGGCACATGGTGAGAAAGGGAGTGAGAGATAGGATCTCTCTTCCTTTCCTACTTTCTCTAATACAACCCTTTTCTTTTTAGGGTTTTCAATCTTAGAGATGCTCTTCATTTCTTCAGTTTATATTGTTTGTAAAGGACAAAATGGTCTTTCTCAGTTTTGTTCTTTCCTTTGTCCAATTACATCCTACACATTAATCTTTTCCTTTCACTTCTTGTCTCCTTCCATCAACACTCCTATACACTAAGTAAATCACAAATATACCATTATAATATCATCATCATTCTCATTATCACCATCATATGATAATCAACCTATTCATCATCCATGTTTAACGCGTACGCATGCATGAAATTGAACTATGACTCCTACCATTTCTTAACCTACATAAGCACCTTTAATTCCAACATATTTTACCCCTTTGCCTTTACCTTTGATTCTGCCTATCCTTTCATCTTTCTTTTTGTCTTTTCCTCTGTCCCTAATTATAACCATAAGTCTTATTAAATACATGTAATGTCCATTATAAAGGTTTTAATAAACATTATTTAATTAGAACGATCCATTTTAGCAAGTACAAATATTTCTCAATCTTTCTTATAAGTTGTCGACCTAGTGATGTTAATTACTGTGTCCTCAAGTGGTTGAACGTCTTCATCATATTAATTAATACATATATACATATATACTTTGCAATGAAACCATATAAAGAAGTAAAGTGAAAAATCTTCATATGCCCTCCCAAAAAATAGGTATGATGTTCAACAAAACAAAGATAATAAAGGCTTAATAATCTCATCAAAGCTTGTATTTATGTGCATTAAATGAGGAAACTAAATAACCGAAAAATAGCTTGCGAATTACATTTGAGAAGTTTGTTGCTCTTAGCAAGGCACTCAAAACGAGGGAATTTATGAGATTCCATAACTATGTACTTCTTTGGCCAACCAACCCTTCATGAGAAGTAATCCCAGCTACAAGACTTCAAAATTATCATATGTGATGAATAAACATGAAACATACATTGCGTTTCGAAACAAAAATTTAAAGGGTTGGTCCAGAAAATAAATCTATGTGTAGTTATAAGGTAACTAAACGTAGATTCTTCAATGCTAAGTAATCAAAATTACTTCCATAGTTCTTAAAGAATAGCTCCAAGTGATTGGAATGATTTCTCAAAGCATTTTCAAATATTGAAGTTTTTAAGTTTTTACATAACATGTTAGTTTTTTAAAAAACTCTTAAATTCCGAAGTAGAATAAAAACTTTTTTTAACATATTAATTACTAATGCCGTGTGTATACTGCATTATTGTATATTCACACAAACGAGAAGGCTATATATTAATTAAATTTACATATATAAAATTCTCGCAGATACACACACAAATCGAGAGGGGTTGGAGTTTTATATATATAAATAGACATACGCAAGTCACAAACACAAGACTTCACTTCGCAATCTCCTTTCAGGACAACTCCTATAGCTCTCATCCTATGTTTTTCAGTTTCTTGTAAAGTACACACCTACAGAGCTAAGCTGCTGCTTACTCTAAATCAACTGCAGATTCAGGGTCACTCATCCTTTTTTTTTTTTTTTTTAACAAGAACACACACAACACTTTCTCTCGGTCTGCCTCCATCTTTCTAGTACAAAGATTCTCTCTGTCAATCTGTCAATCTCCTCTGTCTCCAACTTTCACTATGCCTTCAAGATTATCAGACGCTTTTAGAGCCCACCCTGTCCATCTTCAACATAAGCACCTTGACTTCACCTCTGTGGAAGAGCTACCTGAGTCCTACAAGTGGACTCAACTCGACGACGCCGGAAACCAACCTTCCGGCGACTCCTTTGTCGATGACTCCGTGCCCGTCATCGATCTTTTAGACCCCAATGTTCTAGAGAATGTAGGTCATGCATGCAAGACTTGGGGTGTATTCCAAGTCATAAACCATGGTGTCACTAGTAGCTTACTTGACAGCATTGAAAGTTCCTGCAAATCCCTTTTCTCTTTACCTATTCAACAAAAGCTCAAAGCAGCCAGATCACCGGACGGTATTTCAGGGTACGGTCTGGCGAGAATCTCTTCCTTTTTCTCTAAGCTTATGTGGTATGAAGGGTTCACCATAGTTGGATCTCCACTCGAGCAGTTTCGCCAACTTTGGCCTCAGGATTACACCAAATTCTGGTACTTCTATATGCTCATGCACGTGTAGAAAAACTCTCTCATATTTAAGGTTTTCCATGTTCGTAATCACGGGTTCTCTTTTATTCCTCCTCTCTTTTTATGTTTTTCAAACTTTACCTCATTGAACACTAAAACACCATTTGCTTTCTTTAATGCGATTAGCAAAGATATCAATGAAAACTATGGACCCACAAAAGAAGATTCGGATTAAGAGTATCATGAACCAAAATCCCACTTGTCACTATTTGCTTTGCGTAATGACCACAATAGTATCTTCACTATTGTCATCTTCAAGTTTCATTGCTTTGTTGCCCACTTTCTCTTCTGAGACTTGTGCTTTTTTTCCCCCCTTATATGCAGTCAAATGGTTGAAGAATACGAGAAAGAGATGCAAAAGCTAGCAGGGAAGCTTTTGTGGGTAATGCTTGGTTCGCTAAGCATAACCAAAGAAGATCTGAACTGGGCTGGGCCAAAAGGTGAATCGGTCGAGCCATGTGCCGCCCTTCAACTGAACCACTATCCTGCTTGTCCCGAGCCAGACCAGGCCATGGGTTTAGCTGCTCACACTGACTCAACGCTCCTCACCATTCTATACCAAAACAACACTAGTGGATTGCAGGTTCTTAGAGAAGGAACAGGTTGGGTCACAGTCACACCAATCCCAGGTGGGCTTGTAGTGAACGTAGGTGACCTTCTGCATATACTATCAAACGGGTTGTACCCGAGTGTGCTCCATCGGGCTGTTGTGAATCGAACCAAGCCCCGGCTCTCCATTGCTTATCTCTATGGACCACCTTCAAGTGTCCAAATTTCACCTCTCTCAAAACTAGTTGGTCCCAGTCAGCCTCCTCTATACCGATCAGTGACTTGGAATGAGTATCTTGGCACTAAAGCCAAGCATTTTAACAAAGCACTATCAAGGGTCAGGGCGTGTGCTTCTCGGAATGGCTCAGTCGATGTTAATGATCATAGTAGTGTACGAGTTGGTTAGGCAATATCTTATCTTCTCATATGGTTTCTTGACACCAGTTGAAATTTTGTCCTTTTGTTCTTTATTTCGCTAGATTTTTGAGTATTTGGCATGTCATGATATGTGGATGATGACCCCATGTTATAATTGCATCTTTTGTGGGGCGTTAGTTCGTATGCAAGAGTGCTCAAGATGTTGACGTAAATCAAATAAAGAACATATACAAAAGGTAACAATTAAAATGCTCTCTGTTGCTTCTCTTGTCTTGATTAATTTCTTTTTTTTTTTTAATGAACATAATCGCATAAGAGATGGATAAAAATGGGTATTTCAATATTCGAGGAAAGGACATATGAACCCACATCTTCCCTCCAAGGAAGATCAAGGAATAAGACATTCATCAAAGGTGACAATTGTTGAACCATTGGAACCATTCTTGATGTCGACGAATCTCCAAATAAAAAATAAATAAAGAGCTAAATGTTGTAGTCGTACCTTCAATGGATAAGACAACGTCAACGAGGATAACAACATCAACGAGTATAAGTAAAGTATGGAATAATGGATCAAAACAATGTTCAGAGACAGATTGATTATGTTCTTAAGATAATTTGTTCGATTTTGCGTTCCTATTCGAACATTATGAATATGTGGTCCGAACCATTTTTAACATACATCATGTTCTTCAAGAAACCAGTCAGAATCATTCTCCGGATACATTATGGCCTGCTAAAGACAAGCATATGAGGTCACAATTATTGTTGATGAAACGAACAACAATGACAAGATCCCCCATGTTTCTCGAGGCTGTCTAGCTAGCTATGTCTGATTGCTACCGTGAACTATCTCTCTCTGTTTGTTTTTGTGTCATATCGTAAACGACACCAAGTCTGTGGCTTCACTTATGTTTGTTAAGTTAACGTTTCTGAGATGTAGAAGATGTTTGTCTCTGCAACCATGTGCTCCTTGACATTGGCCAGTTCAGTCGGATGAGCAACATACATTTTTGGTGGTGGGGACGATAAATAATCAGTTTTCACCATTTTTTGATGATCGGTTATTCATATTCGTCAATAACTGTGCAACTTTAGTTCCATTCTAACGCAACAGAAGCACTGGTGATGATCAGAACTGAGAATTTTTGGACGAGAAGGAAGATAACATAATGAATTTCCCATGAAATGGCTTTAGTATATGTGCTTACAATCATACATATGCATGAAAAGGTTTTCTTGTATATATAAAAGATAATCATGTCACATAAATGTAGTAATGTACATATCTATCAAATAATTTATTCAAGAGCTTGAAGCATCTAACTGTGCAACTTTAGTTCCATTCTAATGCAACGGAGGCACCGGAGAAGATCAGAACCCAAAATTATTGGAGGAGAAGGAAGATAACATAATGAATTTCCCATGAAATAGCTTTAGTATACATACATATGCACGAAAGGTTTTTTTGTATAAATAAAAGATAATCATGTCACAAAAATGTAGTTACATATCTTTCAAAAATTTATTCAAGAGCTTGAAGCATCTGACTGTGCAACTTTAGCTCCATTCTAATGCAACAGAAGCACCGGAGATGATCAGAACCGAAAATTTTTGGAGGAGAAGGAAGATAACATAATGTATTTCCCATGAAATAGCTTTAGTATACATACATATGCATGAAAAGGTTTTCTTGTATATGATAATCATGTCAATTCTGCTACTGTTGCTACTATTATTAGTCTTACTACTGCTGTTGTTGCTGCTATTATTATTACTACTACTATTATTATTATCACTATTATCATTACAATTACGACTACGACTACGACTACGACTACTACCACTATTACTATTACTATTACTACTACTATAATAATAACAATAACAACAGCAACAACAACTATAACAATAACAACAACTACTACTACTCTTCCTGCTCCTCCTTCTTCTCCTGGTCCTCTTTTTTTTTTTTTGATATAAAGACAAACTTAAATTAACTCAAATGCCAACTGTACAAAATTCTTTCTTCTCCTGGTCCTCTTATTACTACTAATACTACTCTTACTCTTACTACTATTACTACTCATACTCTTACTTGTACTCCTATTTCTACTACTCCTTCTACTCCTGCTATCACTACTATTTTTACTCCTATTACTACTGTTACTACTATTCCTACTTCTATTACTACTGCTGCTGCTGCTACTACTTTTGCTACTATTTCTCCTCCTCTTATTACTACCACCACCACAATTACTACTACTACTATAACAACAACAACAACAATTATTACTACTACTACTATTACAATAACAACAACAACTACTAGTATTATTACTATTACAACAACAACTACTAGTATTATTACTATTACAACAACAACAACAACAATTACTACTCCCCCTCCTCCTCCTCCTCTTACTTCTACTCCTATTCCTACTACTCCTACTCTCCTACTTCTACTCCTCCTCCTCTTGCTACTACTGTTACTACTATTATTACTGCTACTTTTAATACTACTGTTATTACTTCTGCTACTACTCTTGCTACCACTGCGCCTACTACTCATACTGGTACTACTACTACTACTACTACTACAATTACTACAATAACAACAAGACTACTATTACTCCTCCTCCTCCTCCTACTCTTACTTCTACTACTACTTCTACTACTGCTACTACTACTACTCTTTTTTTGAAAGTAGTACTACTACTACTCTTACTTCTACTATTATTGCTACTACTGCTACTACTCTTACTACTACTGCTACTATCCTTCCTCTTACTACTCCTCCTCCTCCTCCTACTATTATCATGATGATGATCATGATCATGATCATCATCATTCACTGATCAGTATTTCTTTGAACCTGTGATGCATATCAGAAAAGAAACATGTGACATGCTAAGATTTGGATTACTTGAGATGTATCGTTTACCGAGAATGCGAATACTATTCATTTTCACAAGTTTTGTTTCGTTCCAATCTCAAATTTAGTTTTGCATATCAGAAATTTATTCTAGTCTTGTAATTCTAATTCACATATGATATACTAATTTACCTTGAAAAATGTCGACATATTTTTTCTTTATATCTATTTAGTATAGTATCTAAGGTGAACTACAAAATATTAGGATAATTTCACCATATGTAAACATATAATTTACTCGGTATATAGTCAATCTCTATATAATAAAAAGAAAAGAAATTCCGATAATCATAATAATGCAATTTCTTTTTTTCAAAATTTGATAATACACTTACAAATTATATAATTATTATTCGAAATAATAAGAATACCTTTTAACTTAATTCAAAATAAAATTAGAAAAAGTCAATATAAATCGACATTTACTCATAATTAAAAATGTAACTTAGGACATTAATAACTCTTACAGTGTACTCTTACTTTGACCTTGGTTATGTCAATAATTTTTTTTATAAACTGAATATTTATAAAAGTTTTAATTTCGTATAAACAAGATGTAAATTTGTAATTATTTTTTAAAATACTGATTAGATAAATTATTAAAAAATTAATTAATAAACTAATAATTTAAAATCATTTTCTGTCTTGTTGAATGACATGTTTAGGTTGAAGGGATGCTTTTAACCCTAACGTTACATAGCCTTTCTTGGCTAGGTATGGCCTGTTAAAAAAAGGTCTCAAGCTCAAGATTCGGTGGCCAATATTGAAGACAAAGAACAAGAAATGCTTGGTAGAGATAAGAAGATTAAACAAGATGTGGAAGAGTCAGTCACTTTTCCAATATGAGGTCATGAACATTTTCTTTTTAAATGTGAAGGACCTCAATCCAAGATTCTTTGTTCGTAAAAATCTGGATTGCCTTCGTTGATTTACTCCCCTGTCACACCACCTGGCGATTCAAAGATCCAAAGCCACAACTACCAGATTGTCGTTCAACAATTAATCATGTGGTCATGTCACTTTAAAAGTAAAAGGATCAGCCTTAAGAGACAATACTGCAGTATTTAAAAAAACAGCTTCAACTACTATTATGAATATCAGAAAAAAGAAAACATACATATAGGAAAAGCATGCCAACTTTTAGCCTGTGATTGCTAGAATAAGTTTATAAATTTTAAAACTTTTAAAATTGTAAACTTATTTAATATCTTAAAATTTTAAACAAATATTATTTTTTTCTTAAAAGATCAATTAATTTTAACAGATGTAAATTTTCTTATATTTAATTATCAGACTTATAATATATGTAAAAATACTAATTTGAGTCTATTCTAATTGGGTTATAAGCCACTTCATCATCGTAAATCAATGTTGGAACTAAAATTCTTTTTTTGTTTTACTATTTTAGGGATAAAAGATTTTTGCTATTTTTAAAATTTTTTTTTCTGAGATTCTAATTTATTGTCTTTTATACTTTTTAGAATTATTTAAAAACTTAACACTCTTTTGTTAGTGATAGATAAAAAGATACTCAATTTTCTTCTCTTTATTTTTTTTCCGATTTTCATATTCCATTGTATTAAATTGACGAGAATGGTTTAGTTTTGAAGAAGTGAATCAACAGAATATCTAAAAAAAGACTTGAATTTCTAATTGGAAAAAAAAAGTTAGTGTAACACCTTGTAAGGATAAGATTAATAATTCCAATCTTAGTGGTCTAGAGTTTAATTACTTATTCATGGGGTATGACTCGAGTCAATCACTGAACTGGATATACAACAGAATCATTGTTAAAGATGCTTATAAAAGTAATGAATAATCCCAATTCAAAAAAGGCAGGGAACAGCTGATCCTACTTTGATACAACAGAATCTAAAAGCCTCAGATAGAGCATAACAGAAGAAAAAGGCACATAAAAAGCCAAAATGGAAACAAGATAAGGTAATGACAAGAAATGTTTAAAGTGAAACTCATCAAAGGATTTCAGTCCCCAACTTTGGAGTACATATATATATACTAAAGGGTTAATACTATTTCTTAAAAGCGTTCGACACTTTAGAAAAAGAAAGAAATAAATGTCGCTGGGCTCTTTTTTTTTTTTTTCCCCCTTCCCATTTAAAATCACTCCAAATTGGTAACGTTCTTTGGGGATAAGTATCTAAAAATTGACTCAATTAATTTTAAAATTAAAGAGTTTATATTTTAAGACTAGGGAAAATAAATAGGATTTAATTTTAAAATTAAGTTTAAGAATCAAATTTAGATTATATAAAAATGAAAAAGTTAAACTAGACTTAATATTTATAAATAATTTATGACTATTAACTTAGAATCATTGTCTAATATTTATTTTATATTAATTAATATTTATATAATATTTTATTTTTAGATCTCATTAAAATTGTGAATCTTTATAACTATTTTTTATATATTTTTGAGAATTATATATTAATATTTTTAATATACTATTGTGAGAGATTATGTTTTTACTTCAAAAAAATTTTATGAATTTATTTTTAAAATAATTTATATTTTATATTATTAAAATAAAGATTTTGGGTTATGAATTAAATTTAGAATTTTTAGAATAGATCAAATTTAAATTTAAAAAAGAGACCCGTTTTCATTGCAAGTAAGGTTCACTACATTTGAATGGATTTTATCTAGTTAAGAGTTTTAGAAGATTTTGTATATATTTGAATAAATTAAATATTTAATTTTTAATTAACATTGGTTGAGTCGATTAATGTTTAGTTCATTAATTTTTATAAACAAGACGTATTGATAAGTAACACACAAGAACAAGAAAAGAACATGATTATGTAGATCCAATCAATGAATAAAAGTATTATGTTTTATATAAACTCGACATATAATTCATAATATGTTTTGCATAGACTGAAGGATACTACGTCGACCGAAAACATCATATAAGTCCTTGGACAAGTTGCCAATTTGTTCACGATAACAGTTTACACACCACAGTAAGCCTTGACAGCAGATTGAACTCTCTGACCCTCCTCTGAGTAGTAGAAGCTGAGAAATTCAACATGATCAAAAGGTTTAAAGAGCAAGGGATGCTCTTCATCAATCAGTTCTTCTGGAGCCTTGATCATGTAGCCGGCTTTCGGGACTGAAAATAATCCAACAGAGTACCTTGCTTCATTTCCACTCATCATCACTCGATGATATGGAGAGTGAAGTCGACCATTTAGCCAAGCCTGTAGGCAACAAATCTTTGCTTGTCATATGAATGTTTTTGGTATACAACGACCCTAAATCCATCCATTACAAAATAAGATTGGAGATCATAATGTATTAGATACAATAATGTACTGCAACATCCCCAAATTTCTTTAGTTTCAGATTATTAAAATTTTTATATTAATGTATATAAGGAAGAAGAATGATTAATATGTATAAATGACTCATATTTTTACTCAAAATTTTAAAATAAAAGAAAATTTTGAATTTTTTTAATCACAAATAATTAAAAAAAGATGTCTTTGAGTTAGCTAGTTCCTTAAGATCTTTTATTTATAAACTTATGATTATTATATTTGTTAATGAATTCTTTATTTTAAAAAAGATTTAATTTAATCTTTCATTTTTTATAAAATATATTTAATAACCTAATCTTTAATTTTTGTCAAATAAGCTCTTAAACTTTTAAATTATAATTAATATACCCTTTAAACCTGGAATATATATAATTTACAGAACTTTTTTGTCTAAGTTTATTGGAACATAGGGTTTAAGGGGTATGTTGAAAATTCAAGTTTAAGGTAATTAGTTTATTTTTAATTACAAGTAGGACTTGACGGAGCTTTTCTCCTTCAAGTAATTAATTTATATCTTTCTGTCAATTTTTTTAATTGGTTCAAGAGAAGGGATTATCAAATTATAGTTGATGAAATTAACGAACTTACATAGAGTGAGTCTCCAATCATGATAATGAAAGAGTCCTCTGAGGGTTTCACAGTGATCCATTCACCATTCTTGGTTTCTACCTCTAGCCCAACGACCTGATTCTGATACAATATAGTGACTATGTTCTTGTCAGTGTGAGAGTTCAGACCCACCTCAGTCTCTGAGGTCTTAGGCCCTTTATACTTCATAACCCGGAGGAGGTAGTTTGTGGAGTTCATGTGTTCTTCCAAGTACTTGTCAAGTCCCAGGCTCTCAACTATCATCCTCCTAACTATTTGGTCTAATTCCGACAGCTGCTCTGCGAAGGATTGCATTGTTGTGCTGCCAAATAGAATTAAAGAGCTAATTAAGAATTATTTTTTAATAAGAACTAATTATCACATGGCACTAGGATTGAAAATGAAGTTTGGTTCATAGCCGAATTTGAATATGACAAAAAGTTTATATTTGAACTTGATCGACTTAAGTTTAAGTTATTTCGGTTAAATATAGTTTGACATATTGATAATTAAATTGGTCCAATTTACTTTTTGTATTATTAATCAAGTTTACAAAATTTTCCCAAGTCTAAATTTAAGATTGAATCTAATCAGATTTGAATCAATAAATCTAAATATGAATTCAATTCAATCAAGATGAATTTGATTCAATTTCAACTTGAACTTTGAATTGTCTTTTATCAAGTAACCTACAAAGATTGGAATAGTCTCTGTATCACAAATTTCTACGGATTGTTATTAAGGCAGTACTGTCAAGAATTAGCTTGCCTATCAATAGGAGCTTGGCTTAATAATAGAGGATTAAAACATGTTAAATATCAAGATTAAAGCTATCCTGCAGAGGTAGTATCTGCAGATTCAGAAATGATTATTGATCGAAAATAGTTGGATTACTATTTTTGATTAGAGGGAGAAGTAGAAACCTGAAACTTGGATTGCCTTCAGGCCAAAAGAGATTGGTGACACTGTCGACCTTTCCAGGAATGTTTGCATCGTCAATTCCCAAGCTCTCGTAAAGTGGCACTTGTGGGTATTGGCCAACATAGCCATGGAAGGGCTTTTTGGAAATGTTTCGCATTTTTGTGGGTAAAGGTAGGTCAAAAAGCTCTTCCAGACCTTTGAAAATGGCCCTTCTCAAGTCTGTAGGAATTTTGTTGAATGTGGCCTCGAAGCAGCCATACTCTTCAAGTGCTTTACGAACCTGGAATTTCACCGAGTCCCACTCCTGAGTGCCTGGCTTCAGGTTTGGCTCAGAGAAGTCTACAGCTGGAAGTGCGGGAGGGTTCAAAGAGCCCATTACTTAGGTGCTTGTTGTGTTTGGGAGAATGATAAAGGAAATGAAATGTTAATCTATGCTCAAACACTTTGTGCCACAGCCTCTTTATATTGTTAGATGATCATCTCTATTTTTCATTAATCTTGTATAAATATTTTCCTTAATATCTGAAGTTGTTGTATATGTCAATATTTGATAAATCAAACAAGTTGTTATAACTAAATTAAAAGTTGGAATGGAACAATTGTCAATAGATAAGGGTTCAGATTACAAAAATATTGTCATTCAAACAAATATATGATTTTAGGACCACCACTTTGCTTTGTCCCCAGAAATATTCACCGAGGATCATGATTAGGTGTACGTTGCTTATTTATAATCATTTTATATATTTAAAGCTGTTAATCATATATAGTTAATTAATTGCTAAACGTAGACAATAACATCACATAAAACAATCCGCCTTATAATTCAGATGGAATATTACTGATTTGTCCATAAGAACAGACAGAGTCGAAGGACCCTCAACCTTCGATCACTTATTGTAGTGACAAAAGATACATATCTATATATATATATATATATGTATATATATAATACAAATTGGAAGAACTATAAGAGTATAAAATTGGAGGATGACAGGACCATCATCACAAGACAACTGCATTGAAAATATATATCTTAATAAAGGGAAATGTCTTGGAGAGGTCATATTAATATTTTAAAACAAGATTGATCTTTGGTTGAAGTAATTTTCCACAAGATACAAACTCAAAATAATTATATATGAAAGGCTACTAATTCTCTCTATCCACCATATTACTCAAAAAGGATAAAATATATTAGAGGGATGATTGAGTTAAAACTCCATTATTTAATTTTTTTACAGTAATATTTATTAGTCGAAAGATAGGTATATAATAGCGGAGCTGTCATTATAAAGAATCTTGGAGATATTGTTGAGCCATTATTGAGTAGATTTTGCAGATATATTAGAGATATCATAGGATTCAAAATTCAATTCTATTGTAACTGTCTTCTTATTTTTTGATATTCTGTTTTCCTATTGTATCTATAAGAACACATTGTTATTCAGCGATAAGAAGACAGTTGACTCTCTTTTACCAAAGTTAACATGGTATCAAAGCAGGAGTTTTAAAAAATCAGAATGGCAAACTCATCCAATGAAAATGGCGTCAATTCTCCATATGTGCTGCAACCAACTGACAATCCTGGGGTTTCTCTAGTCACCTGCTTACTCAAAGAAGATAATTATTCAACATGGAGAAGAGCCATCACAAATGCCTTATTAGCTAAAAACAAAATGGGATTTGTAGATGGTAGTCTTCCACGACTTGAAGCAAATTCACCAAACGAAGCTGCATGGATTAAGGGAAATTCCATGGTGATCTCTTGGCTCTTTAATTCATTGCATTCTTCTCTTCATGATAGCGTGGTTTTCTTTGATACAGTAACGGAGCTTTGGAAAGATTTGGAGGAGCGGTTCTCACAAGGAAATGCACCTTGTGTTCATCAACTAAAGATGGAGATTGTTAATACTCAACAAAGGGATCAATTGGTGGTCACCTACTACGCCAAGTTAAAAGGATTATGGGATGAATATGGATCGTATTCTAACACACCAAAATGCACTTGTGGCGCTATTAAGGAATTTGTTGCAGAAAAAGAAAAAGAGAAGGTTCATCAGTTCCTTATGGGATTGCATGACAAGTTTAATGTTGTTCGATCTCAAATTTTAAACATTGAACCTTTGACCTCTTTAGCTCGTGTTTACGACTTGGTGGCACAAGAAGAACGACAGCAGCAACTTGCAGCTAGCAAAGGAGGTAACTTATTAGAGGGGGCGACTTTTGCAACTCTAAAAGGAAATTCCAAACCATCTAATTCTCAGCCGTCAACAGGTAACCGTGATGTTTCTAAACTCTTTTGCGATCATTGTAAAAAGATATGGCACACCAAAGAGACCTGTTTTGAACTACATGGTTACCCAGATTGGTGGGAGAAAAGCAAAAAAGGAAAGGGCAAATCGGCTAATTCTAGTCGAATTCCAGCAGATCAATGTATTACTCCTTCTCCAGTAAGTGGTTTAACAAAGGGGCAATATAACCAGCTTATTTCTCTTTTAAGCCTTGAAAACTCCAAAGGTGTTGAATCAATGGCCAATTTTGCTGGTAAGGCTGTTACTTTTCCTGCAACTAATTATGAGTGGATACCTGATTCTGGAGCTTCTGATCATATGACTTGTGAAAGGAGTTTTGTAATTAAAGAAAGAAAGATTCAATTTGGTTCTAATATAACCATTCCAAATGGCTCTTTTGTCACTACTGATACTTGTGGTGACGTGGCTCTTAATTCTTCAATCACCTTAAACAATGTCTTGCATATACCTACTTTTGCTTGTAATCTCATTTCTATCAGCAAATTGACCCAGACGCAAAACTGTGTTGCCCTTTTTTTCCCTTCCTTTTGCGTGTTATAGGACCTAACCATGAGGAAGCTGATTGGAATGGGTGAGCTAAAGAATGGCCTTTATTACTTCAAAAATCAAGCACCAGCTTCAGCCTTCTTGTCAAATAAAGACCAATCTAATTTATGGCATCAACGCCTTGGTCATTTATCTTTTAATCGTTTGTCTCTTATTTCAGATTTTAAGCCTTTTATCTCAAATAATTCTGATGTTTTTTGTGATGCTTGTCATCGAGCTAAGCAAATTCGCCAGTCCTTTCCCACTAGTTCAATTAAAACTCAAGGTGCTTTTGATCTTATTCATTGTGATTTATGGGGACCTTATCGTACACCTTCCTTATCTAAGTCTCATTATTTTTTGACTATTGTTGATGACTTTACCAGGGTTACTTGGGTTTATTTGCTCAAATCTAAAACTGAGGTATCCCAAATATTACTTTCTTTCCTTGCCATGGTTCATCGACAATTTAATTGTCTTGTTAAAATTATTCGTAGTGACAATGGCACAGAATTCACCAACATTTCTCTTCAACAAAGTTGTCAACAAGAAGGAATCCTCAATCAGTTTTCTTGTGTTTCAACACCTCAACAAAATGGTGTAGTGGAACGTAAACATAGACATTTACTTGAGGTTGCTAGAGCTTTAAGGTTCCATTCTGGTTTACCAATAAAATTTTGGGGTGAATGTGTTCTAACCGCTGCCTATTTAATAAATTACACACCCACACCTCTTTTATCCGGAAAAAGTCCATATGAACTTTTATTTTATTCAAAGCCTTCGTACGCTCATTTACGTGTTTTTGGATGCCTTTGTTATGCTTCCGTTATCCCACGATCACACGATAAATTTCATGATAGAGCCACGCCATGTATTTTTTTGGGATATCCTTATGGACAAAAGGGGTATAAGGTTTATGATCTCAAAACACATCAAGTCTTTGTATCTCGTGATGTCATTTTCCATGAAAAAAATTTTCCTTACAAAGCAAATGTTCCGTCCTCTACAACACCACCACCTAAAGTACCTTTGCCATTACCCATTGATGATGTGTCCACTTCATACCCATTCTCACCTAACCAAAGTCCATCATCAACAGATTTTGACTACCACCCAATACCCGTCCAAATACAACGACATGATATCATGCCTACCTCACAAATTCAACAACCAAATGTTAAACAACCAACACCATTTATTGCTTTTAGAAGATCTCAACGTGCCAAAATCCAACCAGCTCATTTTAAAGACTTTGAACTTAATTTCTCAAAACATAAAGGTTCTTCTTCAGGCTCATCCAACGCAGCTTGCTCAGGTACAGGTCCAACATATCCTTTGTCCAAATATCTTTCTTATTCAAAATTTTCCTCTACTCACAAATGTTTTCTTTCGGCCATTACCCACCACAATGAGCCCACATCTTATCAACAAGCAGTGCAGGTTGATCATTGGAAGAAAGCCATGAAATGTGAACTGGAAGCTCTTGAACAAAACCACACATGGACTTTGGAGCATCTTCCTCCTGGTAAAAGGGCCATCGGGTGTAAATGGGTCTACAAAATAAAATACAATTCTGATGGATCCATTGAGCGTTACAAAGCTCGCCTTGTCGCCAAGGGTTATACTCAAGTTGAAGGTTTGGATTACACTGAAACTTTTGCTCCAGTTGCTAAACTCACTACTGTTCGTACACTCTTGGCTCTTGCAGCAATTCGAAATTGGGAACTTCACCAATTAGATGTGCATAATGCTTTTATTCATGGCGATTTACATGAGGAAGTTTACATGCAACCCCCACCTGGGTATTTGTCTGCTGATGGTAAAAGAGTTTGCCATCTTCATCGCTCTCTTTATGGGTTAAAACAAGCCTCGCGACAATGGTTTGCTAAGTTTTCTACTGCTATCTCGCGGTTTGGTTTTCAACAATCCAAGGCTGACTCTTCTTTATTTATTTATCATCAAGGGGATTCTTTTGTAGCTATCCTTGTGTATGTGGATGATGTTATCGTTGCCACTAATGATTCATCAAAATTTAAAGCTCTAAAGAGCTACTTAGCTTCTTGGTTTCCCATTAAAGATTTGGGTTCTCTTAAATATTTTCTTGGTTTAGAAGTTGCCCGCAGTTCAGAAGGAATAGTTCTTTCTCAAAGAAAATATACGCTGGATATTTTAAAAGAAACGGGTATGCTAGCATCCAGACCAGCTAAATTTCCAATGGAGCAACACCATCGTTTAGCTTTGGATGAAAGTTCTCTTCTTGAGGACCCTGGCCCCTATCGAAGGTTGATTGGGCGTTTGATTTATCTCACCATTACTAGACCGGATATTTGCTATTCTGTTCATTTGTTATCTCAGTTTATGCATCAACCTCGATACAATCATTGGCTCGTTGCTTTGCGCATATTGCGCTATCTAAAACTTGCACCTGGTCAAGGTTTGTTTTTATCAGCCTCAAGTTCTTTGTCACTCAAAGCTTTTTGTGATTCAGATTGGGCAAGTTGCCCACTTACACGTCGATCTCTTATTGGCTATTTCATCTTTTTGGGGCATTCACCTATTTCTTGGAAGAGCAAGAAACAAGTGACGGTGTCGCGTTCTTCAGCTGAAGCAGAATACCGTTCCATGGCAACCGCTGCTTGTGAGATCATTTGGTTACGACAATTACTTGTAGATTTATGTGTTACTCATGTAGATCCAATTCCCTTATATTGTGATAATCAAGCAGCACACCATATTGCAAATAATCCAGTCTTCCATGAACGGACTAAACATATTGATGTAGACTGTCATTTTGTCTGAGATTGCATCCAACAAGGTTTGCTAATTTGCCATCATATATCTACACATAATCAGATTGCTGACGTATTCACAAAAGCATTAGGAGCTCATCAATTTCAGTATTTAGTTGCCAAGTTGGACATTCGAGATCTTCATGCTCCAACTTGAGGGGGCGTAATAGCGGAGCTGTCACGGAGCTGTCATTATAAAGAATCTTGGAGATATTATTGAGCTGCTATTGAGTAGATTTTGCAGATATATTAGGGATATCATAGGATTCAAAATTCAAAATTCAATTCTATTGTAACTGTCTTCTTATTTTTCGATATTCTGTTTTCCTATTGTATCTATAAGAACACATTGTTATCTAGCAATAAAATACAGTTGACTCTCTTTTACCAAAGTTAACAAATTGAACTCAACTACAAGACTATCAAAGGTCAGCCCTCATCGAATCAGTCCCAGGGACTGGAA
Organism: Erythroxylum suave; assembly: GCA_027563595.1. Taxonomy (NCBI): domain Eukaryota; kingdom Viridiplantae; phylum Streptophyta; class Magnoliopsida; order Malpighiales; family Erythroxylaceae; genus Erythroxylum; species Erythroxylum suave. The sequence continues at coordinate 2,573,043 of JAOSBN010000005.1, read as the reverse complement.
TATGTTGCGCTATGATGACATTCTGGTATCCGCAGATATTGACTTGTGAAAGTTTGTCATGTAAATTAGCTGCATCTGATCTTACCATTATCAGCAGAAGACAAATTAGAATTCGTAGGTGTTCTGATCACTCTAAGTGTGATAGCACTAGGTTTTTGGTTAGATTTCGTTTTCCATTCTTTATTTTGATGTGGGGCTGCATGAAAAGCACAGTCCGTATCATGGCCCATATTTTCATAGGAATAACCCTGGAAAGTTTGAATATTACATCCACGAATGTACTACTCAAACTACCGACAATCTCCTCCTATCAAATGAAGAAAATAGTTTCAATGATACCTGTCAAGTTTCCACGAATTATAGCCAACATGCATACTTAGATCGTCAAAAGGACACCATCGAATTTGATATAGGGAAGCTTCTACAAGTATTGCCTTTTTGGTCACCCACAGCTTGTTGGTGAGGTTGGCTGTTATATTGATTACTTAGGAATGAGCTGCTAACATGAATATTGGGTGTAAGAGGCTCAATTCAACTAGTTTGGCTAATTTGATCAGTCCTAGAAGTAGGAAGGAAAGGTTGAAATGATTCCGATGCAGAACTATCCCTTTCCAAAATTGAATTTCAGAATGAACTGCCCGAAACAAATATGTCTTTAACAGCAGTTGCAGAAGACTGCCTATGCCCACAACTACCCCAACCCCATGCTTAATTACTCCAACAGCAGCAGAAAATCGGGATTCAGGAGATGGCACATGCACAGTTCTGTTAAAGAGCAATACACCTGTACATCAGAACTGTTTGAAGTCAGCGTAGAAGAACTATGTTGAGAATTACTGGGTTTCAGTACTTGCATTTGCGAAGTTGAGTTGAAAACAGAGTCCTGCTTCTCCTGCGAGATTACATTTCCTTTCATTAATACTTGCATTAGCATCTTTGGAATCCCCAACTTGCAAGTTAATAGACTCAATAGAGGTTTGAGGACTTCACCCACCAGAGTGCTTTACTTGAACTTCCAGCTGAGCCGCAGAGAGAAAGGTAAGGACAAATGCTCACGCCTTTCTCAAAACAATGATGCAACAAGCAGCATTAAGAATAAATAATCAAACTTGTAAGTTACAGAGGGGCAAAAACCATAACCTTTCCTTCTACCACCCTCTTCCTTCTTGTCACAAGTTATAGGCATCATTATCTTATTTTCCTTATCTAGAAGATCAAGACCACAACTAAATGAAATGAAGTAAAATCTTACCCCAAACAAACATCTTAAAAGTCGGCCCAAACTTTTTCTTGATAAGCACGAGAAACTATAAAATGAAGAGGCAATAGAAATATAAAACTTGTTAGCTATTTTCAGTGAGCAACAGATACTATAAGATGAAGAGGCACTACAAAGACGAAAGTTATCTAAGTAACAATTCAAATTTTATACAAGAATAAATATAATTGTAAGTAGTTTTTACACCAAACTCAAAAACAGAATCTCCAAAAACCTAATACTGAAAAGTTTCTACCCTAATAGCAAAGATAAGGATAAGGATATACACCTTTGTTCTTGTCACTTGTTCTCTTCACCTCATGAAATGGACCTAATAAAACCAATATGAAAATAAAATTAAATAAGAAAAGTCTCAGTCAATCAGATAGAATAACTAGCCAAAACATAAAAAGTGAGCAAAATGTATGAAGAAAGAAAAGCCAAAGCAAGCCGGTAAGAAATAAACATAAACGATCAAAAGGCTAAAAATAGCTTCATTGCTCACCCGTCTACACAAAAAATTTATCTTTTATATATATTCCTAACGCATGCAATAATAACCAACTCAAATCTCATAGTCACTCAAGCAGCATGCAATAATGAATAACTCAACTAGGCTTAACGGTCCAACTTTTGTAACAACCAATCCTTTATTACAACAAATTGATTCTTCATAGTATATTAAACAACCACCAAAGCTAAAATATTAAATACATCACAAACTTGAAATTACCAACATACTATGATATCCCTCAATTTGCAAAAGATTGCACAATGTGACTACAAAACAAATTGTAACCTAACATTAGTAAGCCAGTAATTCTATGCTCCAAGATTGTTCGATTCAAAAGCATCTTATAATCAAAGCAAAATTTAAACGAAGCCCTCTTGCAAAAGCAAAATAAGAGGCAAGTTGAAGTAAGTAGCACGAGAATAGGGAAAAAGGAGAACAAAAGAGAAGCAGAACAGACAAAGAAGAAGTAAATCACTGGAATTCAAAAGAGGTCTAAAAAGGAGGAGAAAAGTTTATAAACGTGAAAGGGTAAAAAACAAAGAAAAGTGGAAAATACCTAATTTCAGTTCTATAACTTCAAATGAGCTTTCTGAAGCTAAAACGAGCGTGAGTCCACTGTAGTCTTCACGAAAACTACTCACCAAGATGCGGTCAACGTCTTTTTATAGTTTTCTCATAACGTAAGGTTTCTTAATGGGTAAGAGAATCCTTATGCTTACGAATGACATGAGCAATTACAAAAGACGTTAACCTTTATATATAGCTTCCATATCAGGCTTCCCCATTACAATATATGGGTCTGATCCACACTGATCGGGATCCTTTTTTACATGAACTTCAACCCATTGATTTCCCCATTACAATATATGGGTCTGATCCACACTGATCGGGATTTATTTTTTACCCGAACTTCGACCTATTGATTTATATTATTTATTGGGTCACTTTATTATTTTTATCTAGATCAAATTACGTAACTTAACTGATAAGTTATTGAAAAACTGAAAAATGCAGTTAAATATTGTCTAACTTTATGGGAAAAGTTAAAATTATCTAACATCTTCTCCTTGTACAATACTTAATGGCAGTATTGACTGAAGAAAAAACAGCTTAAAAACTCAATTAAGCTATGCTACTGTATTAGTTGACTAAGTTTAAAAACAAAACATTTGATCCAAAGATAACGAAGGTCCATCTTTCTATCCTGCAAGGCTTTTGATACCGAAAAGTATCAAATACATGTGTCATGTGCAAAACTGTATTAGAGAAATCATGTTTTCTCTCACCGAATGCTAAACAACATTAGAAAAAACTTGTTTCTTCTTACCAAATGCTAAACTGCATCAAAGGAAACCTTATGCTCTCCAACTGAATGTTAAATTGTATTAGAGAACATTTATGGGATTAAAACTTATATTCCCTTATATCATGTCAAACTTTATGGATATCTGTATAAAACTGTATGGGTCTCGATGACATGGACTCAAAATCAATCTGTATATATGCCCAGTGACCTTTAAATGCTTAAGATTGATATAAATCTTAAAACTTTTATACGTATTATGATAATGTATGACAACAAGTATTATTGAGGATAAACGAGATCATCTTTATCGATGAACCATCATACTGTCATAATACATCAAATGTATAAATGTACAAATGTACATGGAGCAAACATATCGATTCTCTAACTAACAATGTCTAAGGATGTCAAAACGTCTATACTATATACTTGTATCACAAACACAAGTGGTGAAGTCCTTTAGTTAAAGAATCAACTAACATTTCCTCAGTCCGTAAATACTCCAAACCTTAATGTCACCTTTTCGTATCAACTCCTTTATGGTCAAACAATTGACCTAGAAATGCTAAGACCCTGTGATATTCAATATTGTTACTAAACAACATAGAAGAAAGATAATCACAGTACAACTGAATGAGTCTAGCCACTAAATCAACCACATACAACTCATAAATCAAGTTTCTAAGACAAACCGTAGGTAAAGCAGTCCCATAGCATACACTTCGCATGCATGGTCGATGAAATCACCCATGTCTACTTGACAATCTTCTACGATATTGTCACATCTGCAAAATTAAACTGTACTCTTAAGTGAACTTTTGATCATCTGGACACATAACTAAAACCTAAATCTGAATTCCCTACAAGGTTTAGTCTGTTGACTTTGTTATATATCAACATATAATCCTTGATTCCCTTTAGTATCTCAAAACTCACTTGATTGCATTTCAATGGTCTATACTTGGGTTAACCAGATATTGACCAAATAGTCAACAGTAAATTTAATGTCTCGCCTAGTACTTACCCGAGCATACATCAAGCTACTAACCGCACTAGAATACAGAACATTTCTCATAACCTCTCTTTTTTCTTTTTTCTTTTTTCTTTTTTCTTTGGATATGGTGCCAAAGATTATCTCTCACTATGAGAGATAAGTGCCACCAATAAGCCTTTGTATCACATATTCAATGTTAGCACTCTATGAGAGGTCTAATGAGTATTGAGATCTGTGTCGGTGAAACTAAATACCTAAGACAAAAGATGCTACACCAATGTCCTTCATGTCAAAGTTCTTGACCAAAAGTTGCTAAACCTCATGTAATGTAGTCAAGTAATTTGACGTGAGCAATATATCATCCACATGTTATAATAGGAAGATAATTTTTCTCCCCTTGACCTTATAGCTAGTACAAGCATCTTTTTAACTTTTTTTTCCATGTAGCTGAAAGAGGTAATAACTTTATCAACTGTAAGGTATCACTTTCGGGAGGTTTGATGTAAATCATATATTAATCTGCATAATGTGCTAACCATGGCAGTTCTATCTAGATCCTAAAATCCTTGAGATTGTACCATATAGACCTCTTCATAAAGGTCTTTATTCAGAAAAGTGATTTTGACGACCATCTGATATAACTCTATATCATCATGAGCTATAATTTCCATAATCACTCAAAATGTATCCTACAATGATATGGAATAAAAGGTAACATTAAAGTCAACCTTTTTCTTTGAGTAAACCATTAGGCAATTGAGCAAACCCATAAACTGCTGAACTTTATCCTAAATTCCTTTAGGTCTTTAAACTTCATTTACAACTGACAAGTTTACAATTATGTTATAAATCAACTAACTCTTAAACCTTACAACGCTTAATGGCTTGCATCTCATTAGTCATTGCATCCCACCACAAATCTGTATTGGCTCCAGAGACAACTTCTGTAAAAGTAACTGGATTCGTAATATGTCTAATAGTATAGTCCTATTCACCTAATAGATTATGTAATTAGATGGGATAGCAAGTCGTCTCACTCCAGAAGATTTACATAATTACATTAGATCTTATACCCTTAGGAACCTCAGTATGTACAGTATGGATTTCTGTTCTTGTATAAGCATGGTACAGAGACTTAAATCTACCGGATCTAACTATATAAGTAGCAGGTACATAATAACCGTAGTATCCACCAAGTTATCATCTGAAGTGTCAAAAGGGTCCACCATCATCATAGACATCGTATTCCAGAAACTTCAGTTGTTTGTATTGCCACTATTCTAGTCCCTCCTTTTCTACAGTAAAATCTGTAGCTTTAAAGTAGTCAGGATATCTTACTAAATAGCAATGAGTAGAATGAGCAAGCAATTTTCCTTTATAAGGATTATACAACCTCAGAAGGCAACCCCACATACAAATAAGTGTAAGACTGAGTTCCCACACTTCTAGATAATCAGGTGAATTAGTTCTATTCTATATTGACTTCTTCAAGTCCCTTAGGGTGTAGTTATGCCTTTCAGCAACACACCATTCTGCTTATAATTACTCGACATAGTGAATCAAGTCACTATTCTAACTGATTATATATATCTAGCAAACGGACCTCTTCAAGTCTTGAAACACTATGTTTTCTATGATACTCTCCTCCACGATCAGATCTAACAATTTGGATGGATTTTCCCAATTGGTTATCAACCTTCAGTTTTTAAGCAAGAGTACATAACTGTAATGGGAATAATCATCAACAAATGCCAGAATATATTTAGAATTGTATAATGCAACTGTATAAGGTCTACTGATATCCGTATGTATCAGACTCAATAAGTTAGAAGCATAAGTGAACCTCAATATCCTTATTAGTCAACTTACTCCTGTAACAATTAGTACATGTTCCCAGATCATCATAATATAGAATTGAGATAATGTTTTCCTTGATCAATCTGTCAACCTTAGCTCTAAAAATGTGGTCTAAACTATTATGCCACACCATGTATGACTTTTCATTCATCAGGTTTCTTCTTTTGATGACTTGTTCAGAAAGATATGAAAAAGCATACATCTAATTCGAGAAAAGATACATTTTATACAAACCATATAATAAGAAAGTTGTATCATTATGTTTTGCATTAAACACAATTGTATAATAGAAGCATTAAATACAAAACGTTAACCTTCCTTGTCTAAAATTGATACAAAGATCACATATAAAAAGTATCGTGTAAAAACCAAAATGAACCTTACAACAAGGTTCAGCTCATACATTCCCTATAGATATTACTTCCACTTCTTCATTGCTGTCAATCATTAGTTCCTCCTTCTTTTTATTTGGCTTTATCCTAGATATGAACCCCTGCACCATAAAAGCACCTTGATCAGATGCTCCATTATATAGCCACCAAGAATTTAATGTGACTATCGTAAATTAGATTCATAAATTGATAAGCCAAGAAGTTATCTAATAGTCATAGTCTTTCCTCCTAGGCCTCATATTGCTAGCTTCTTTATGTCATGCGGATCTTTACTAACACTAAATTGACAAGCATCAGCATGTGGAGAAGATGTAAGCTTTTTACCTTTGATCTTAGCAGGTTTCATCTTTGTCTCGTCTTTAGTTGCTTCGAGGTTTGCAAGAGTAGCAAGCTTGAGTTTCTCCTCCTCATCAACGCAATGGGCAATCAAAGCATTGAAGTCCCATTCCTCATCTTGCGAATAATGTGTCATCACCAGATTACTAAACTCTGGAGGTAAGGTACGTAAAGTCTGGTGAACTATGAAGACATGAGGAAGAGGAATATTTAGCATCTTCAGTCTACTATGAAGATGAATCATTCTTGATATGTACTCCATTACTACCCCTTCTTCCTGTATACCTCATGGAGAATAATTATTTCATTAAGGCACTTGTCTCAACAATAGGTGAGACTATGCATCTCTGAGAAACATTATCAAGAAATTACTTCGCTATGTCTATGTCCAGAAGTCCACTAAGCAGATGGTCAGGAATGGATCTTTTAATGGTCATAAGATTTAATCTGTTAGACCGATCCCAGACTTCATAGTCTATTTTATGAACCCTTAAGCTCATAAATGTAGATGGAGATGGCCTATCCTACCGTATGGCTATATCAACCTCGGCTATCTTCATAGCATTCAATACATCCTCTCTCCACTTCTTCGTACTATCTTCATAGCATTCAATGGTGACACTGATATTATTAACTGAAAAAGGTGACTGCATAATAACATTGTTTAAATCAACACAAATATAGGATAACAGTGATACTCAAAGCCATTAAAACAGTATCTTTATCAAAAATCCGGTCACACATATTATGAAACACCTGTGGGCTGAATACATAATATATGCTACTAGACCTTTGCTCCATCAACTCTTATGACACTAACACCTGTGGGTGAATAGATCATTCATCCAACAAATTTCCTCTATCCAGTACCTTCATGCACATCTCAAAATGTTATATAAGGCTAACACCTTCGGGCAGAATAACCAAACATAAAATCAAAGACATCCTCTAACATGTAAGCAGAACAATTCAAAATACTGACTTGAAAGGCTACTTTGGTGACTACATCCTCATCAACAATCAAAAAGTCCACAAACATAAGGTATACATCTTTATATTATCCTCACATTCTTTATGGGCATATTGTATGTGACAATATAACATTAATAAATGCAAAAAACACGAATGCACAATCTCATTATTACAGACTCGTGCATTCTCTGAAAACCTCATTTGAGACTTTCATAACAGAAAATTCTCAGTAGAGCGACTATCATGCGTCACCGAACACTGAACTGACCACCCGAGACATGAGAACTTTTTTTATCTCCCTTATAGCAAGTTTGTTGCACAAAATTCACTCAAAAATGGCTTCAAAATGTCTTAATTTCTTTTCTGAGTAATTATCATGCAATGCCAAACACTAAACATGAGACTCGAGACACAAAAACTTGAAGTATCTCCCTCATGTGATGTTCAAAGCATAAAAATTCATTTGAAATTGAATTTATAACACCTTAATTCTTTTTATGGAGTTATACCGTAATTTATTACTAATGTAATACATCCAGAAAATGGAAATTTTCCCTTTATGAATTTCTCGGACCCAAAAATTGACGCAAAATACCTTGGGGCACCCTTACTGGAAATATGAAATTTGTTTTTTTTATTAAATTAATCGTAAGACATCAGCTGCTGATGATGGAGATACGTTTGGCTCGTGTCGCACAGGGGTGGCGGTGCACAGACGTGTCCACTAACTTTGGCCTGTGCGGTTGCTGTTGCGCCAGACACATCGCCTCGTTTAGGCCATTGGTCACCAGTCAGGCTTGTGTGCCACAGGCGCCTAACATGAGGCACACCTCACCACAAAATGGCAATTTTTGACTAGTTTTGGATAGGATTTTCGCGTTCTCAGGCTTGCTTTCAACCCATTTCTTAAGGCTAAACACATTTGTACCAATTTCATGCAATAAAAAGCAAGAAAAAAATCAAAAAATAGAAGTTAACTCTCCGAAAACTTTATGGAGAAAAAAAATAACAAATCTTCGTTTTTAACCACCCGATTACGTTACTACTCTGCTACCATATGTAACACGCAACGATACTTGAGTTATGTATCCTGGATCAAATGTGAAAGGGTAATAAACGAAAAAATGTGAAAAATAATTGATTTCCATTCTATAACTTCTAACGAGCTTTCCGAAGTCAAAACGAACTCAAATCCATTGTTGACTTCACGGGAACCGCTCACCGAGGCGCAGTCAACATCTTTCTACAGTTTTCTCATAACGTAAGCTCTCTTAATAGGTCAGAGAATCCTTATGCTTACGAATAACATAAGCAACTGCAAGAGACCTTAACCTTTATATATAGCTTCCATATCGGGCTTCCCCATTACAGACCCAATATAAGTCTAGTCAATATTAATCGGGATTCATTTTTTACTCAGACTTCGACTCATTGATTTAGATCAATTATTATGCCACTTTATTATCTTTATTTGTATCAAATTATATAACTTAACTGATAAGTTATTGAAAAACCAAAAAATACACTTAACTATTGCCCAACTTTACGGGAAAGTTCGAAATTACCTAACAAAGCAACCTCACGAAGATCCAGTAGGTACCAACTTAAAGCTTCAAGAATCAGCACCAAGGTTAACTGGTCATCCATTGGAGAAACATAAAGCAAATGCATGTAAACAAAATGTAGCATAAAACTAAAACTCCAGATGGGCTGGTTAAGTCTCATCATCCGGATACAAAGTAAGTATTCAATCCCCTAAAAGCAAAAACCCCAACGCTCAGATTTCCAACTTAAAAGACTCCGACTTCTAAAAGAAGAGAAAACAAATTCAAAGAGATCATCCACCATCCAACAACTAAAATAAAAACCAAAGTAGGAAAACATGAAAAACAAAAAAATATAATACTAAAACCGAACCTTGATTAAACAATATTTGAGCTCTCTCATCAAGATCCATGTTGGTGTCTTTTAAGGGCCATATCAGCATCCGATAATTTTACCAACGATTTCCTTAATTGATTGAATCGTTTTCCTCGCTCTCGCGGGCAGTGCATGGTTCTGCAATTGTGTACTCGTACTACTACCACCACCGCCAATGGCACCAGTACTGACCATCTTTCATGAACAGCCCATGCACAGGGAAACACTATTCACGATAACGCTAATCATCTAGCCAATCTCTTGAAGTTAGGAGGCTCATTCACCATTCAACGTCAGAACAGGTTCACTCCCCGACTCTTAGTGACTTGGTTTCTCCTTAATACACGTCTTCTGTGTTACTATTTTCATATGACGTCTCATACCTGTATACAGTGAAATTTAGACACGTTTAAAACTTAATCATTTTACATCCAATGTAAAGTAAGAAAAAGTTTGGGAAAACGAAGTAGACCGAAGAATGTAGCGCTTTATTCTTTCTCTCAATCTCTAATTTTAATATGAAAACTAACTGCAGCATCAAAATTACGCTCAAACAACTTTTTACATCGTTTTGAAAGATTGTGTGAGATATCGTTCTCAGGAAAACGACAGGTCTGCAAAATAGAAGAGAATAGAGTGAAGCTATTAGTGTATTAATACGAGCTATTTTTTCTAGAGAAAAATGAGTCAATTCATAATATGTATATCATCAAATTTTTCAAAAATCTTGTTAAGACTTTTACTAATGAATTGCATGAATAGAAGGTGATTCTAAAAAGAAGAGGTTTAAAATCTCTAAGAATAAAAAAAAATTGATGATGAAGAGACTTCCACGAATGATGATGAAAGAAAAAGAGGGACATATAATTGAAGAAGAAGAAGAAAGCACTTAAGGCCATTTAAGATGACTCTAGTAGCGAGTAAGGAATTCTATGATATGGTGATAAATTTGTGCTTTATGGATAATAATAATGACATACTCTCTCAAATGTTTATGATTATAAGGTTGATCTTTCATATGATAAGTTAGTTGAATATTTATATGTCATGAACATGAAAAAGAAGAAAGCATCTTCTAAGTATAAAGAGGTTTTAAAACTCGTAGACATTTGAGAATTAAAAATTGAAAAGTGATATATATATATATATATATATATGATTTGTTGAACAAGAATGAGGCATTAAAGAAGGATATCAATATCATCAAAAAATCATCATTGTCTAAGTTCACTCTAGTAAGTGAAAAATTAAATGGCATATTTAAGCCTAAAAGAACTTTAACAATAAGCATGGAATAGATTTCCCTTATAAAAGTGCACCATCCAATGCATGTACAATTTTTTAAAGAGAAAACCATTTAAATAATGAGCCTATTCCTAAAGCATCATGTGGAATATTTCTTTTTTTTAAAATATGTACAAAAATTACATTATCATTTATCGTTCTCTATGTCCTAAGCAAAAGAAAATTTTCTTTGCATTCACGTACAATCACATTCTAAACCTAGAGGGCATAACATTTAAGGCAAAAATAGGCATAATTTTTAGATAACATCATCCTAATATAGTGTTTGGTTAGTGTCTCACCCACGAAGATGGAGGATAATGACATAATAGTTCTGTCCTTGGATGCATTTGGTTGCTGTCCTCACTCATTCCTGTTCCGTCTTCAAAGCACAAAGATAGAAAATTTGTGTACCTCTCAAGTCTGTAGTGCAAGAATTTTTGTCCCAAGGACAAAAACAAAATGCACAAGAAAATGTCCAAAATATCTTCCCATACTTACTCTGAAACCTAATTCACTCTCAAATTTTCGCATATCTCTTGTATATTTTAATTAAATATAATGTAATTAAATAATTAATTATATTATTTTAATTAATTATATTTTAATTAATTAATTAAATACAATATTTTAATTAATGAATAGTTATATTTTAATTAGTTATAATTTAATTAATAATAATATTTTAATTAAATATAATGT
>JAOSBN010000005.1:2546513-2557100 GCA_027563595.1 Erythroxylum suave | reverse complement strand
TTTCTATTGATTTTTAAGATTTAATTATTGCTTTCGATTTGTGATTTTTCTATTGATTTTCTGATATTGCCGTGTTTGGACAAACCTCCCCTTTTTTATTTTCGTTATTTGTCGCTAACCTCTACCGTCAAAAATTTCTCGTGGGAATGATATCCGCTTACCGCTACTACATTAATTTGTTTTAACGGATGTGATTTCTTTTATATTTGGTTGCAGGCCAGAGAAGTATTGCAGACAATATACTCCTTTTACAAGAGCTGTTGGGGAATATCACTCAGGGAAATCTATCAAAAGTTCAAAAGTTGTCTAATGAAAATTGATTTTTTCAAGGGGTATGATCTTAGTGGCTACTTTGTAAACCTTGAAATTTTAATTGTAACTATACATTGTTAATTACTTATAATCTATCAAGGTTTTAGATTATGAATCACCACTGCAATTTCAACTATCATATTTCAATTTTAAAACTTATAATTAGGATTAACATTTTTTGTTTGGTCTAAAATTAACGAGTTAAATTTAACCTTATGTAGATTTGAATCGAACTTAATTCACGAGTCATCAAATTACCATTATTTTAGTATAACTTTGGTTTATAAATTTAAGAATTTAGAGATCAATACAACTTTATTTTAGTCAATTATTCTAAAATAATATTATTTAATTAGTATCAGTCTGATCTTTAATCAAGCACGGAACGCATGTAAGGGACTTGTTAGATCTGAGTTACAGGCCATTCAGGCCTAACCAACCATTGACAAGCCTGCTTATAATCCACTAATACATCAATTATCAACAATAGTTGCTGACAGAGATTTATAGTACTTCACAACTGCAATTGAGTTATCTGCTTTATTGTACTCAAATCACAGAACAGACACAACTAACAATCAAAACAGCAACATATATATCCAAGCCGCTTCAAGCGTCTGTCTGATATAATCACACAATACGAAAATCATCCAAGCAATATTTGGATTTCCCGCCAGCTCCTGATTGGAGTCTTTGTACTAATTCCTCAATCCTAAAAGGCTTGAAAAGTAAAGGATGTTCTTCGTCCACAAGCTCTTCTGGTGCTTTAACCGAGAACTCTTCATTAAAACCTGAAAACAATCCAACTGAGTACCTTGGCTGATTTCCAGTCATCATCACCCTATGATATGCAGGCTGCAGACGACCGTTTGTCCAGGCCTATGCATTCAAAACGCATAATAGTTAGCTTATATAAACATGCACCACTTTTGCAGTCTCTTGTTTAGAACCTTGCAGACGCTATTTAGGAAGGTTCACTCTGATATGCATATTCTACCACTTTGTTTGAGTTAAAACAAGAAATGAGTCTGTAGATGTATGTATTGGATTAAGCCAAATATAACTAAAATCCAATTAAAATTTTTAAAAAAGAAATGATAGATTTAAAAGTATTTAGCCTTTGGGGTTTTTTTTAACTTAATGTTAAACTTTTTAAAATTGGAAAAAATAAAGTTTTGACCTGATTTGTTTGAAATTTAAAAATTAGTTATTAAATTAAAAACTTTACAAAATTTGTACTAAATTGAAAAAATCTTTAAAAATAACGTTTTGACTTGATTTGTGCAAATTTTAAAAAGTTAGCTATTAAATTGAAAACTTTAGAAAATTTGGTCCTAAATTGAAAAAATATTTTAAAATTATTTTTTAAGTAACTAAGTTCATATTTAACTTGAACGATAGAATGAATATTTTTAAATTTAAATTTGACATATTATAAAACTCTTAAATTTAAGTTCATATCATAAAGTCATTTTTTTAAAATTAGTGATTATACAAAAATTAATTATTTATTAATTAGATCATTTATTAAATTACAATGAATATATATTATTTTAAATAAAAATATTATCTCACATAATAATATATATTATTCATAATTCACAATTAAATTAAATTAGATAAATATTTATAAAAAGTCCATAATTTTGATATGATTTAAATAACACAATTTACACGTAGTAATAAATCTAAAATAAATATTGAAAGAAAATTATAAATTAAATGATTATCCGTTATTTATATACATTATATCGAGCTGAATTCTTTTACATAATTTAAATCTATCTATTAAAATTTTTAACTTATTTTCTAAAATTAAATCCGACTCATTTGTTGATTATTAAAACTCTAATTTTTTAATTTTTGAAATTAACCACTGAAAATCAATAAGTTGGGTGAATTTTTGCAGCCGATTTAGACATTGAGATCCTTATATGAATAATCTCCTAATTGTAACTAATAGCATAAGTAACGGGACTTACATGGAAGGCCTCGCCAATAATGACGATAAAGGAGCCAGGTAAAGCTTTGATCTTGATCCACTCTCCTCCTTTGGCTTCTATCTCTATGCCATCACCCTGAAGCTGGTGCAATATGGTAATCGCGTTCTTGTCTAGGTGACCAGCCAATTAATCCAGGCTGGTGTTTCTCGACGTTTTGGGGTTCGTCATATTTCATGACCCTCAGATTGTAGTTGGTCCACTCGTTGAGCTCATCCAAGTACTTCTCAACTCCCAAGCTCTCAAGAATTACCCTCTTTGCTATAGCTTCCAGCTCAAGCAGTGGCTTTGAGAATGAGACCACGTTCTCGCTGAGACCATATTTGCATGTCAAACAGGCATGCGACAAGGTCTAAAATTTTGAAGCTTTCTAGTGATCGATCGACACTTGGAGAACAATTTAGTAACGATTACTTGGATCGAGTTTATCACTTGATTTTAACATTAAATTCATTTAAGCAGAACTTGTATGGTTGATGTGATTGTGAAAAAAGAAAGTTATAAATAAAGAACCTGAAGCTTGGTTTTCCGTCAGGCCAGAGCATGCGGGAGAAGCTTTTGATGTTCTCCAGAGAGCTTGGATCTCCAAGTCCGAGGCTCTCATACAGCTGATGATTTGGCAGTTGTCCTATGTAGCCACTGTAAGCTCCTTTCCGGACATTTTTCATTTTGGTTTCCCTAGGTAGATCAAAGAGCTCTTTAAGTTCACTTAGCATTCCCTGTCGAGTCTCTGAAGAAAGTTTGTCGAATAAAGCAACGAAGCAACCACAATCTTCACAGGCTTTGAGAACTTGGGATTTGGTTAAATCCCACTCTGGAGTGCCTGGCTTCAGGCTTGACTCAGAGAAATCTATAGTTGGAAGACTAAGATGGCCTTCAGACCCCATGATTCTTTCCAAGGTTGTTGATGTATTGTTGATACAACATTGCTTTAACGTGTATCAACTTATTTATAGCTCTGATAGATCGCAAAGCAACGTAGTATTGATGATTCAAATGCCAGAGTTGGCAAAAGAGAACAAAAAAGTTCGGCTGTGGCTACGATGATCTTTGTTGTTATAGATGTTATCGGCTACAGCTGTTTGCTTTCTCAAATTGAGATGCTTCCTGAGACATTGAAACTTTGAAAGCTACCAGTTTCAAGTATCGATTTGAGATAAATGGAGGATCTGGAGTTCAAAGGATCATGCTCGAACCAATTTATTAAAAATATTAAATGAATGAATATATAAAAAAGCATCGTACATCTCTAAAATCAAATCACTTGTGAAAGTAAATTACATTGGAGAATCCGAAAATGGTTATAAAATATGCCTAATAAATGAAGAATGGTTCTTTCCTCTAATACGATTTGGTCGGAGGCCATCGATGATCACCAAATTTTAGGTTAACTTGATAGGTCGACGCAAGTTTTCAAACACTGTCTTTTATCACTTCTCAAAACCAATTCGCCTTACTTTCAAGCTTCAGCTCATATGTAATTTAGGAGAGTTTTTGAAATAATATGATAAATATTTTAGAAGCCTTTAGGTGAATATAGTTTGACTTAATATGGTGAAATAGAAGTTACTCCATATATAGAAAATTTTTCTATGGAGTTATTGATTAATATAGGGAAATAGCTACTGTTAATATCCAAACACACTCAATTAATTGAATTTTATTAAATTATTTATCCATCTTTATTGTATGTACCTTATTTTTTAATAGTTATTAATTAAAGTTCCAAATATGACGAGAAAAGAATATTAATTAACACAATATTAAAATTCTTTTTAAGTTATATATTTAGAATCACATTCATATTAATAACTTCTTTAATATAATTTATGCATGAAAATTTTGACTGTTATAATTTACTCAACAATAATTATAATTTAGGTTTAAAAATTTATATCTTTAAAAATAATTAATTATAAGTTAATGAATATTCTCATTTTATAAATTTATAAGACTTTCACATTAATTCCTTGTTTTGATATAGAATTTGACACTTTGTATCAATCCCTATTTCTTATATTCTTAATATCTTTAACATTTTCTTTTCTTAAAATGGGGAGCCAGATTATAAATTTGTTGAGAGAAGTCCATTACTCAGGGTCACTTTTTATCATCATCATGTAGGCCCAGCATGGTATACTTTGTTACTAATTGTCATTTCTTAAAATTAAATTGATTAGACAACAACTTCAATTTAAATTTAAAAATAGTTTTATATTTTAATTGAAAATATTTTATAAATTTATGTTTTAAATATAAAATTTGACACCTATTTTTATGTGAATAATTAAGAATGACAACTATAATTTATTGTCGAAAATATATTTTCATATTTGACATTTTTTTAGTTTCAAATCTTATTTTTATCATCAATTTAAATTTTAGATTAAATTTAATTTATCATATCTAAGATAGTTTTCCTTTTAAATCATCCCTCTTTATCTTATTTGATAAGTTAGAAACACCCTTTAAACCAGATCATCATGTATACGATTTTTCATTTTTTCTTACTATTATTTTGTACTCGTGTTTCTTGTTTTTGGCTTCGGCACGAGAAATCTTGTCCCAGTGCTATCATACAAATGTAGACCTTCAAAATGATCGACATAATAAGAAAATATAGTCTTCCTTTTGGAAGTCATCATCTTCTCGAATTTTGTAATTTTTAATTTTAAAGTAATAAAGGCCTAATTAATTAGACCGGTTAGAATTGATTACTTCTCAAATGTTGTTTATTTTCAGAAAGGC
Organism: Erythroxylum suave; assembly: GCA_027563595.1. Taxonomy (NCBI): domain Eukaryota; kingdom Viridiplantae; phylum Streptophyta; class Magnoliopsida; order Malpighiales; family Erythroxylaceae; genus Erythroxylum; species Erythroxylum suave. The sequence continues at coordinate 2,552,040 of JAOSBN010000005.1, read as the reverse complement.
AAACATCAGCAAAAAGGGTAAATGTCTAGTTAATTTGACTGCTTGTTGTTGCTGTATTATTATTATTATTAATGGCTACTAAAAATTGGTGATAGAGCTGAAAAAGCGTAGGGGGTAAATAGTTTCATAAATTTTCTGATTTTATCGTGGTCATCTCTGGCACAAACAAAAATAAAATCAATCAAAAGCAAAATAATAAATGACGCCAGAAATTTAGTAACACAGTTTGACACTTTTTGCCTACACCTGTGAGGCCCTCACCCAACTTAATTATTTTCACTGAAGTATAATAGATTTACCCAAGGCTTTACTAAGCCGATATCACTTATCCCTTGACACTATCTCTCAATCTCATTTCCTGTGAAAGATTTTTCATATCCAATAACACGACTGACTTGTGTTAACCTTGTCAAAAGATTTTTCTAAACAACTTAATGAACCACAATTAATAAAAATAATCCAAGTAATTAATCAACTAATAAAAGAACTACAATACTGAAAAACTGAAAGTGTTAAATGTTTCGCAAACTTTCCGCAAACTTCTTCGGCACGAACAAAATAAAACTAAGCAAAAATAAAATAATAAGAACATAAAAAATTTGTTAACGCAGTTCGGCACTCTTTACCTACGTCTGCAGGGCCCTCACCCATTTACTCAAGGCTTAACAGAGCCTACACCACTCACCCTTATCACTATCTCTTGATCTCACTACCCATGAAAAATTTTCACACTCGATAACATGACCTACTCGTGTTAACCTCGTCAAAGGATTTTTCTAACTACTTTCTCTCAAACAACAATCAATAAAAATAACTCGGGTATTTAATCAACTAAGAACTGAACAATAATATACTTGGAATAAAAGAAAGACTTCTCTGTAATTTTATATTCTCGAAATAATCCAGCTGAATCTCTTCATCATAATTAACTCTTTCTGCATCAAAAAAATGTCGCAGTATTTTTTCAATTAATAATCAATGCCCACTTTACCATAGCCAATATTCACTGCTCATCAAGCCACTACACCTAGCTAACTTCACCATAGCCTCTCACTTCAATCACACGTTCTTTAGCAATCTTTTGAGGCTTACTCACCACTGCACTCACTATCTCATTAAACAATTAATTCACCACACTTCAATGTCACACACACACACGTTAGAGATAGACTCCTACTAACGCAGCAACTGCACGTTATGTTCACCTAGTTGCCGCACACATGATGGAGATTTACTTCAACAATAATCAAAGACAAACCAATGGTGTCATACTTCAACTACACAACAAAAAGCACTCTCCCTATGGCCAACACGGACACAGAGAAGCAACACTCACGGAGAAGCAGTGCGTAGAGTAGCTCACGCTCACCAGGAGCACATCAATGATGTGGTATATATATATGTCTTCCAAATCAATTAATTCCTCGTTGTACACTTATTGATACACCTATTGCACCACCGTAACTCCTCTTCACCATAGCTTCCAGTTAGACAATCACATAGCTGCAATATTTGTTCAAAAAAAAAAGATAATTAATGCACACTACACCCCTCTATTAATAGACTTCGGTTATTAATTCGTGCACAATCCGTGCACGCATATCTAAAACCAATTCACTTGTTCCTAATCTCAAAAACCCAGCAAGCAATCTAAACTTCTCAAGATACACATCATGTGTCACAATACCTCTTAAGATAGACTTCAATCCAAGATAGGATTTTTTCACAACTAGAAGATTATCTCCAATAGCTTTTTGAATCCAAGTCAAACAAAGACACTTGATTAGTTATCATTATCCAATTACTATCTTATATGTCCAATTAATAATGAATATGCCATAACAAAATAAAAAGATATATACCATATATCTAACAAATACACTTGAGATAAATGAATCTTCCCTATTATCAACTTCCCAAAATATGTCTGAATAATTATTAACCAGTTGAAATAATCTGTGCAAGCTACAGAGTAAAATTATGGTGTAGAAACGTGACTCTTCCAAAATTGAAAACCCACACACTTGCACACAAGAGCATTTATTTTTCCAATCGTGTGTTATTTCAACGTTAAATACCAAAACAGAAATCAGCACGAAAAACACACACTTCTCTTGAGCGCTCATGCACTTCACATTTACAAATCAGCCATAGTAATATTTTCATCACAGCAACTCCAATCACAACCCATCAATTTATTCTTCAACAACAGCGTTTCACCTACACTCTGCATCTGATTAGTTGTGAACAAATACATTCAATACTTCTACCAAGGGACTCACACGCACAACACCAAATCAGCTGTAGTTGTATATTCCCACTGACATCCACCACACTAAAATCACATACTGCTCACAATACTCGTATTTCATACAAAAACTGCACCTACGTCAAAGTTAATTTCACACACCCACACACTGCGCACTACATAAATGTTGATATATTTTTTTCAAGTTCCTTCGTATCTTAAAAAAAAAACATAATCTTTCACTAAATCAACTTCTATTCAAGATAGAATTTTATTATATCTAGAGCATTATTTAACTAAGTTTTTGAATCCAAGATAATAAAAAATATGTCAATTTAAAAAAATATGACAAAATAAAATTAAATAGATATATTTAACATATATCTAACTAGAGCCTTTTAAAAAGAAAAGGTATAGGTTGTTTGCTTTATAATCTTCGATTTAGAATTATAAAAACATATATATTTAAGCTTTAATTCCAACAATGAATATCACAATTATTAATATCCAATGTTTTAAAAATCGGACCGAACATCAAACTGATGAAAGGAAAGGTTTAAGGTTTAGAGGTTCAACCGATAGTGAACTGCTATAAAACCGGTATATAATAAATAAGAATAAAACTTATAAAAATTAGTAGCCTTAGGCACATAATTCTCCTTCTTATTTGCAAACAAAAATTTTTTAGGCTTCAAGTCCCTATGCATAACCCCTTTTGCATCACACGTCCTCACAACCTCTGTAATAATCCTCGCAAACATTCGCAACACCTCTCTCACTATAATGCCCTCTCGCCACTATACTATCAAAAAGCTCCCCTCCTTCACACAACTCCATGCATGTTCTCGTAGTCCTCGTATGTCGCTTTAAGCTTCACAATGTTTGGGTGGTCCGGCAACGTTGACATGATTGCCACCTCTCTCCTCATGTCCTCTATGTCCACAGTGGTTCCAAGCTTCCTCTTTAAAATGAACTTACACGTGAGCCCTTCTCTAGTCTCGCGGTCTGTACATAGGGACGTGATTCCAAACTCGTCACGAACGAGCTCACATCTGAGGACGTACTTATCGTCGATCCAAGGACGATGGCTGAGTGGGACCACGTCTTTGAGATCAGACCTGCCATGGAGTGAATCGAGTCCTCCAAATACGGGTTGGGTTTTCGTTCTTTGGACTTCTTTTGCTTGCGATGGTGGGTTGTGGAGTCAGAGGTAGTGGTGGGTTTACACCAGTTCGATGAAATACGGTGGTGGGTTTTGGAGTCGGAGGTAGTGGTAGGTTTACACCAGTTCGATGAAAACCGACCGGTTCTCCAACAAACTGGCTGGTTTTTATATTGACAGGTTTTTTGTTAAAATCGAACCAGATCACTGACCGATTCAGACTTTTTTGGTCGGACTAGCCGGTCTGGTCCCGTTTTTAAAACCTTGTTAATATCTATCATTATTAAATAAGAAATATTTTATTTTATTTAAATATTATTTTATTATTTATGGTAATAATAATTAATGATGACACAACTTTGTAAACAGCTCAAATACTAGCTTTGTAAACAATCCTCTTCACCAAAGATTCTAGCTCAAATACTGACTTTGTAAGCAGCTCCACATTTTCACTGGAAATAAGACGTATTAGCATTCTCAAAGACACCGAAAGTTAAAAACAAGTTGGTCTGTAAAAAGACAAAAGGAACCTGAAACTTGGTCTTCCTTCAGGCCATAGCATGTCTGAGAAGCTTCTAGTTTGTCCATGGAAGACTATCCTGTCCTCTCATGCAAGAACGTCCACAAGGGCAAGGTAGGAACGGGGGTGAGATCTCCAAATCTCTCTAAACAAACACTCCTCCACCGGCTAACAACTCTTAGACAAACAAACTAAACCTTCAACCAAAGCGAGTTCAATTGACGCATTACCCAGACTTCATGAAAGAGGGAGTAATTTGTCCTCCAATCAAGCTCCTAAGAGTAAGTGAGAAACTATGGTCGACGACATTGTTGGGATTATTTTAGAACAAAAGACCAACATTCTTAGTGATTCACGCTTGGGCGACTGTCAGATGGGGAAAAAAGAGGTTGGAGAAAACATTGCTTATAGACAATGGTACCATACTCTTTAAATTTTGAATGATAGTAATACAAATGAGATTATTGAGTTGGGTCTGTGGCATATAGGAGGACAACCCATGTTCCTACGAAAATGGGCATCGGGTCTTGAATTACAGCCCATTTGGAATCCAATGAATTGGATTCAATTCATTAATTTTACATAATTGAATCTAATTAATGCTTTTGAAATGCTAAAACAGTGATGACTTGAATTCAACCACGTAATTGAATCTCAATTTCTTTATGAATTTAATTCACATCTCAAATGGTCCGATTTTGTGTATGAATTAAAGAGCCAATTATTTTCAAAACATTAAAAATTCTTTTTCCTAATATACATATCATAAATATATAAATTACTATAAAACATACACACATTGATTACATATTATTTTTAGTTAAGGATAAAAAAATCATATGAAGTAGTTGAATTCATTTTTATTGTGTTCCAACCAATGTAATTGAATTCAATTATAATATTTATAGATTTATTCTAAATAGTGTAAATCGAATTTAATTCATTCCCACAAATATAACTGAATCCAATTCGTTAATGAAACTAATTTGAAGGTTTCCAAATGAGCTGTTAGTCGTGATTGTATTGAGGCTTTTTCAATTTTATAACCTGTTGTTGGAGTTATAGACAATCGAGTGACTGATTTATATAGCTAGCTCACTAGGTAAACCCTACGTATGGAAGCTTAAACATCTAGTGTAGAGCATATAGGGTATGCAAAGATTTGTGTTAAGATTGGCAGTAACGCGGAGTTACCAAAAGCTAAAACTGTGATGAAGTTTAAGGACATAAGTGAGCTGGTACCACTAGAGATTAAGGTGACGTAACCATGGAAACCTAATCCTACTTTGAAGCATTGGAAACTGACTGGGAAGGTTTTTGACACGGGGTGGCAAGAGGAGATTTTGGGACTAGAGATTCATACAGGGGACACGGATACAGACAGTGTTCCCCCACCAACTAGAAATAATGAAGTCATCCTTGCATCCAATGAGCTGCAAGAGCAGCCTACATCTATAGGAGAGATAAATGCACTCCCAACACCAACTCAGCTAACACAGGTGATGTGGTTCCGCAAGTTTACGGGTCTCAAGTAGTACAGTATAATATCGTCCCACAGGGAGTAATTGTGTAAGTACTAGGCTTGGATCACTCAATT
>JAOSBN010000005.1:2534306-2546413 GCA_027563595.1 Erythroxylum suave | reverse complement strand
ATTATTTATACAACAATTAATAGTTTATTAAATCAATAGACTTTTTAGTCATTTTATCTTTTTTCAGCAACTACAACTGCACTTGTCAAACACCTATTTTCACGTTTCAACAGTTACCAATACAACAATCTCAAACACATAAGTCAATAATTACTTATCATTTCAGCAGGTTGTCAACTGTCACTGCTCGACCAAATCAAGCCTATATCTACAATATAGTAGATATAATAGTTGCTGACAGAGAATTGTAGTTCTTCTCAACTGCAATTGAGTTAACCGCTTTATTGTACTCAAATCACAGAACAAATACAGCTAACAATCAAAACAGCAACATATATCTCCAAGCCGCTCCAAGTGTCTGTCTAATATAATCACACAATACGAAAATCATCCGAGCAATATTTGGATTTCCTGCCAGCTCCTGATTGGAGTCTTTTTAGTAATTCCTCAATCTTAAAAGGCTTGAAAAGCAATGGATGTTCGTCCACAAGCTCTGCTGGTGCTTTAACCAAGAAGTCTTCATTATAACGTGAAAACAATCCAACTGAGTAAACCTTGGCTGATTTCCAGTCATCATCACCCTATGATACGCAGGTTGCAGACGACCGTTTGTCCAGGCCTATGCAATCAAAAGGCATAATCGTTAGCTTATACACACATGCATCAATTTTTGCATCTCTTATTTACAACTTTACGGACAATATTTAGTATAAACTGGAAGGTTCAATCTGCCATGCATTATTCCACTACTTTCTCTGAGTTAAAACAAGAAATGACTCTTTGTGTCTGTAAATGTATTGGATTAAGCCAAATATAAGTAAAATTCAATTAAAATTTTTTAAAAAGAAATAATAGAATCAGAAGTATTTAGCTTTTGGAGTTTTTAAATTTAATTTTAAACTTTTAAAAATTCTTAATTTAGTTATCTATTTATTAGCCACATTAGCATAAATAAAGTTTTGCCCTGATTTCTATTAATTTTAAAAAGTTAGTTACTAAATTGAAAACTTTACAAAATTTGATACTAAATTGAAAAAATCTTTAAAAATAACATTTTGATATAATTTGTATGAATTCTAAAAAGTTAGCTACTAAATTGAAAACTTACTAAATTGAAAAAATATTTAAATTTTATTTTTTAAATAACTAAGTTCATATTTAACTTGACCCATAGAGTGAACATTTCTAAGTTTAAATTAGATATATTATACGACTCTTAAATTTAGTTCATATCATAAAGTCATATTTTTTAAAAAAGAGCGATTGTACAAAATATTAATTATTTATTATATCATATTTAAATTAAAAAGAATATATATTCTTTTAAATAAAAATATTATCTCTTATAATAATATATAATATTAATCATAATTCACAATTAAATTAAATTAGATAAATATTTATTAAAAAAATCAATAATGTTGATAAGATTTAAATAATACAATATACACGTAGTAATAAATCTAAAATAAATATCGAAAGAAAATTATAAATTAAATGATTATCCATTGTATATACACATTATATATATTAATCATAATTCACAATTAAATTAAATTAGATAAATATTTATTAAAAAATCCATAATTTTGATATGATTTAAATAATACAATATACACGTAGTAATAAATCTAAAATAAATATTGAAAGAAAATTATAAATTAAATGATTATCCATTATATATATATATATACATTATATCAATTAAATTCTTTTATATAATTTAAATCTAACTATTAAAATTTTTAACTTATTTTTAAAATTAAATCTAACTCACATGTTTATTATTAAAACTATTTTTTTAATTTTCGAAATTAACCCTCGAGAATAAATAAGTTGGTGAATTTGTACCCAACCGATTTAGACATTGAGATCCTTATATGAATAGTCTCCTAAATTGTATCTCATAGCATAAGTAACGGGACTTACATGGAAGGCCTCGCCAATAATGACGATAAAGGAGCCAGGTAAAGCTTTGATCTTGATCCACTCTCCTCCTTTGGCTTCTATCTCTATGCCATCACCCTGAAGCTGGTGCAATATGGTAATCGCGTTCTTGTCTAGGTGACCAGCCAATTAATCCAGGCTGGTGTTTCTCGACGTTTTGGGGTTCGTCATATTTCATGACCCTCAGATTGTAGTTGGTCCACTCGTTGAGCTCATCCAAGTACTTCTCAACGCCCAATATATATATACAAACACACACGTGACAAAAGAGAGGAGGCAATAATGGATATGAAGATTGGGCTAACCAAGGAAATGTCATGTGAAATCACAATGAGTAAAAGAAGATGAATATTGATTAAGAATAAGAATTATGGCAAGTATGAAGACGAAGTTGATTGATTAGAAAAAAGAAGTTGCCAAGGAGAGGGATTAGGAATGTGGGAGACAAATAGGGATTAGGGAAAAGGAAGTCGATAAAGACATGATTTATAAATTGATATGTTAGATTGAGGAAAAAGGAAATTAGGATTCTTTTTGTTTTTATATCAATCAACTTTAGAATGTACTATAATTAGGATTTTTTACTAACATATTTTATTTAAGAAAAAGTCATATTATTTAGTTTAGATCATGTTTATTAAGTTTAATTAAGGTTTTAGCAAATCAAACATAATTAAGGAAAATCAGATTAAAATTGATTTAAGTTTAACAAGAAATGTGAGTCTGCTGATGTGGCAATAACAAATAGAGACATAGTTTTGTCAAAACTCAGATTTAAATTTTTAAAATTTAAATATGAGTTTAATATAAATTTAATAATTCAAATGCCAACTATACTTATAAAAGTTGTACATTACCAAGTCATCTTTGTATTTAATGGGCAACTCAAGTTCCATACCTTACAATTAGAGTTGGTAATTTTTTCTCTCGGTCCAATATTACCCAGATTCAGTAAACCATGTTCAATTGATTACATGTTGAGTTAGGCTTAGTTTGAAGAATAATTGGATCCAATATGAAAAATCAAAATCGATTTGAATTGAGTTGATCTAACAAAATATATCATTTTGATATAATTGATCAAAACAATTTTATTTTAATCAATTATGTTATAACAATACTATCTAAGTATTACAGAGCGATTGATTCGTATGGGAGAATAGTAATAGAAACAAGAATGAACATAGTAAGGAATGAGAATGGGTATTATCATTATAATTATGATAGTTGGTCAAGAGGAAGAAATGATTACTATTTTCATTAATAGTAGTTGGTTTGTAAAAAATATTGAGAAATAAAAATTAATTATATTTTAATTAATTATATTGTAATTAAACTAATTGCAATATATTGATTAATTAGAATATTTTAATTAATGAATTAATTATATTTTAATTAATTATATTTTAACTAATTAATTAATTACAATATTTTAATTAATGAATTAATTATATTGTAATTAATTAATTAATAATATTTTAATCATTTATATTGTAATTAATAATCTTTTAATTAACTAATTACAATAATTAATTAATTAATTATAATATTTAATTAATTATATTGTAATTAATTATATTTTAATTAATTAATTACAATATTTTAATTAATGAATAATTATATTTTAATTAGCTATATTTTAATTAATGAATGAATGAATTATATTTTAATTGATTGTAATAAATAAATAATTAAATTAAATTAAATTAATTATAATATAATCTAATATAATTAATTATATTATTTCAATTAATTATATTTTAATTAATTACAATATTTTAAGTAATGAATGAGTTATATTTTGATTAATTATATTGTAATTAATTAGAATGTAATTAATTAATAATAATATTTTAATTAATTTTATTGTAATTAATTATATTTTAATTAATTAATTGTATTTATTTAATTATTATTAAAAATATTTTTAAAAAAAAGAGTCACTACTAAAAAATGAGTTTCATTCCTTAACTAAATGGAAGGTATAAAAGATTCCCTATGTGAGATAACAAACTATTACTCCTATAATGATAATCAACAACCAACCACTCATTTTTCATTCCTTACCCATTAGCCCTTTCCAAACCCATCAACTAAGCACCCCCTTGGTTCTAATTTAGAGGAATTGGATTAAGGCAAGTTAGAGATGGCTCAATAGTCAGATCAAAAACAACTCATACTTAATGAAATTTACCGCTAACCTATTTGTAACATCCAATATAAAGAAAACAATATATTTATGAGAGTATTAAGAAAATATTTTGTGATTAATTATTGATGAATATTTATGGTAATTGTCTCGTAAATATTCTTTCCTTTTCGTTTTATCTTTTTCAAATTATTGATTGAGATTATAAACAAAACGTCATTCCAAGTGTTTATGTACAATACAATAATTGCAATATGATTTTTTATATAATTAGAATTTAGTTAAATAATAATAAACTTTTGGAAATGAATAATTGGAATAATAAAAATAATTTATCGTGTATCAGATTATTTATGATGTTGATTTGCCAATCATAATTTTAATTCAATCACAGCCCTTGTTAATTTACTAGGAAAATGTCAATTATTGCCACAAATTAGGACCAAAATACAAGCTTGAAAACCCAAGAACAGCTTATCAATTTGATAATTAAGGTAGTAAAGTATCAGATTCCAGTGCCACAAAATGCTTTTAGAGGCATTTCAGAGAGACTGGCCTTGGATTGACGAAACTTAAGATATTCAGAATAATCGAAAGGCTTAAACAGAAGAGGGTGTCGTGCGTCCACGAGCTCTTCGGGGACTTTCACAGTGTACCCTGCTTTGAAGAATGAGAACAATCCAATTGCATATCTTGTTTCATTTCCAGACATCATACAACGATGTTCAGGACAGTGTAGTCGACCATTTGACCATGCCTGTACAAAATAATGAAGATTGAATTATAGTTTCCAAACTATAGTCGAAATTATGAGTAGGATTAATAAATTAGCCGAGTCCAAATTTCAGCTTGGATTTGAGTTTTAAAAGATCAATTCAAAATTGTTTTGATCAAATCTCAAATTAAACAATCCAAATTCGATTAAAAGATTAATTGAACTTAATTTGAATCAATATATTTTCGTTCTCAATTATAAAATGAAAAATATATTCTTTAAACAACTAAAGTTTTAAAATATAGATTATAGATTCTAAATATGAACTGTTATAGAACAACTTTAAGTAATACGAATATAGTTTTACAAATTATAATAAGCAATTATGATCTACAAAGTTCCTACTTTCAAAAGAAGTATAAAATATAAGCACACATGCTTTACTTACATTGAGAGATTCTCCACATATCACCACAACAGAGTTCGGTGAGGGCTTGACATTGATCCACTTGCCCTCTTTGGTCTTTACCTCCAAACCATGAACCTGATTTTGATAATTTAACGTTATGACACTCTTGTCGGTGTGAATCCCCAGTCCAATGGTTTTCTCTGTGGTTCGGGGCTCTTTGTACTTTATCAACCTCAGGAGGGTCTTAGTTGAGTTCATGTGTTCCTCTAAGTATACCTCAAGCCCCAAGCTCTCAACGACCACTGTCCTAATGATTCCTTCTATATCTGACAAAATCTCCAAAATGGTTTGTACAGTTTTGCTGTGACAGAAATGATTTCATAAGAGAAACAATCAATACAAGCTAAATCATTACTGTATCATCACAATATCCAATCTCATGAAATTGTAATACCTGAAACATGGATTCCCCTCAGGCCACATGATATTGGTGAAGTTTTCAATCTCTCCAGAAGAGGTGGCATCATAGATTCCAATGCTCTCAAAAAGGGGGTTTTGTGGGTATTGGCCAAGGTAACCATGAAGAGGTTGATGAGCACAAGAAGTGAGCTTTTTAGTTTCTAAAGGTAGATCAAAGAATTCTTTTAATACCCCAAACGTTGCCTTTCGAAGCTCTGGAGGTATTCTGTTGAATGAAGCCTCGAAGCAGCCACAGTCTTCAAGGGCTTTTCGAACTTGGGATTTAGCTGAATTCCATTCTGGAGTTCCCATCTTCTTCAGGTCCAGCGTATAAAAATCTATGACTGGAATAGAATCTAGATCAATTTGAGAGTTCATTTTCTTCAGGTTTCCTGTTGCTTTGGTCAGGCGAAGGAAGTAAAGAAACCTTTTGCTGACTTCTTGGGAAGTGAGTTGCTAGGTGAATTTATAGAACTTAGACAACACGCTTTAAAATCTGGTAACAGAAATTTTTTATAACTATAAAAATGTTAAATTTTTATTTTTAATTCAACATTTAACTTTTAAATTTTCTAATTACAATAAAAATTAAATAATTCGTTTCAAAAAATTAATTTTGTTAATATGTTGTTAACGTGATTAATATAATAACTTAAAAATTATTATTTGAATGAGTTACACGGTTCTTTATCAAAATAATGTTTAAGTTTTTATAATAAACATATTAATTATTTATTTGAAATTCAATCAATTGTTTGATATTTAAGAAAAGAAGATGTAATGTATCTATACAATATTACTTTTTACATTGCTTCATTAGTCATATAAACAAAATATTAAAGAAATAATCTGATTTAAAAAAATTGTACATTTAAGTAAATTTTTTAAATTCAGATAATGAAATAAAAAATAGTTAAGCTTTGAGAATTGTTATAGATTAGGGATGTACCTTCCTAAGAGGTTGCATGGTTTTTTGAGTAACTCTCTCTTGGTATTTGTATTGAACTATTTTGTTTGATGATGATAATAAAAGCATTGTCATTTATATAAAGAAAGAAATTAAAAAATTAAAACTTTGTAATTTTTTATCTTTTAATGAATTGTCTCTAACTTTATAATTAAACAATAAATTAACTAAATCATACATTTTTTATGTTATATATGATCTTAATCTTTTTTATATTGTAAGTTTGAAATTATGGATTAGAAATTATACCATGATTTGCTCTATTGTAATTGCAAATAATATGGGTGTAATTATAGATAATAAATGTACTAGATTGGACCTTTTTTTTGTTCTCATCTATCTTTGTTTATAGCACTCATTTGATGTATTAAAATTCCACTATGATGTGAGATTATTCATCAGAAGACAAATCCCTCGATTACTTAAATTGAAGTGGTCCTTGGTCCTCACCATTTATTTAATCAACGAACAAATTGGTGACTTTGATCAGTAGTAGTTTATTCCAATATTTGAAAAATCGGACTGGAAGTTAAATCGATAATATAAGATATTTAAGTCTTAAAAATTCAGCTAGTATTAGATTGTAACAAAATTGGCTAACGATTAAATAAAATTAAAGAATTTGAAATATGATTATAAGATATTGTTTTTACTTATTGAAAATTTTGATATTTAATTGAAAATTTTGTTAAATGAAATCAATTGGTTTACTCAATTATATAAAAACTTATTAATTTACAAAAATTGACCAATTAATTAATAAATTGATTAGTTTTTAACAATATAAATTATTAAAATAAATCCAACTAAAAAATTAAACAATTAAAATTTTTTAAATTGAATCGACCAAACTAGTTAAAAATTTAATTATTGATATATTCTTTTATGAAGTATTTTTTCATTATTTGAGAATATTATCACATTAATATTAAATATTCAGAGACAGGTCATTCTCCTAATACTACATCAAAAGCGTTAACAGAACAATGTGCCTATACTATCAAATAATTAGACCTGACATCTTCAATGATGCTCATCTGAAGATAAACTAGAATAAGCTACAGCAATATAAAATAATAATAAAAAGTGACAAGGTAACAAGAAAAAAGAATCCAACCTAAAGCAGAAATATTATTAAAAGGAAAAGGAGCTAGTTTTATTTGCAAGAATAGAAAATATCAGAAAATGATGGGTTATTGTACAGGGAAGTCATCATTTATATAAAGATGTTTACATCTTCTGATAATTATTACAAAAACGAATTTTTGATAGTCATGGAAATTTCATAATATTCATAATTAAACAACCCCTCCGCTTTCCATTTTTCCTTCCCACCCTCACTCTCCCTTTTTCAATAAAGAAGCCCTACACTCTATGACCTAGTAGATCCCTTTAGTTGTGGTTCTTATTTTCCTGATACTAATGTGATTAGGTTTGCTTCACCTTAGTGCTTTCTTTCTTTGATTTTTCTTTATGTATTTTTTCCTTTTCTATTTTTACTTGTTTCGTGGGCTTTTGTTAGTTAATCGTTGCGCTTTTACTTATATGCAACTGTACATTTTATTTCGTATTGTCCTTACTAGTTCATTTTGCGGATAAGCATTTACTATTACTTTGCTTGTAATTGCATACCAACATTATGATTAACATAGTTTAAGTATGTCATTCACCTAATCATATGACACCCTAAGGACGTATGATAAAAATTAGTAAGTTACAGAGTAGATTCGTATGACCCTTATTTAATAGTGATATGCACAATTCGAGGAATGGTGAGCAGAAGTTTACAGCATATCAGGTATGAACAGAACTTTACAATATTTCTAATTATTTTTCTTATTATATTAAATATATATATATAATAACCTTTCTTTTAAATTGCTCTCTACTCACAACAGTTTTGGTCTCCATATTGACTGTTTTCGTTGGTTTTGTTTTATTTTATTTATTTATGTACTTATCTAATTCTATTTTCCTACTCTCTTAACATATCATTTTCTTCTGTATCACTTTTATTATCACATCTGTATTATGGGTTTACCGGAAACAGCCTCTCTATTATGTAGGGGTAAGGCTGCGTACTATCAGACATCTCCAGACCTCACGTCATTGCAAGATTTCAAACTAGGTGATGATGATGATGATGATAATGATGATGAAGCCCTGCACTCTGAGGGCCCCCCTCTGATAAGGAAGGAAAGAATCTCCATTTTTTGACAAATCTAGTCCGATGGCTGTTCTCTACTAACCACAAGGATATAGGGACTCTATATTTCATATTTGGTGCCATCATGGTTTTCAGTACTGATTGATCTATCTAATTAAGATAAATGTTTATTTATTTTAAATTTCTGTTTTTCTAAAAAGACCGTTCAACTGGAAAAGGGTACAAATTCTTAACAATGTATATTCATATTAAGAAAAATAACAAATTTAAGGCCATCTAGTTTCCTTTTATTTTAAATTTTACAAATCAAACCACTGCAAAGCAATCAAGTAAATTCTTTATTTGTTAATGAAGAAAAAATGGTGAGATTATGTGAATCCTTCAAAAAATGGAAAAGCTCTAAATGCAAAAGAATTATAAACGGAAACATACTAATTGTGTAATAAATTCAAATTTTACTATATAAAACTCCAAACAGTACACTATAAAGTAAAACTTCAAGCAATTCACTTGAGATAAGAACAAAACGTTGATAGAAAATATATGAACAAAATGAGGAGCACCGTGTTGACAGTTTTGGTTTTGGCTTTTGTAGCATTCGTATGTAACAGTAATATGGTGGAGGCTGAAACTAGAGAGCAATGCATAGAGGGTTGTGCACTAAGTTGCGAAAGGGTTACTAGCCCTTCATGCATTGTGACTTGTTCTCGTGCATGCGCCAAGTATCCTCCTTCGGCAGATCAAACGCACAGTACCTAGTGTATGTCAAAAAATAACTTAGCTTTATGATTTTATATAAGTTTTCGTTATTCTTTGAATGTTGGAAGTTCATTAGAGGGAGTTGAACCATCGACAACTACTTGTGATTACAGTAAATTTATCTATTAAATTCAGATCAGAGTTGAATTTTTACGTCTTTGTATGTATTCTGAAAGTTTTATCAAGCTAGTTTCCATGGAAATTTTACAATCCTTTTTTTATGTTTTCGGAGCAGATAAAATCGGAGCTGATTCATACAATCAGAGTTGCGATGAGCTCCTGATAATTAATCTGTGAAAGTGTTGCAATAAAGCTGATCTTGTTGTTTCTTTCAAAGTTGTAGGCAGTAAATTTCAAATCAATCAATAGAATGAAAAGTTTCGAGTTAATATTTTGTAAATATAAAAAAGGAAATTTTATATTTTTAATTCATAATTTTAAAATTTTACTAAAATTATTTTAGACTTTATTTTTGACATTTTAATTTTTAATGCATATACTTTTATTTTATATCAAATTTAATACAAAGAAAAAGTTTATATATTAAAAATAAAATATACAGTTTAACTTAATTTTGATCATTTATCTAAACTTGTAGATTAAAAATATAATTTTTCCAAAATTCTATCATCAAATCACAAGTGAGCTTGAACCAAATATTTGTAATTTTTTTGGACAATGTAATCAAATGAAACAACTTTTTAATAACTTATTCCGAATTGTGCCCAATATCTTCATCTTATTAACTAAGTTTTGTTAATACATTTTTTTTAATGTAAACTTAATTCACCTTCAGGCCTTAATCCCACAGGAGGCTCTTACAGCAGACTCGTTTTTCATATCCTCTTCTGAGGCAAAGTAATTCAATAATCCAAAATTGTCAAACGGTTCAAAGAGTCGAAGAAGCTCATTGTCAACTAGCTCTTCAGGAATTTTTACCATTCCTTTTCTATATTCAAACAGCTCAGTAGAGTATCTTGATTCAACACCATTGTTCATGACCACTCGATGTGCAGGTGCATGGATTCTTCCATTGCTCCAAGCCTGGCCAAGCCAAGAGTAGAAAGATCTTATTGTTAGAAAATACAAACCCTCCTTCGTTATGAATAATTATGCAATTATGACAAAAGGTAAGATTGGGATGGAGAAAAAAATATCTAGTAATGATGTGGACATTTATGGATGGATTTATAAGCTTATGGATAAGGATGAGTCAAAGAAGTAATCAAATTGTATTTGAAGTCTTGAAGATAAGATTGAGTTAATTAATGTAAGAAGTAGTCAAATTGTATTTGAAGTCCTTTAGCATGTCTATATATACGTGTGGTCTTCTAACCATTTATAGAATGAGAGAAAAGAGAAGAAAGAAGAGAGAAGAGATAAGAGAGAAGAGAGAGAAAAAAATAGAGTGTACTTGAAAAAGAAGTGCTTTGAGAGTTGTAACTCTTTGTGAGAGAGAAATACTGAGAGAAAGAGTGCAGTAACGCTTAGAGAGAAATATTTATATCTTGTGAGTGTTGTCATCAATATAAATACATATTTTGTGAAAGTTCCTTTATTTGGAGCCCATCAAAGCTTCCAACAAGTGGTATCAGAGTCAAGGTTCGTTTGTTCGTGAATTGGTGAAGCAATGACCAAGTTGATCCAACCTCAAGTTCCGAAATTAACAAAGACAAATTATGGGAATTGGAGCATCCAGATGAGAGTGACGCTTGGTTCTCATTATTTATGGGATATTGTCGATGATGGATATACTGAGCCTGTAGATGTAGCTATCGAAGCGGCCTTATCCGACTCTGAGAAAAAGACGTTGAAAGAAAATCGAAAGAAAGATAAGAAGGTGTTATTTTTCATCTTTCAAGGTGTTGATGAACTCACATTCGAGAAAATTTCAGATGCAAAGATTTCAAAAGAAGCATGGGAGATTTTGCAAAAATCTTTCCAAGGAGTTGAAAAGGCTAAAAAGGTACGTCTTCAATCACTCAGAGATAAGTTCGAGATGTTAAAAATGCAAAACTCAGAAAACATTGGTGATTATGTCACTCGTTTGAAAACAGTGGCTAATGAAATGAAAAGAAACGGTGAAACTCTAGACGATGTTCGTGTAATGGAAAAGCTTTTGCATTCGCTTACACGCAAATTTGATTACGTTGTCGTCGCAATTGAAGAATTGAAAGATTTGTCAGAACTTTCGATTGATGAACTTGTTGGTTCTCTCCAAGTACATGAGCAAAGAATGAACCAGAATGATAATACTGGCGACTTGGAGAAAGTTTTGCAAAGCAAATTATCAGTCAGTGAAAACCAAGGAAGCAGTAGCCAAAAATAGGATAAAAGAAGTCAAGGTGGCTACAGAGGTGGCTACCAAATGGGACGTGGTCGATGGAACAATAGAGGCAGACATGGACGTGACAGACAATATTTTGAAAGAGAAAATACAAATGAAGGAAATCTGACTTATGGTCGTGGAAGAGGTTATAGAGATAGAGGACGAGGCAAATTTCAACAAAGAAGAGATAAATCTCAAGTGCAGTG
>JAOSBN010000005.1:2518434-2534206 GCA_027563595.1 Erythroxylum suave | reverse complement strand
ACCACGAGTGAGCATAAACAAAATGAAACAAATAAAAAGCAAATAATAACAGAGCTAAGAATTGAAAATAAAACACATCGAAGTATAGCAATCAAGCAAATAACTAAAATATGCAAATAAACAATTAAGAAAGAATTAATTCTAAGATAATTAACACCGTCTAACGTAATGACTCACAATAAAGAAATATTCCTGGCAACAGCGCCAAAAACTTGTTGTAGTCTAAACCAAGCAATATGAATTAAGTTCTATCTAGACCAAATTACAGGCAAGTGTAGCTCGTTGACAAGTAATGTAAAACGATAAGAACCGGATGTCATACTCAAGGGATTCCAACACGCAAGACAATTAAATTAAACGATGCAAAATTATTTAAACTATCAAGACTTGATTAATTTGAAAATGAAATAAAATAAGCGAATTAAGGATATATGCACAATGCAAAGTATGAACTAAATGTGACTAGATTTAATCAAATGACAAAATTTGGCTAAGGTGGCGGATTTCAATTGGATTAGACACTAAAACTTGTAACGGTGGATTGATTTAGGAGTTACTTCACTTAAGCAAGTTAAACCCACTATTCATAGGAATTCTTCTCTTTTAAATTCAAGTTACCTACTTGGTTCATAAATAAATTGGAATAAAAAAACATTCAATGCAAGAAGCCTAAAATTAAGTTCATTAATCTTAAGTATCCTCATACAAGATTCTATGGTTATTCTACGCGTTAGTCTCAAGTATGTTGCTTGATTGATTTTCCGACAAATAAAATACTAATGGTTATGACATTTAATCATCTAAAGGCTTAATCTTGTTGATCAATCTAAATTAGGCTACATATGCATTCAATCACGTAAATAAAATAATACCAAAAAAATTATCCTAATCTAATATCAATCCTAACTTCAACAAAAAAAAACTTACTTCCATATATTCATCAATGTAACACAAATTATGGCCATAATATATATTTGCATTGATTACATTCACAAAATTAAAACAATTAAGAAACAAAATTAAATTAAGAACACCCAATTGATTGCTACTGTCCAAGAAGTCACTTCTCATGCTATTATTGTTTTCTATCGCAAGCTCTCTATCATGCTACTCTCTTTTTGTCATCTCCTTATTACTGTAGCTGATGTGACTATTTAAATGGAGAGTTTTTAGCCTACCCTCACTGTTCACATTTTCTACTCCAACCCTCTCCCATGCTCTTTCTAGCTTGCTGCCACTATCCTTTACTTTTTACACAGCCCTCTCTTTTTCAACGATGCTGCCAACCTTCTTCGATTTGTGTTTTTTCTACAGCGCCAACCTTCTATCACGCTACTCTCCTTTGTTTTTAACGCAGCTAGCTATCTCTTTTTCACTGCAATCATGCTGCTCTCCTTCCAGCGCCACCAGCCTCTCTTTTCTATTTCTATTTATTGATGTGTCAGATAAGGGTTATTACGCACACCTCTTCTATTCACGAACAAAACCCCTGTTTTTCTTGGCTGAAAATGTTTTCATTGTGGGCTCTTTTTCTTCTTTTGCCCCTCTCTATCTCCAAAGCTGCTAGCTCTCTTCTCTATTTTATTTATTGATGTCATGAATTAAGGGTATTCACCACACCTGTCTTGGCTAAAAAATTTTTAGGTCTTGGACTGCTATGTTGTCGTTTCTTGCCCTTGCTTGCTTTAAGAAGTTTTTCTTACTTAATGCTTTAAACATTCCAAATCTAACATATGTCTAAAATTAAAACAAATAATTCTTAATTAGTGCAATTTAAATATTAAATGAACAAAAATTTAACAAATTATCTATCTAAAATTAATATAAAATGTCCATTGATAATAAACTGATCAGTTTGACTATATGTTGTTACCTTAATGGATTTTACAATACAAGTGCATAAACTGATCACTTTGACTAGATGTTGTCACCTCAATATAGTCTAAATTATAAAGCCATAAAATGCAGCCATTGTAATGATGCAGAGTGATTAGTGAAGTATTTCCGGTTGGCACCCAAAAACTGAAGTCTAGATTGGGTATGAGAGGCTTTTATTGTTGTTTCAAAAAGACCGACCAAAACCAATCTCTTATCAATCACTAACTCCTTGACTATGAACTGTTATAGAGGGTCATTAAGCCCTTTTGTATTCCATAGTAACACTGTCATCTAAGGGGAGTACCCTTTCGGTTTGACTCTCCTTCAGGCTGATCGTCGATTGGACTTTGAGGGTATGTCTTTTGACCTATAGCAACTGTGAATTATGGGGATTTTCCTCCTCCATTTGTTGTTTCACCACATTAGGCGCATCTTATAATAACTTCTCATCCGTTGGTAGCTCAGCTAAATGACTATCAGTGCCTAGAGATCCTGCCAACTGTTGATGAGGAGAGTGTTCTGCTGCGTCATTTTTATCGTTAAAAGTCTCTGTAGCCTTAGAGGCTGTATTCATTGACTCCTCTACTCCTTTGGTTGCTACCTGTGTTAGCTGAGTTAGTGTTGGGAGTGCATTTATCTCTCCTATAAGTGTAGATCGCTCTTGCAGCTCACCGGATGCGAGGATGACTTCATTATTTCCAATTGGTGGAGGAACACTGTGTGTATCTATGTCCTCTGTGTAAATCTCTAGTCCCAAAATCTCTTCTTTCCACCCCGTTTTAAAGACCTTCCCAGTCGGTTTCCACCACTTCAAATTAGGATTCGGTTTCCATGGATACATGACCTTAATCTCTAGTGGTAACATCTCACCTATGTCCCCAAACTTCATCACGGTTATAGCTTCTGGTAACTCCACATTCCTGCCAATCTCAACACAAATCTTTGCATACTTTTAGAATATATTTTATATATTTCTTGCTTAATTTTGACATTTTAAATTGGACATATAAGAAAATTGAAATTATTATATGAATTCATAAAGATGTGCCTTAATTCGATGTTGAGTTTTGGAAT
Source organism: Erythroxylum suave (assembly GCA_027563595.1). NCBI lineage: Eukaryota > Viridiplantae > Streptophyta > Magnoliopsida > Malpighiales > Erythroxylaceae > Erythroxylum > Erythroxylum suave. The sequence goes on along the minus strand of JAOSBN010000005.1, from coordinate 2,531,254 downwards.
TGAAATATTGCAATTGCTTTGACTTTGTCAGTTGGTATCACATACATATGTAAGTAGATGACGTGAATCTTTACAGTTAGTGTTTTAAAAGATCTCTACAATTGGTGTTTTAAAAGATCTCTACAGTTAATAAAACTCTATTAAAACACGTCATAGTAAGAAACCCTTTGTGTGTGTGGGCGTTATTTCAGCAGAGGGTGTCATATGTAGAGAAAACAAGAGAGGCTGGCTGCGCACATGAGTTTGAGGAGCTAAGTATTGTCTCACATTTGACACAAGGGAGTTTGGAGTTTGCGTGGATTGTGTGGATAAAAAGATAAGGGGATTTTGTGTTGCTGTGGTGTGAAGAGTTTTTGCTAGTGAGTATCGTGGATATTTTTATCAATGGCAGAGGTGGATTCGCTATGGTCTTAATCTATGGTTTAGTGGCCATAACTTTATTTCCGAAAAAATATAGTTAAAGTCTATGTGCTGTGGAGATGGAGGGATTGGTCCAACAACAATCTTAGTTTCACGTTACTTCATTGGCTACGCATCTTTGTTCTGGTTGTTGCAAAGAAAACGGAGAGTGTTGTTGTTAGCTCCAGTAACTAAACTTCTTGTCGCAACAAACACGTCCACATAAGAAGCTGAAGTTTTTCTATGGTTACAGACCTGGACTGATCAAGTGATTTCAAAATACTAGTAGTCAGGTTGCATTCTTCTTTGACGTCACAACGGTCCCTGAAAAAGCAACAATTACGTCTTTTGTTACTTCACAACTTCTTTCAAATTTATTATAAGAGGTCTTTGAGAAGTTTGGTGTAGTACATGTTTTTTTAGTGGGAGATTCACGGTTCTATATTGATGGTGTGGAGGTTGCTCACGTTGGACTGTCATCCTTATAGAGTGGCTCATGATTGGACTAATTTTGTGTGAATGACTTCCAAATTTATTTTTGTACCATTGAACTTTGCAGAAAATTGTTCTTTTCTTTTATTTCAAATATATTATTATTCATTTCTTACTTGATTAAGTATTTGAGTTATTTTTATTTTTTTTAATTAAAAAGAGTGTTGAGAAAATCCTCTGTTGAAGTTAGTATGAGACGATCGTATTATTGGGTATGAAATTCTATCATAAGAAGTGAGGTTGAGAGATAGTGTTAAGAGTTGAGTGGTGTCAGCTTAGTAAAGCTTTGAGTAAATCTATTTTACTTTCATAAAAGTATTAAGCTAGGTAAGGGCCCTACAGACGTAGACAAGATGTATCAAATTACATTACCAAAATTTCTGATGTTTTTTATTATTTCGATTTTGCTTGTTTTTATTTTATTGGTGGCAAAGAAGCTTACAAAAAATTTGCAAAATAATTGACCCTTTTAGTTTTTCAGATACCCTATACGCTCCATACTAGATGTTTGAGCGCCGATACATGGGGTTTACCCAGTGAGCTAGCTATATAACTCAGTCCCTCCACTGTCCATAACTCTAACGACAGGTTATAAAATTGAACCCACGGAGGAAAAGCCTCAATACAATCATGGTTAAATTCAAGACTCGATGCCCATTTTCACAGGAACATGGGTTGTCCTCCTATATGTCATGGACCCAACTTATTAGTCTCATTTGTATGACTATCGTTTACAAATTTAAAGAGTATGGTACCATTGTCCATAGGCAATGTTTTCTCCAATCCCTTCTTTCCGCATCTGGCAGTCGCCCAAGCGTGAATCACTAAGAATGCTGGTCATTTGTTTCAAAATAAGCCCACCAATGCCGTAGACCATGCCTTCTCACCTGCTTTTAGGAGCTCGATTGGAGGACAACTTACTCTTTCTTTTATAACGTCTGGGTAATGCGTCAGTTGAACTCGCTTGGGTTGAAGGTTGAGTTTGTTTGTGCAACGCTGTTGGTCGAGGAGCGGTTGTTTGTTTAGAGGGATTCGGAGATCTCACCCCTATTCCTACCTTGCCCTTGTGGCTTTTCTCGTGTGAGAGGACAGTTTTCCATGGATAAACTGGAAGCTTCTCCACAGCCCACAGTTTCGTTCACGGCCTTAGACAAGCCCTCCATGGGTAGAGAACCGTTGTCAATCGATGTACAGAAGCACCTGCTTTCAAGCGGGGCGTTTTTAAGATTTTATAAGCTCTGAATGAAATAAGAAAAAAAAGGTCTCAATAAATCGATATTATGTAAACATGTAAACTTTAGAAGGATACTTTTATTATTAAAATTTAATATTTATACATAAGTTATTCAATTTATAAGTTTACATACTTAACAAAATATTAAATGATCATATAATCTGCTAATAATATTTTATAAATATTATGATAAAGGTCAAAATTATTAATTTATGTTTAGTAACTTTTGAATTTAATTAACATTAGTGATTTTTTAATAAAAAATTTTCTTTTATAGGAATTAACATTATGGTAAATGTAGTAATTTAAGGTTACCAACCTACTTATAATAAAAAACCGATCAAACACATCCAATTATTTACGGTCTTATTTAATTATCAAATAATTTTATTATTATTTAATTATCACTTGTTTAATAGAATTATATAAATTTTTATAATAAATGAAACCGTTTATGTAGTCTTTGAATTGAGAAACTTAAATTATTTGATTTAGTCATATTATAACTAAACTTATGTAATCCTCTACAATAATACAAATCCAATAATTATTACTTGTGACAAAGTATAATAAAAATTAAAATTTTAAAAATTAAATTATTTGTTAATGTTTAATTATATTTTTATAAATAATGAGTAAGTTAAAAATAAAAAGGAGAAACACAAATAAACACAATATCATTTAATATTATGTTGTGATTTAAAATGTTAATATAATGCCTACGTTAACAACAAATTACAAATTAATTATAATATGTTCAAATATTTAATAAGTTAAAAATAAATAAAAAAATCAGAAACTTTACCTTTAAATTATTACTTAGAACTTAGAAGACATAATAGTAAAAAAAATTTACTACCAATTTTTAAATTGAAATATCTTAGATTCATATGTTAGTGTAAAAATTTAGAGTTTAAGTATTTATAGATATAACAGATTAAAGTTGTATAGCTAATAAAAAAAGTTATTTAATTTCCAAGGTTAAAAGTTCACATTAACTTTCTCGATAATATAACTAATAAAGGAAGCTATTTATTAGATAACGCTAACTTTTTCTTTTTAGATTACCAAGAATTTACTACCCTTCTCAATAAAAAATATTAAAATGCTAACTTTTTCTTCTTAGATAACTAAGAATTTACTACCCTTCTCAATTAGAAAAACTCAAATATATTGAAAATAGGCCCCTAGTGAGGGTGGCCCAGGGCCGGCATTGCTTTCAAGGTGGGCGGGAAGTTTCTGGAAGAGGGAAAAAGCGAGGGTAAAAGGGTCTATTTAGAAGAGAGAAGGCAGAGAGAAAATGTGTGAAGAGATTAAATATGAAAAAGAAGAGTTGTGATATATTGGTGGATTTCAATTTGAGATGTGTATGAGTTATGATACATTAATGCTAGCAATAATGTAGCAAAACATATACCAAACCATAAAATTCAAATTAATTTGACGATGATAAATGTAAAAATGTCAATTTTGACCCAATTTAGTTCAACAAAAATGATAAAAATGACGTTATTTTTAAAAAAATTATATACTGGTTTTCAAGATCACACTGTGAAAAGTATCAAATTACATTCCATTTATGAGATCGCTGGCCGGCAAAATTTTATTTTTCATATAAGATGCTATAAGAAGAGAATTAGTTAGCAATTAATTAACATCCAGTTTAATTAAGAATAAGTTATTTGTTCGTTATTTTGTGAACCACATTGTATAACCCCGGTTCCACCTCTACCTCATTTTTATTCCCTTTAGTCATTTTGTGAATTTGTTACGCTGTTGGTTATTTTTGAATGAGTGCAATGATTGCATACTCTGTATAAACAGCGCCTATTGCTCATCGTTCAGAATTAAATAAAAAAAACATATTCTCCTATCGTATACAATTGATCTGACGTTTGTTGCTTTGCACTCAATGTATTTATGCAACTTTCTTTTCAGATGCATCTGTCATCTGCCGCTTTGCAATCACCAAGTACTATAAATTAATCACTACACATCAAAGCAATGTTATGTCCACTCTTCCCAATAATACATCAAACCTTGGAAAGAAAAGAATCATGGGGTCTGAAGGTCATCATCTTAGTGTTCCAATCATAGATTTCTCCAAGTCAAGCCTGAATCTTGAAACTCCAGAATGGGACGTGATCAAATCTCAAGTTCTCAAAGCTGGCGAAGATTATGGTTGCTTCTTAGCTTTATTCGACAAGCTTGGTCCTGAGGTTAGAAAGGGAATGACAAACGAACTAAAGCATCTCTTTGATCTACCAACCGAAACCAAAATGCTAAATCTCCACAAGTTACCATTAAGCGGCTACATAGGACAATTGCCAGATGTTCCCTTGTTTGAGAGCCTCGGACTCGGAGATCCCAGCTCTTTGGATAACATCAGAAGCTTCTCAGACATGCTCTGGCCTGAAGGAAGACCAAGTTTCAGGTTCCTTTTGTCTTTTTACAGACCAATTTGTTTTTAACTTTCGGTGTCTTTAAGAATGCTAATACGTCTTATTTCCAGCGAAAATGTGGAGCTGTTTACAAAGCCAGTATTTGAGCTAGATTCTTTGGTGAAGAGGATTGTTCTTGAGAGCTTGGGTGTTGACAAGTACCTGGATGAACTCAAAGACTCCGCTGACTACAATCTAAGAGTCATGAGATACGAAAAACCCCAAAACGTTGACACGGAGGAGATTGGATTGGTTCCTCACTTCGACAAGAACTTCATCACCATATTGCATCAACTTCAGGGTGATGGCCTGGAGTTAGAAACCAAAGACGGAGAGTGGATCAAGATCAAACCTTCACCTGGCTCGTTCATCGTTTTGTTTGGCGAATCCTTCCATGTAAGTTTATTGAGAATTCTTATAGTAAAAGGTATCAATGTCTCGTACCAAATCTTGTCCATTTTTAACCTTCGGTGGCGTCTGAATTATACAGGCCTGGACAAACGGTCGTCTGCGACCTGGAGGTCATCGGGTAGTGATGTCTGGAGATCAGCCAAGGTACTCAATGGGATTGTTTTCCGATGTTAAGGAAGACTTCTTGGTGAAAGCCCCAAACGAGCTTGTGGATGAAGAGCACCCTTTGCTATTTAAGCATTTCAAGTTCAAGGAATTAACAAGCATACTCGTAAAGGAGGTGAGCACTAGTGAAGTTACCCCTAGATGCAAGCTTTGCGTGGATGCTTTTCGCAACGTCTGATTTTATTTTGCCAGGTCTGGGTGATGTGTAATATATATATATACATGGGTCTAGAGCGCGCGCGCACGCGTGTTTGTTATGTTATGTAAGGTTTGACCAGGTGTATATGTGTAAAATAAGAGATAGGATCTTCTGATCAATTTTATGGTGTCTTATTTTGTCCTATAAATCTCAACCATTTATTTATATAGATTTTGTATTTATTTATGCAAGATATATGCGGGACTCACATAAATAAATGATTGAAATTTAAAGGACAGAATAAGATACCATAAAATTATACAGAAAATCTAGACTCGTAAAATAGATACCCTCTCATGTAATAAAATAAAGCATACAACGTATGCCTCTTCCTTGAAGAAAGCCGCTTGTCATCACCATAATTAATAATTATTATTATTATTATAATCATCATTCTAATTAATTAGGCCTTTATTACTTTAAAATTACAAATTACAAAACTCGAGAAAATGATGACTTCCAAAAGGAAGACTATATTTTCTTATTATGTCGATCATTTTGAAGGCCTACGTTTGTATGATAGCACTGGGACAAGACTTCTTGTGCCGAAGACAAAAACACGAAACACGGGTACAAAATAATAGTAAGAAAAATTCGTATACATGATGAGAATACTGATTAACTTATAGTTAATTATTTTTATAGATATAAAATTTTAAACCTAAATTATAATTATTGTTGAGTGATCCCAATTTGAGATTTTACGCAAGAAAAAATATAACATTCAAAATTTTTACGCATATTAAGATGTTTAAATTATATTAAAGAAATTATTAACGTGATCGTAATTCTAAATATAATACTTTAAAAGAATTTTATGGTTGTGTTAATTAATATTCTTTTCTAGTCATATTTAGAAATTTAATTGATAACTATTGAAAAAAAAAAGGTATGTACAATAAGGATAAGTATGAAATAAACATCAACAATCAACAAAAAGAATTTAATAAAGTTTAATTAATTGAGTGTGTTTAGACATTATGAATAACTATTTTCTTATATTGATCAATTGACTTTATTAAAAGAAAATCTATATATAGAGTAATATCTATTTCACTCTATTAAGTTGTACACGGCCTAGTCTATGATTATGTTTTGGAACACTGGTATTTTAAATCATTAATTTCTCTGTTTTTCTGAATATTTAAATATAGTCTACGACAGGATCATGTCTCAAATTATATTGATCTAAAGACTTTTAAAATTTTCCCACATTATTTCAAAAACTCTCATAAATTATATATGAGCTAAAACTTTAAAGTAAGGTGACTTATTTTTAACAATTGACTTTGTTTGGCAGATTGGTGAGTCCAGTCAATTCTCATAGTCTTTCAACCAGCTGCTGAAAATGCGATAACTTATCTACCCGCATATCAAATATAAAGTATATGGAGGAGTACACCTAGATATGGTTTGATAATTGGCTTACAATAAGCCCGCTCACAAGCATTCCAAGCTTTACAGCTTTGAGACACCGGATACCCATGGAAGAGAGAGTTTCCGCTCTAATATACGACAAGATTTGGCAGGCTGACTTCAGGGGATTCTCCACACTGAGGGAGCACCTGCCACAACTGGAGGACACGAATAGGGACGACATCATCCACAGGACCCCAAACCAGCAAGGGCACTTCACAAATCAATCCTGTCATAGGATATTCAGGCTGTCATAGGATATTCAGGGAGGCTAGGGTTTCCATGTTACACCTTCATTGGAAAATTTCCTTAAACCTCAAAGCCTGATTTATTAATTGACTAGCTATTAAAAGCATATTACGAACAAAATGTCGATGGTTTCAGGCCGATTGAAACTACGTGTGTATTATGTCGCAATGCGGATGAGGATCGTGATCACCTGTTCTTCCAATGTGAATACACTAAAGCCATATGGAGTATGATACAAAACTTGGTGGATGCGGTGAACCATTCATTTAAGTGGGAGCAGACTTTAAATCTATTCATCACCTTCTCCAGACAGATCAATGAGAATGCAGTCCTTCCTAAACTGGCATTCATCACTTTCATTTACATGATATGGAAAGAATACAATTGCCGAATCTACCAGCAAAAGGAGCTTGACAAATACCATCTAGCGGAGAATATCGTCAACTGGATGAGAGCGGCAATGGTAACAAACAATGTATCTTTCCTACTTACTGCAAATATGAGAACTACGTGACAGTTATAGCTCTTGGTATTTTTCTGGTTGTAGTAGCAATGACCAATAATTAAACTTCATTATCTCTTCTTTCAGTTGTTGACAAGCACCAAGTTAAGCTAGAAATTTAGAGTTGGCGCGACTTACTGTATTTTTGTTGTAGCTTTAGTGATATACTCAATTATTTCACTTCCGAAAAAACAAAGTGATAAAATACAGAGTTTTAAGACTTGCCTCAACCTGTCAAGTTAACCTAAAACTTGGTGATCAATAGTGGCCTCCGACCAAAACGTGTCAGAAGAAAGAACCATTCTTTATTTATTAGGCATTGTCAAGATATTTGTTAAGATCTGTTATTAATTATAGTACTTGGTGATTGCAAAGCGGCAGATGACAGATACCTTAGATATGAAAAATAGATTTTTGCTGACCAAGGATCTCATAAATCGAATGGTAATTTGATTCTTTTCACTGTATGATCCTCACAACCAGTTATTTTTTAAGTAACTTGAAAAACAAAGCCCGACGTTCTGTCAGGTTTAAAGAGCTCAATTTCGGTGAAGTTTTCAGATAGTAAAGTTTGATCTATATTTTAAAATTTTTAAAATTTAAATCTGAGTTTAATATAAATTTGATAATTCAAATGCCAACCATGTTCAATTAATTAGATGTTGAGTTAGGCTTAGCTTGAAGAATAATTGGATCCAATCTGAAAATTCTAAATCGACTTGAATTGAGTTGAACTAACAAAACATATCATTTTGATATAATTGATAAATATAATTTTATTTTAATTAATTATGTTTTAACGATACTATCTAAGTATCAGTCCCAATTTAGAGGAATCGGATTAAGTCAGGTTAGAGAAGGCTAAGTAGTCAGGTCAAAAACAACTCATACTTAATGAAATTTATTGCTAACCCTATATGTAAAATCCAATATAAAGAAAAAAATATATTAATGAGAGTAATAAGTAATTTATAAACGTATACCTTTAAAATTGAATTAAATAATTATTATTGAATAAATTAATAGATAATAAAATTATTCATCATTTTTATACAATTAATATTAATATGTACTGTAGTAAGTATGATTGAATTTAAGTAATTGATGGACTTAAACATATATCTACTTTGACTAATTATCTTTTTAAAATTGAGGTGAATTATAATCTCTTGAACCATAACTTGAATTTTTTAATCTCTTAAATTAAAAATGTTCTTAAAGAAGATAATTCCACCAATGGGACCACGGCCTTAACTCTATTCCAACAGAACATTGGCATCCAAATTATGTACATATAGGAAACAACTATAAGAAACGTAAGAGATCGCGTATGAAGATACGAGCGGTACTTCGGTTTAACAAAAAAACAGAAGAAAAGGACATTTGACCGAACTGATTGTGCAATAAATAGTTGTTGATGTTGCAACAATCTAAATTCGAGTATTATTTAAGTGCAGGTGATTGCAAGCATGATCTATTATATATATATATACAATCAGTTCGGTCAAATGTCCTTTTCTTCTGTTATATATATATATATATATATATATATATCAGGAACCGTCGCTGCCTTTGCGGTATTTAATAAAATACTCAGAGCACAATGGATAAATTCCACAAAAAAAAAGATATTTGATAAATTATATTTTTAAAATATATTTCTACAAAATAAATCAATAAGAGAATCTGATGATCTTGTTAACGGCTATTTTGTAAAGTTTGAAATTTTAATTGTAATTATACCAAAGAAAAGAGCGATTGTTACTCACTTATAATCCATCCAGGTTTTAAATTATAAATCACCACAGCAATGTCAATTATTGTTGAATCGCCTATGACCCGGGTATTCACAATACGCAACAGAATGGACCATTCTACACAATAAGAAGTATAATCGAAATTTCACAACATGTACGAAATTACCTCTTGACGCGGATTGATATTTGTTTTCAAATTTGTAGACGCTGCAACACGTGAACGTCCTCTACTGGTATCCACATGAGGATGAACGATCCGAGCAGCAGTTACTGTGTGCTAGCACGTTTTAAAATACTTTTGAATGCCGCACAATTTTTCTCTCAGAAGAAGAACGAACAGCTAGGTCTAGGTGGCTAGGGTTTTTCGTCTCTTCTCTAATGAGACATAACTTCTCTATTTTTATAGAGAAACCCTAATCCCTATTCTTATTAGGAATAAGAATATCATAATTCTAAACCCATTAGGATTATGGAAGCCCAATAAGTTTCGGCCCATATTATGTCTCATATAATAAAAGCCCGACAACTTAATTCAATCTAGCCCAATAAATATATCCACATATATTTATTCAGTGCCTAATAAATTAGGCTCAAGAGAATAAGCTCAAATCACATTACTCTCTGTGTGCGACCCTGTAAGCTCATTTGATGTTGACAATAGGCTTGATAACACTTCAAAGCCCATAAGTCATAAGTGGCCTCTAGTAAGACATTATGACTACCCAAATCAAACGAGGATCGGTAATCCGATTTAACCTGTAACCATGGTTATAAACTCAGTTCCTTTGTAACACGATATCAAGATTACTCACAAGGCATGGTACATTCCAACCTTTGATTAATCATAGTTTCTTGATTCCCAAGTTGACTGACTATAACAAATGACATTGATGACTCCTCATCAATTCATTTGAGCATGGCCATGCATTTCTTCAGTCATAATTGTCAAGAGGCCCAAATGATATCTCTCTCATTTAAGAGAGATACAAATTTCATCTACGTCATTCGCATCCCTCCGCATGATTCATTTAATATCCAACATAGGACTACTCGTTATCTGGTTAAAGATAACTTAGTCTAATGTCAAAACACTGAATTTCTTATGTAGGGAACCATGATGACTTTAGGTCAAAGAGTTAAAGTCAAACCATATTAAGAATCACTAATGACATGAAACCATGTAGTGTTCTCTCTGTGGGTCGGTCCAATATATGTTCTCTAACATATATCTATGTATCTGATTTGATAACTCATATCTATGATCAGTAAAACGTGATCATCAATCAAAACACATACTAGCCTTAATTCATTATTGTTCCACCAATAATGATTGACTAGGGACATTTTAGAATAGTATTATAATGCTTATGGTTTTACTATCAAATCACATACTTGATGACATAAGCCTAATACTATTCATGAAATGTAAATCATATTATGTAAACAATATACATGCATATATAAAAGAATACCTCATAATATATTATTAATAAGTCAGAATATCAGTACAAAATTCACATATATCCATTGGCCTAACGCACACTACTAACAATTATAATATTTCAATTTTAAAACTTATAATTAGGATTAACATTTTTTATTTGACCTGAAATTAATGAGTTAAATTTAACCTGATTTAGATTTGAATCGAACTCGAGTCTCGAGTCGTAAAATTACCATTATTTTACTACAACTTTAGTATGTAAACTGAAGAATTTAGAGAGGATGTTACTTTAGTCAATTATTCTAAAATAATATTGTTTTAGTATCAGTCTGATCTTTAATCAAGCACGGAACGCATATAAGAGACTTGTTAGATCGGGGTTACAGGTAATTCAAGCCTATCCGACCTAATCTACTAACACATCAATTATCAACAATAGTTGCTGACAGAGATTTATAGTACTTCACAACTGCAATTATCTGCTTTATTGTACTCAAATCATAGAACAGACACAACTAACAATCAAAACTGCAACATATATCCCCAAGCCGCTCTAAGCGTCTTTCTGATATAATCACACTGTTAGATATATGTTAAATATATCTACTTTATTTTATTTTAGTATATTTTTAAATTGGCATATTTTTTTAATCTTCTTGGATTCAAACACTAGTTGGATAATATTTTAGATAGAATAGAAGTCTATCTTGAATAGATGAGTATTTGATATTGGTTATTGAAGAGAATTCTATTTTGACCAAAAAAAAAAAGGAATTACGTGTATGATGAAGACATATTGTGTTGATATACTAAGGGAATGATGGTAAATTTCTTAATGAATCAAAAGGTTTTTGGAAAAGATATGAAGGTTGTGTGGGTTTTAAATCAAAAGATGAGACATATGCATCAACTGTGTATCTTGGATTTTTAAGGGTTGTTAGGGAGATCATTGTCGAGGGGTCCGTGGGCCTACACCTCAATCTGCACATAAGTGCATATATACAAGAATGGACACCATCTATAACCCAAAAGCCTAAGCTATTGAGTTAATGGGCCTTCCTTTGTATATATGCACTTCATCATTCTCATTCTCTTCCGATGTGGGATCTACTCACATGTGACTTATTACAACAATCTCCCCCTCACATGTGAGTCCCGTCCACATCAAGCACACTCCTCCTCGAATGGAAGCACGACGTCACTAGAGAGCCTGGTGCCAACTCTCTCTTTTACTCAACCATGGGGAAGCCTGCAAAGCCATGGGAGTGCATATCTTGCTCAACCATAAGATCGTCATTTATGGGAGCCCAATTACGTCGTCACCAGCTGAACCATTAGCTCTGATACCACTTGTTGGGAAAATCGGGTAATTTTTCCCTCTAAGGTAAATAACTAGTGAAGTAAACCGATTCGGTAATACCCAGGAAAGATCACAATGACCTGCTAGACAGCATTACCATTCCACGTAAATTCCCAGGAAAGGAGGGAGGGGTCACAAATGATCCCACTTAAAACCCAGCCTCCTAGACAGAAATTACGTGCACGGTGTATTTATCACAACCTAACCCGTGTACACACACGAATAGTAAATACACCCAAATAATTAAGCACAGCACTACAAATATACCCGACAAATAATATTGAATACTACACAACAACTTGAAAAGAAACAAGACAATAAATGCGGAATAATAAAAGTGATAAGGAAAGAACGCATCTGAAAATTTGATAATGGAGTTCGGTCAACTGTGCCTACATCTCCGGAGCACCACTCAAATGGCTCACTTTTATTTAATGTGGGAGAAGAGATACAAATTTGGGATATATACAATAGGAGGGGGGAGAGCTCCTTTTATAACTATCAAACTACTTCCCATTTCCATAATCTATCGATATGGGATTGATGGTGGGAGGGGAGGTGTGTGCTTTCTTTTATGAGAAAGGACACTGGAAGAAAGAATGTCCAAAATTGAAGAAGAAAAGGAAGACTGCGAAAGATGCAAATGTTGCAGAGTGTAAAAGTAACGCAGAATTAGATATCTCTTTGGTGGTTTCACCGTCAACATCGCATCTAGACGAGTGGATTTTGGATTCAGGTTGCTCCTACCATA
>JAOSBN010000005.1:2499711-2518334 GCA_027563595.1 Erythroxylum suave | reverse complement strand
ATCTGTTAGCTCTAGTGTCTCTAAAAATATGTAAAGACATTGTAATTTGAATATTTTAGTTAATTTCATTTATGAATATGCTTTGTGAAATTATTTTTGAATTAATTTTGAATTTGTCGGAAGTCTTTGCCACTAATTCATCATTGTCCAATTAGCCCCGGCTTTAAAAAATTCCTGGCTCCGCCACTGGTAACAATTGTTAGATTTTCAAAATTAAAGTGAAATTCGTCATTTCAGGGGGAGAATTATTTGTGAATCTTTAGGAGTCGATTCAATGATGATTCCAATTTCAAAGAAGCTAAAACGATGGAAAAGAGAAGTTATAAAGACTAAAGAGACTACCTAGTGTAAGGACATAGTGAAGAGTATCTGACCTTGCCGTCTTTAGCAAATAAAGACAATCGCAATCATCCATGTATAAAGACTAAAAAGACTACCCAGTGTAAGGACACAGTGAAGAGTATCTGACCTTGCCATCTTTAGCAAATAAAGACAATCGCAATCATCCATGTATTTAAATGCCACCGCTGATGGCGGATAGTATAGGATTAGGACATTGCTTTGTATCTTAATTCACTACTTAGTGATTTATTTATTATTTAACAAACATTTTCTTATTTTTTTATAATTAGTCTGACTTAGACGAAATTATTGGGTCCGACTTTAGATGAAATTGAGATTAGACCAATTTATCATCCTTATAACCAAGAATCTGACTAAATATAATAAATTAACATATAAAAAATTTTAATATGCTAATTTTACATTATTCTAAAATAGTCCTAACTGTTTTATTATAATTATAACGTGAAATTATCATATTAAATTAAATTTGATTTAGATCAGACTCAATTATATTTTTAAATTTAGTCGAGTTAGCCGATTACCAACAATACTCATTTACACGTTATAATCCAAACTTAACCACAGGACAAGATGTTGTATCATATTAAATTCTTTCTAGTTTTTCTTCCATTGTTTAGAGGGAATGTATAATTAGGATGTGTTTCAAACGATAAATGATACCTATCCTACACTAAAAGTTAAGGTCACCACTGCTGAGTTGACGTTAAGATCAAAATAATTTATATATAGTACATTTATTGAAATTAATTGGAGGCAAAAAAATATAGTAGTCTTGTGATGCCTTAAATTCATGTGAAGCTCAAGCATAATCGAGTTTTAAATTTTGTTTAAGTTAGCAAAAGTTATATATTCTTATTCTAAATTTTGTTCTAGGATTATATGAAATAATATAATTAGTTAGATTCATTACAAATTAACACACTGGTTCTGTACCAAGGCCTTTGTGAATAGACTCAGCCTATTTGATATAACGAATTGACTTATTTGAGTTTCTAGTTTAGAAGTGAAGTTCAAAAACCTTCCGAAACAAGTAATAAAACAAAAAACAAAAAAATTAAGTCCATTCCAATTAATCTAGTATATAAGCAATGTATAATTAGTTTAATTTATAATGATCTTTAAAGGGTTAATTACAAAAAAAATCTCAAATTTTATTCAATTTTAAATTATAACTCAAACTTCAAAAAATGATAATAAAATGCTCTAATTTTCGATTTTTTTAATGCTAGCGTGATGTTAAAAATCCTAACTATTAATACATGCCAACTAAAATTAATACAACAAATAAAGATTAATGAAATGACATCGTTATTAAAAATAGAATACCTAAATCAGTTTATGCAGTGTTAACCCTTTGTTATCTGCTTGTTCTCCCGACCCGCTCAGCCATTTTTTTTTCTATTTGTTCTTCTGTCGTCCCAAATTGCCTTCGTATTGTAGCGTACTACACCAACAAGCTTTTCATTTTCCGTTTATTCTCCCAATGTCCTCAGCATCAGCCCCTCGAGACTGTATAATTTGAAAATCGAAAAATGAAAACGTCAAGAGAACAAATTGAAAACGAAAAGAAAAATTGAATTCAAAGTATGAGGTCGTCGGGCTGCGTGATTTGATTTAGGTCAGCAAACTTAACAGAAATGCAAACATCTAGCTAGAATTAAAAGACATTGAAAGTTTGAGCAATTTTTTGCCACATTTTAAAGTTGAGGCTATAATTGCAAAATTAAGCAAAAATTGGAATTTTTTTTGTAATTAACCTATCTTCTAATATCTATTTTATATCAACCAAACTCATATTACATTGTATTATTTGTATCTCATCTCATTTATAAATTTTTATAGTTATTTATCCAATTTAGTTTTGTCATAAAATATGATTATTATTTTACATATATTATTACATGATATAATATTTTATATGAAATCACAATAATTTTAAGGATTTATTTTATTTTTAATAAATGATACAATGCTTTATATATATTTTTCTATAATTGCCAAAAGATTAAACATATAAGTTAACAGTGGACTTAAATTTAAAATTTTAATAATAATCAAAATTGAATTCTAAAATAAAGCTATTTTGTAGGTAGGTTTACATATGATTTTTAATTTTTTAAAGCATTTTAGACTGGACTTTACTTAAATCCAATCTGCTCAACTCATCAGCAAGCCTATTTGCAACCATAGATTATATTTGGATCAACTTTTGGAAATTCCCTAGAATTTATTTGTAACATCTTTTATTAATCAAATCATTTGTGTAGAGTTCAAATGTTTTTATAAATGACGATTGCAAATGCAATTGCCTATGGTATTATTTATAATTGCATTATCCGTAATTATTATAATTATTAATAATTTTAGTATAACTCGCAATCTATAATTAAAATTTTTAATTTATTTAATATATTAAAATTTTGAATTAATTAATGATTCTCTTCTCTGCTTAAAAACTAAATAATTTTATATGAACTTTGATAAAGCATAATCTATGAATTCACAGCTGAAACACACTAAACATAATATAAAAATTAGGGCATAGTCTTCATTGACATAAGCATCCACACATGAAATTAATACACTTCCCAAGATCATAAAAGAGAAGTCTAGATTAAACACCACAGTAAGCTTTTACCATGTTGCTGTCACCTTTGTTTTGAGCATTGCATGATACATAGAAATCAAGAAGACCTTGATGCTGAAATGGCTTGTATTGCACAGGATGATCATCATCAATTAGCTCCTCTGGTGCCTTTATCTCCCCAGTGAGGAATGAGAACATCCCAACAGCATATCTAACTTCTTCTGTGTTCACAATGACTCTGTGGTAGCATGATTTTATTCTGTCATTGCTCCAAGCCTGCACCAACCCAATGACAACACCAAATGGAATCGACTAAATATATAAATCGTTATGTATACGTAATAATTTATAAATCATGTGTTCACACTTGCGATTTTCAATGGCTTTTCACTCCTATCAACCTTCATTTTCAAGGTTAAAGTGAGTGTTAACCTCAATTTCACCACTTAAACCAATCTCCTTCAATTTGAATGTTGTTTTGGTAGCATTTAAGTGAAGTGAATCGGATCAGAGTGTACTAAGCATTATCATTAAAATTTAAAAACTAGTTTTGAAACAAGTAAATTCCCACTCTCACCATGCCTGCATCTCCCACTACTACTACGAAAGAGGTGTGCGAGGAAGGTAGATATGGAATCCACTCTCCATCCTGTGTTCTAATCTCCAAACCCTTGACATGATTTTGGTGAAGAATGGACATAAAGCTTTTGTCCGTATGACCCTTGAAACCAAGGTTTGTATCAGCTTGCGATCTTCTGTACTTCAACAGGCGCAGGAGATAAGTAGTTGAATTGATGTGAGACTCATAGTGTTTCTCTAAACCGTAGCTCTCAAGCAACATCATCACCAACAGCTTCTGCAACTCGGCTACTAGCATAGCATAGGAGTGAACTGTTTCACTAATTCAGAACATTCCAAAACAAATTAGATCGATAAAGACCTAAACCTTTTTAATTAAAAAATGCCCAGAAAAAAATAAGTGAGCTCTGATACTAATACATCACCAATTTCATACCAGAAATGATCGTTTCCATCAGGCCACATAAGGGTAGTGAACTTTTGGCATTCTTCTCTGTTGGTTGCATACTCGATTCCCATACCTTCATGGATAGGGAAGGTGGAGATCTTACCCATGTAGCCATGAGCAGGCTTAGGGTTCACATTCTTCATTTTAATTTCTTGAGGAAGCTTGAACAATTCCTCTAGTAAACCAAGAACTTGATGGTGGAAATCAAGTGAAGGTTTGCTGTAAACTAATTCCAGGCATCCATATTCCTCAAGTCCTTTCCTGACATCATTGCATGTAGAACGCCAGCAACTTGCACCAGGCTTCAGGTTTTCCTCCGACAAATCTACAACAGGAATTTTGTGAACTGTCTTAGACCCCATATGATAATAATCTTTTCTTTTTTTAATCCTATCTCCTTGCAGAAATTCTGGTTGGTACTGTTCAGAATTTATAGAAGAAATCAGAAGGCAATCGCGGGACTTTGATTGTATCTAGAAAAAATATATGATTTGATGATCAGCTCAATCAGAACATGTTCACGCCTATATCCAAACGATTCAGAACTATGTGGTCCTCAAGATCTTTTTCGTATTTTCACTTTTCTGTTCTCTTATGTTGCTGATATCACCAATTTATTGCTTATCTTAAGACGAAAAATATTAAAATCGCATATAGTTGTCATTGGACTCGTCCTTGCAACTGCTCCAGCATTATTAATGTACGGTTGTGGACCTTCTTTAATTGCTTTATTCTATTGGGTGGATTATCTTAATTTCAAATTTATAATATTCTATTCTATGACTACGTGCAATGAAGTGGCAGCTCCGAGTTTTATTATTGTTCGAGATAAAATCACTAGAATCAAGAAAGGGACGCAAAACGAATCTTTTATTTATTTGTTAAAAGGGTGAAAAATATAAAAGCCTTTTATAACTTCAAAAACCTCAAAAAGACTTCATGGTGTTTTAAAATTATTAAAAGATTTCTTCTAATTTGTAGTTTTATACAAAGGTTTATTTCCTTAGATTTTAGTTAAAAATAAACAAATTATATGAAATATGAACGTCAAAAGTAGATGACTGAAATGTTACTAATACAGTAATCTAACTTTTAAATATAATTCATATTAATAAATTTTGATTTAAATTAATAATAAATTATTAGTCTGAATGAGATTTAATTAGCTTGATTTGAATTTAAAAATTGAGATGAATTATTATGTAAATAATATTTGATTATTCAATATTTTATGTCCATATTATGCACATTTCATCGTTATTTTCTGATCAAAGTCTAAGAGAGGGTTTTTCTAAAAAACTAAAAATTAGAAGTACTTTTCTTGAGAATTAAAGGTTTTTTTATAAATCTACTTGAATTGTAATTTAATTTCTTCCGATCAAAATTAGTGTCAAAGTATGTAATTAGGAGTGGAAGTGACCTATAATATAAGGGCTTAAAGTTAAATATTCGTGTTTTTATAAGAATTTACTTGAATTTTAGATGTGAATGAGTTTAAAATAGATAAGATTAATTGAATTTTAATCTAATTTTTCCCCACATAAATAGTAAATCTAACGCTCCAACCATTGGCTTTTGATGTGCAAAAAGTTCACAAATAGTCGAACACAAATATAAAAATACTAACTATTCTATTTTATATCGATGATTAAATCATAGGATTTTGTTTGTTTTAAGAAGATATATTTGAAAATAAATATAACTTCGCCGAGCTTTTACCACTTTTCAAATCACGGAGGAAGTATATATACCTATGGTTGTTTTTTGAACCGTTCAACTTTTTGGATTGATTTTTAATTTTTATTCGATTTATTTAATAACTCTTATCATTAAAAATTAATTAATTTATTAATTAATAGGTCAATTTTTATAAATTAGTTGATTTTTATAAACTAAAATAAACTAATTAATTTTTATTTAATAGTATCCTTTTTAGTTAAACTTTAAATTAAAGACAATCTCATTTAATTTTATTTTAATTTTTAAATTGTATTCAATATTTGACTAGTTTTATAACGGTGTACTACTAGTTAAATCTTTTATCTTATTAGTTTAATTTCTGATCTGATTTTTAGACATTGATGAAAAAGTCGAAAGATGTAGTTTTGTAAAAATTCTGGTTCAGTCGCAGTTGCTTTGAACTGTATCTATGGTTGTTTGATATGAAACAACTGTGGTAACAATTGAAAATTTTCTAGCACAAATGAAAACAAAAAATTAATCGCAAAATAAATAAATTAACACTCGAGTTTTAATAATACTGTTCGACACACCTTGCCTATATCTGCGGGACCCTAACTCAACTTATTCACTTTCACCAAGGAACAATAATAGTTTTACTTGAGGCATTATAAGGTCGACTCACATCAACCCTTAACACTATCTTTCGTCCTTACAACACGTAAAAGTAAATCACTTTCAATAGCACGATCATCTCGTGTTAACCTCAATAAATGATTTTCACAATAATATTTGACGATAGAGATAAGAATTAAACAACTCAAGTGATTTAAACAATAAAGACATAAAAAACAACACTTAAGATAGAAAATAACTCCCTTAACAATGTAGCTTCGTCAACGAAAGAATGGGAAGTTGTCCACACAAAAATCTGTTATAAACCTTCAATATTGTCACTAAAACATCTCATGCACAACAGTAGAAAATCACCAAATAAACAAACGTTTCATCACTGAAATGTTACAATTAATAAAGCTGCAAAACACATGAAAACTGCTAGAATTTTTCACACACAACCAACAACGATGACAACCTGGGAAAATCAAACAACCCAAGGGAAACCGCAGTTACCTGATGTGGATAGAATCCCTGTAAAATCAATTGCCAAGGATAACCTAAAATACCCAAAAATACAACTACCAAGTCACTTATCAGCTATCATTTTTCCACCCAAAATTAGCAATAATACAGCCCCAAAAGTCACACAATAGGTAGAGAAAATATAGCTATTCAATATAAATGAAAATACTGAAAATATCCAGCTGCCTTAGATGGATATGATTAACAAAATAGGCTACCAAGAAGAGTCCAAAAATACCAAAAACTACATCTTATTTTAATCAAGATATGATGATTTTGTTTCAATTAAATCCTATCTTAACTACGATTTTATCCAAGTAAACCTTATCTTTAAAGAATCTCATATAAGGTAGAATACTCATCATAAAGAAATTCTACAAACAACCAAAGACGTCCAATCATAAATAATGCTCAAAATAAACCAATTAAAATATTTTAATGTATATCTTACCAATCTCCTCCTTTTTGGCATTATTTGTCACATCTAAGAACACCCCCCCCCCCCCTAAAAAGATAATTGGACACTCCCTCTCAATCGAACATCAACTTCCAAATAAAATCAAGTTCACATAATATCAAGTTCTTCAAGTTCAAGAAACATCCTAAGAAACCAATTATCCAAATTTCTTCTCCTTGGGACAAAAAAATAAAAAATAAAATAATGTCTTCATATCATTACTCACATCAAATTCATTTGCATAAGACTGATTAAATTCATAAACCCCAAAAATGAATTCAACAAATCAAAATCAAACTTAATTAATTTCCCCCTCGCATAAACCATATGAAAACATAAAGTTGTATCTTTCAACACTCCTTTATCCTAATTACGATAAAATTCTACACCATCTCAACATCAAAATGATATGGCAATAAAAAAGCATGTAATGAATTCCTCTCAGTCAACAAAGCATTCATATTAAATTGTTTATACTTAGTTAAATTTATAGGAGGATAAAGAACAAACCCGATTGAAGTGAGAGTATTCCATTGTTATTGCTTGCCAAGGAAATGAGGTGGTCAACAATGATCAGTACGAAAACCCAAACAAGTAGAGGACTGAGACTGCAATGAATAATATGTTGAATAGAAGAGAAAAATTGAAAAGGGCTCTAACAGAAATCCAAAACCAATAATCATCAGTAAAGAATCCTCTTGACTTCAACAACACTTTTTCAATAGTAAGTGTATCAATCCTAGGATCTGGATTAGGTGCATTCCATCTTTTGTCCAGAAATTCATTCATAATAATGAAATATTGTTCGTACTTCATTAGAGAAATATAATAGCCCCATAACATCCAAGACATAATGTCATTTTTGGCTATTACAAATCCTCCAAGAGTAAACTAATAGTGTAATAAGTTAAGACAAACCACATCAGTGATTCTATAAATGATAATGAGATTCTAAGCAATGACATTGGTAATCCACAAGCCCATAGAAGATAAAACAGGAAGTCCCTTTGCTTATAAAACATAGGTAGACTGCAGATTGCCATTACAACTTCCCTTATCATCTCATTGCTAACCGTGATATCTTGTTAATTATCATTTCTGGGCTTGGGTTCATAATCTTTGGTGCTTTATTAATCATACTCCAGATGTTTGAGAAATAAAACCCAACATTCAGAAGGCAATCAAATTGTTCCAGCAATTTTGTACTAATGTCATGCAAGTGAATAAATATCTTCACATATAAAGCATTTTTTGCAAATCTTATTTCATAAGCAAATTCCAATGAAAACATACTGCCTAAACTTATATAGCCCACAATATATAGAGAAACCAAGATAAAACTTGAAAAACTCAAATCTGAAAACCCAAATCTTCCTATAAGTCTCCAACCAAGCATCAATATTTTCTACATATAACTCCGTAAATCACAATCCAAAAGCAATACTCTTAAATCATTAAGCAGAGTCTCATTTTCTCATCTCATACACTATTCAACAAGTAAGAAAAAAACCAAACACAAACCAATCAGCTAAACCTTAGAAAACTTGTAAATCAAAAACTCAAAGTCTAGACATTAACTCGTTTAAACCCCTTTATTTGTTTTTTGTTTTTTATTTTTTTAATAAACAATATCTATATACTTCAAATTTTTAAAGTACACGGTCCCTATTTCCCTCGAAAAAACTCAAACCTGGCCTTATTCTTCGTCAGATTATCTTATCATCAACTATCTAGTTGGTTTCTTCTTTAGAAGCACCGACTGGTTCTCTATCTAACCAATTTCTTATCCAGTAATAACTAATTGTAGATCTGGACAATCCAGGTATTAACTTCCTTGCCTGTTTGTTTTAATGTATAAGGCTGATTTTGTCTAACTCATGTTTACTTTGATAACATTGGCTACTAATGAAAATTAATCAAAGATTATTGGGATTTTCTATTTTTAGCCTTTTGAAACAACATTTGTAACAACTTGTAACAATTTGGCCTTATGTTACCCTTTATACCACAAAAGTGATATGTAGGCATGAACTTTCTGCTTCTTTCGGTATTTCCCCTTGCTTACTTAATCTTGCTTCTTTGACAAATCTAACTTTACCATTTTGCTCATTATTTAACTTAGAACAATCACCTTTGTAACCAACACCTTGAAGGTCTCATTTGATCTTACCAATTTTCAACAATTGTTCTAGCTTTTCGATACCTCCATTTAACATCCTTATTCTTTTTTTGGTATTGATTAGCTTCAACCTTGTTCCGTAAAGCTTATTTATTATAGATAACAACTTCTTCTCAAGATCACGAATTATATTTTTCATGATAGAATTTTCCTTTTTTAGTTTCTCATTCTTCTTACACGTGTCTACCTATTTTGCATACATTAACTCATAAGCTTTGCAAATATCCTCCTTTTGGACTCTTTATTACTATCATAATCTGAAATAAAATTTTGGACTGATACATCTATATCTTTTTGGAATTTTGGACTGATTCATCTAAGTTTTTCTCATTAGTATCTTCTCTGGTTACTGTTAAGCAAGCAACTGAATTTATGTTGTATAAAGAAGTTGAATGATTACTTATAAATTCTTCTTCACTACCTTACTTACTTTTAGATTCATTCTCACTTTAATTACTTGTATAAGACTTCCATTTTCTCTTCTTTAAAGTATTAACACATTTCACTTGCACATGTCTGAAGCCTTGACATTCATAACGTTGAATTTTCTTCACTTTTCTTTGAATCATTTGAGTTTTAGCTTATTATTTGAAATTATTATTTGATGAGCTCCCACTGTTATGCTTAAACTCAGATCTATCTTTCTTCAACTTCTTTAACCACTTACTGAAATTTGTTATTAATGACACCATATCCATATTCTCATCAGATTCATCTTCTAAGTCATTAATGACTTTTCCAACCACAACTTGCAGTGCCAATCTTTTATTATTCTCTCGTTTATCTCTCAACAAATTTATCTCAAAGTTGGTAAGAATCTCAATTACCTTATCCAAAGATAATTCATTTGTATCATGGCTTCTTCAGTGTCTGTAATTTTCGATATGAATCTCAGAGGAATTAGTCTCAATGTCTTCTTGACAAGTTTTAGATTCAAATACTTTTTTCCAATTGGATGTGCTTGGTTTGCAATGTCATGCAATTTCTCATAGAAGTATCCAATAGTTTCGCTTTCATCCATCTTTAGCTCTTTAGATCTAGCTGCCAACATTTGAAGTTTCAAAGCTATTACAAATTTTGATCCCTTGTGTATTACTTGTAAAGTGTCCCACACTTCTTTTTTAGTTCATAGGCTGATATTATACTGAAATATCCATCATCTACGACACTAAAAATTGCATTTATTACTGGAGAGTTTTCAAATGCTTTATCTTCTTCAGCCCTTGTCGATTCAAATGGATCTTTAGGTACCGCTTTATTCTTTTCATCAATTGTCATTGGATGTGTCCAGCTATTCAAAATCGAATTTTAGGTTTTTGTTCCTTGTGCTTGAATAAATACTCTCATCCTTAATTTCTAAACAGGATTATTTGAACCATCAAACAATAGTGGCCTAGTGATTGATGTCCCTTTTCTTATAATCATAATTGTAAAACATGGATCTGCACTAACTTGATGAACCAAGTTTTGATTCGTTGAACCTTGCTTTGATATCAATTTAAAAAACCAAAGGATGTAGTTTTGTAAAAATTCTGATTTAGCTGTAGTTGCTTTGAACTGTATATGTGGTTGCTTGATATGAAGCAATTGTAAATTTTCTAACACAAACAAAGACAAAAAAATTAAACGCAAAATAAATAAAACAACATCTGAGATTTAGTAATGTAGTTGGGTACATCTTACTTACATCTGTGGAGCCCTCTCCCAACTTAATCACTTTTGTTAGATTTTTTTAAAAAAAGAAAATGTAACTAATAGGTAAATAAGTATGTACATAATGTCTAGGGAAGAACCCATTCACACAAAAGATCAATCATCAAAGCTCTAACAACAATAGGTAAAAGCTAGTAGTGATAAGCTGGCGAGGCAAGGTTCTTATCTGAGGGGGGCATGAGTAGACATGAGAGTAAGTTCCTGAATACCTCTGGTGATGGCAGCCGTAAGTTGGTCCCGGGAGTGTCGGGTGGCCTGAAATCTACGCACATTACGCTCTTGCCAGATGGTTCGAATTGTCAACCCTAAGCCAATGGTGTAGATGTCCCGTGAAGGAGTTGGAGGAGTGGACGCCAGATATTGAAGTGCACCATTAAGAGACATGTCGGACAACGGCTAGCCACAAAAAGAGAGGGCCTATGTCCAAATCTGTTAAGCAACGGGGCACAAAAAGAAGAGATGATTCTGCGATTCCAAATGCAAAGAGTAGAGAGGGCAGATTGGGGGCATGTTCACAAATGAGATCCGATCAGCTGCGCTACGACGGTTCCTCACAGTTAACCAGAAGAGGAAGGACACTTTGGGAGGGAGACGTAGGTGCCAAACAATATGACTCCAATTCACACGGGGTTGAGGCACTCGCAAAGAAGCTATGATGCATTTGGTAGTCAACTGATGGAGAGGTCGGTTCCTCCATAAGTAGATGTCGGGACAGTTTGAAGGGGGTAGGAGGGTGTCAAGGAATGGAGGTAGGCAGGAAAATCCCATCGGTTACCCCTTATAAAGAAGTTTAGCCTCGTATTGAGGGGGAAGGAGAGGAGATTAGGAGATGAGGCTCAGTGCTAGTGGAGGGATCCTCCCCCCCCCCCAACCAATTATCAAACCAAAATGAAATCAACTCCCCATTTCCAATCTTGCAGGAGATGTCGAGTTGAATGGAGTCCTTAAGGAGAATTAGTTGGTTCAGGAAATGGGAGTGAGAGGGGCTTACTTTAAGTTCCCAAATACTTCTACCTTTGAGGAAGTAAGAATGAATCCAATGGAGCCAGATGGATTGCTTGTCTTGGATGATCCACCACAAGCGCTTAAGAATGAGGGAGTGGTTCGTTAGCTTGAGGGACGTGAGGCTTAAGCCTCCCTCCGATTTCGAAACAAATATGTCAGACCATTTAACTTTGGCAAACCCTCTCGTCCTATCCACGTGATTCTACAAGAAATCGCGAAAGAGACGTTCAATCATTTTAATAACTCCTTTGGAGAGAAAAATATGGGAGCACCAATATATATGGAGGGAGTTGAGAATGGACCTGATAAGTTGAAGTTTTCCCATATAGGAGAGAAATCTGTTAACCCAAAAATTCAGACATTTATGTAGTTTTTTAGTAAGGGGGAGGCATTCCGAGAAACGTAATCTTTTAGTGGAGATGGGTAAGCCCAAATATAGCATCGGGGGGGCTTGCAACCTCATTCCAGTTGCCTGAGCGATAGCCCCTTCTAGGTGGAGAGCAATGCGAGAGAGAAGAAATATACTCTTTTGGAAGTTGATCTCTAGCCCCGAGAGAGTGGAGAACTGCCTTAGTGCATGCATGAGTGTATTAATAGAATCAAGCTTTGCCCCATAAAAGAGGAGAAGATCATCCGCAAAGGAGAGATGAGTCAATTGAATCTCCTTAGTGCAGGAGTGATAGCTAAATTTAGAGTTGGCCAGGACTGCTTTTTTAATAAGAGAGCTCAATGCTTCCATACATAGAATAAATAGGTAAGGTGACAGGCGGTCACCTTATCTCAACCCTCTCGCTGCTTGGAAATAATCCGAGGGGCAACCATTAATGAGCATCGAAAAACTGGCCGTGGAGATGCATCTTTCAGCCAAGAGATAAAGAGAGGTGGGAAGCCATATGCTTCTACAAGGCCTAAAGGAAGTTCCAACTAATGTGATCAAAAGCTTTCTGATAATCAATTTTGATAGCACAATTCGGCAAGAAGTGTTGTCTTTTGTATCCCTTCAAAAGCTCTTGAACAATGAGTATGTTATCCCCAATTTGTCGGTTGCTAAGAAAAGCACCTTGGGTATCACTGATGAGAGAGGGAAGGACGTTCTTAAGTCTCTTGGCAAGAATCTTCAATATAATTTTGTAGAGGACATTTGAGCAAGCAATCGGCCAATAGTCACTGAAATCGACAGGGCTAGAGCCTTTGGGAATGAGGCAAAGGAAAGATTTATTTATTTTATTTTGGCATATTTTTCTAAATTGACATATTTACTTATTATCTTGGATTCAAAAGAACTAGCTGGATAATGTTCTAGATTGTGTAGAACTCTATCTTGTATAGATGTGGATTTGGTGAATACTTGTTGGGCTTAATTTATGTAGCATCAAAAAGGGATATTGTTGTAAATTCAATTGGAATTAAGTGACCTTCTAAAGAAAGATACGATGGTGTTGGTGTTGTGGGAGTTAAAAAGGAATTAGACCTATAGTTTTATGTGGTAGTGCACAGTGTGGGGTTGACGACTAGATTTTGCATATGGGTGTGTGGCTTTTCAAGGGCAATATCGTCTCTTGCACAAATAGTCTATTTACTTGTTGAAGACTTATGTGGCAATTGCATGTGTGTTGTGGCTGGAAAGTATTATCGCAAGTTTCATTGTGAATTGAATCGATTTTTTGGAAATACACGAGGGAGTGTTTTTTTGGTTGAAGACTTACGACTGATGTCTTGTGCGTGAGTACTTCCTGTGATGTGTGTGATATCCATTTAATTTGTTGGAGGCTGAATTGAGAAAGATTTGTGGAGTTGCTCTTGGGTGGACTACTTTCCCATTGTTGTAACGACTTCCAGATTTATTTCAATGGAGCTTAACTTTTCGGGAAATTGTTCTTTTCTTTTGTCTCAACTGTTTTCGTTTTTGTTTCTAATTATTTTAATCACTTGAGTTGTTCATTAATTATTTTATTAATTGTCTTTCATTAAGAGTAGTAGAGAAAAATTCTATGATGAGGTTAACACGAGTTGGTTGTGTTATTGGGTGTGAAAATCTTTTTACGGGAAGTAAGGTTGAGAGATAGTGTTAAGGGTTGAGTGGTGTTGGCTCAATAAAGCCTTGGGTAAATCTATTATACTTCTGTGAAAGTGATTAAGTTGGGTGAGGGTCCCGTAGACGTAAGCAAGGAGTGCCGAACTACATTACCAAATTTTTAGGATCATTTATTATTTTACTTTTGATTGGTTTTGTTTTTGTTTGTACTAGAGACGTTCACGATAAAATCGGAAAGTTTGCGAAACTAATATCCCCTACGGTTTTTCAACTTTCACCAAGGAACAACAATATATTTACTCAAAGCATTACAGAGCTTACTCACCCAACTCTTAGACACTAGCTCTCATCCTCATAACTCGTGAAAGTAAATCATTCCCAGTAGCACAACTATCTCATGTCAATCTCATCAGAGGATTTTCACAACAACATTTGGCAATAAAGATAAGAATTAAACAACTTAAGATATTTAAATAATAAAGACATAAACAATGACAACACTTGAAATAGAAAACAACTCCCCTAATAATGCAGCTTCGTCAATGAAATAATTAGAATTTGTCTACCCAGAAATCTGTTGTGAACATTTGGTATTGTCACTGAAACATCTCATGCACAATAGCAGAAAAATCACTGAACAAACAAATATTTCATCACCGAAACATTACAATCAATAGAGCTGCAAAACACACAAAAACTGCTAGCAGAAAAATCACCAAACAAACAAATGTTTCACAATTGAAACGTTACAATTAATAGAGCTACAAAACACACAAAAACTGCTGGAGTTTTTAACACACAACCAACAACGAAGACAGCCTGGAAAAATCACACAATATAGGGGAAAACGGAGCTATAAGATGTGGATAGAATCCCTATAAAATTAGCCACCAAGATAACCCAAAATATCCAAAAATACAGCTATCAAGTCAAAATGTGTTTATTGTTTTTCCACCCAAAATTAGCAACAATACAACCCTAAAAGTTCACATAATAGGCAGAGAAAATAAGGTTGTGCAATATAGATGAAAATACCAAAAATACCCAATTGCTTTAGATTGATACGATTGCCAAAGTAGACTATAAAGAAGAATCCAAAAATTTGCATTTTATCTTAATCAAGATATGATGATTTTATTCCAAGTAAATTCTATTTTAACTAGGATTTTATCCTAAGTAAACCTTATCTTCAAAGAATCTCATATAAGGTAGAATACTCTTTGTAAATAAATTTCACAAATAATGAAAGATATCCATTTTTAAATAATGCTCAAAATAAACTAATTAAGATATCTTAATGTATATCTTAAAAATTGATATATATTATTGAAAAAGAAATGGTTTCGTAAAATTACACTCACTTTAACGATATAAAAGATCACGAAAGACCGTAAGACGTGAAGATCATATGAATGCATAAGATTATAACAGTAATAAAAGGTAAAAGAACCCATACTTCTTTTACGGTTTCAGTTACTTTAAATTTTATTTTATTGATTTAAAAATTAAAAAAAATTATAATACCATAAATTTTTAAAATCTTCTACTAGTTATTTATGAAGTTATGTTAAATAAATTATCATATAATTGATTATTGCGCACATAATAGTATTTATATAAATATTATTTAATGCTTATCAGTCAATTACATGATAAAAAACAGTTAACAGAAATTTAACATAAGATCTGTCTTAAAATTTTTAATAATACAGATTTCTTTTTTATTATAACAAATGAAATTATAGGGAAGTCGAGAATAAAATCTCAAATACCACAATATGCTTCAACGTGATAATCAATGAGGCGAGCTGCATTTATTACAACTTGTTTGAGGTACTCTGGATGATCCAATGGCTTATATCGTAAAGGATGTTTCTCATCGACTAGTTCATCTGGTGTGCTTATGACTCCATTGTTGAAACCAAAGAGCCCAAGTGAGTACCTGACCCTTTCCCCACTTGTGAATACCCGATGAACACAAGGTTTGATTCTGGCGTTACTCCATACCTAAGAAACAAAAGTACTAAAATGTTAGAATCGAGTTACATTTCACAGTGCTGACGATACGTAGTTTTGATGTGTATAAATGTTCTAAAGTACAAGTTATTGTAAACAATCTCTGCAATATTATGACAATAAAGTGTTTTGGTCACAATTACGATTACATATGAGAATTTCAAACATTCATAGATATCTCTTTTTCAACTTCAAGAGTATGTCAACTTCACTTCAAAATAACTTGGACCAAATAAAAGATTTTACTCCATCAAACATCACGTGTTACCTTTATTAGGTGCAAAGAATGATTGTTGCATGTCGAAGTTGACTTGAAAATTTCAAATTACAACAATTTTTGAATTAAAGTTCAAGTTTGATCTAAATTTTAACTAATTCAAATCAAATTGTCATTAAATTTAGCGTTTCTTTATCAATAAAAAAGTCCATTAAAATAGAATTTATCTATTAATTTCGAGATGGTCAGATTATTTGGATGTAGAAGACATGGAATATTTACCTTAAATGCTTCACCAGCAATGTATAAGAAGGACGTGTGGTGTGAAGGAGGATCATAGTCCACCCAGTCCCCCTCCTTTGTTTGCACCTGCAAGCCCTTCACGTCACCTTGATGAAGTATGGTCGAGAATGTCTTATCTGTGTGCATTCCCAGAGCCATATCTTCACTCTTCTGCTCATGTTCTTGGTACTTGGACAGTCTCAGGGCATATTCTGTCGACTTTATCTGAGCCTCGTAGTTCTTATCCTCCACTCCATAGTATTGAAACACCATTTGATCTATTTGTTCCATGATCTTGGAGATCTCATTAGTATTTTCACTTAATAAACAAAGGAAAACAAAGAACTCTTAAAACCATGAATATTCAAGTACTCGGTATATTGAAAGAAAACAGGAACTCAGTCACTTACCAAAAAGAAGCATTTCCATGATCAGGCCACATGAAGTTGGTGAACTTCTCAACATCTTCAGGAATGGTGGGGTTGTCAACGCCAATGCTTTCATGAACAGGGCTAGCTGAGAAATACCCACGAAAGCTCTTTTCGCTCAGGCTCTTCCTTCTGTTCTCGGGAGGAAGATCATAGAGCTTCTCTATCACCTGAAACACTTCTCTGTGAAGTTGCAATGTGGGTTTGCTGAACTGCACCTGAAAACATCCAAACTCTTCAAGTGAATTGCAAACTTGTTTGCTTGTGGTAAACCAAGTGCTCGTTCCAGGCTTCAAATCATGATTGCATAAGTCTGTAACGGGAATTTTGGTTTGCTCTGTAGAAGCCATGAATTTTCAGGTAAGGATTCACTTACTTTTCTTTGATAAGAATCATTTAGTGTTGCAGACAGGATAGCTGATATTGTTGACATTTCTTGAGATTCGCGTTTAAAATAATCATAAAATTCATTGATTCCATTGAGTTTTTTATGAAAAATATGCATAAATATTTAGCCAACTGTAATATTTATTTCAATATATTGGCAGCATTCAATAAGAAGGAAGTTCTGTGACTTATTTAAATAATTAACTATAATATATTAACATGCACTTGCACATGCATCAGTATTAAATTCTGCATTTTGTGTGCATGATCTATGGATTTCTTTGACAATCTTGTTAAGAAAGTGGGCAAGTGGGCTTGAAAGAGAGCTTAATAAATAATTATTTATGTTCTATACAAAACGTTTAAGATCGTTATCTTTAAGATTAAAGTTTCTTTTTATTTTTTATTAATAGATATTCACTTATTAGTCTTTTATTTTTAAATAAAAGTAAATCTCAAACTTTAAATCTCTTTTATATACACAAAGAGAACATATAAAACATTTTTATAATTTTAATTGTGTTTTTAAAAATTAATATAAATGATGACAGAATTATAATGAAATAAATGAAAGCATTATATTTGAAGTTAGTTATTTTAAGACTCTCTTAATCTGAAAATTTATAAGCTTGAGTATATATGAGGGAAGTTGTAATTTACGTCAATTTTGATAATCACCACAACATGTGAATGTTAGTAATTTTCTAATAATATTGGACAATAATTAATTATGATTTTTTTGTTTTAACAAATTTACAGTTTGAGTGAATTGAATTTAATTCAGCTAAAGATAATAAAGTAGCCTGATAAAAAATCTGGACTAATAGGTTCAAGTTCAACCAAAAATGAACCCTAATTAGTGTAGGATGAACTTTTATTGGCCTGTGATGAGAAAGTTCGATATGGATTGTATATATATATGATTAAAGTCCTATGTAGTTGCTTAAGCAAATCGTGAACATTCAAATTCTCTGACCGGTCAACATTTTAAAAAAGTTGTAGGAAGATATTAACGACACCCTAATGATCAACTTTTATAAAGGTTGTTGAGAAAATATGATTGTTTCAGCTTTAAAAAACTCGTTCACGATCATGGAAAACAAA
>JAOSBN010000005.1:2485219-2495983 GCA_027563595.1 Erythroxylum suave | reverse complement strand
CCGACCGACCCGACTTCAACCCAAAGTGAAAAGTGGTTCTAGAAGTGGGCCTGGACCTAAAATGACCGACCCGACCACATATCATTATCTTAATATCTTCCTTGATTAAGGTTTCTTTTTTTTTATATATAAACCCTACTAATTGAATACCTAAACTCAACTAAAATTTTGGTTGTTGATTCAAATGTTTATACATTTGGCAGCCTAATTATGTAGTGATGGCAAAACTATAAACCATAAATTTAATCCAACTAGCCGATGAAAAATCTATCAACTAATGATTAAAAATCTAATCGTTTAGCTGGTTTAATCATAAAAACTTTAAATTGATCAATTTATTAGTTCAATTTTTAACTTTTAGGTTTGATTTACTTTAATATTTTTGTTGTTAAAAATTGAGGAGTTTATTAACTAATTAGTCTATTTTCGTAAGTTCATAAGTTTTTATCAATTTAAATTAATTAATTTTTATTTAAAAATATCTTATTCAATTAAAATTTAGATTTTTCGATGGATACGATATCTTTAATCATATTTAAAATTTTTAATTTTATTCAATATTTAACCCATTTAATAATGATAGTTGAACCCTTTAAATCTTAAATCTCTTAATTTGCTACTAACAATTTATCTAAAAACCCTTCTCTTATTAGACTGTAAAAAAACATATGAGCCTTAACATAATGCAAACTTCATGTGGGTTCTGTCCCATTTCCAGCACTTAGTACTCTTCAAATGCCACAGTAAGATTTTACAGGACACTTAGACTTGTATCCTTCATCAGTACGAAAATAGTAAAGCAATCCAATATGATCTAGTGGCTTATACAAGAGAGGATGTTCCTCATCAACAAGCTCCTCAGGTACTGTTATTGTTCCATCGTTGAAGGCAAACAGTCCCATGGAGTACCGGTCCACCTTCCCATTCATGATCACTCTATGTGTAGGAGACACTATTCTGTCATTACTCCATACCTACAAAAGCCAAATAATGACAATATTTGTAAATTAGATTATGAGTATATATGCTTATAATCATATATCTAAACAAAGTTTTAAATTGTCGGTTGCAAGTTAGGTTGCGATTATGAATTATTACAGCAATTAGTTAAGTTTGAAATATCCAAATTTCAATCTAAAAGCTTAAATCGGATCATTTTAATTAATTAATTTTCAAGTTATTAAATAAAAGAACAATATTTTGTTAAATGTCAATAACATAATAACATTTTGTCTTAATCAATTTACTCTTTTTGAAATGAGTGGTATCAATCTGTATAGGTATAATTACAAGCATGAAATGAAATCAACTCAAAATTAACTTATTAAATTAGGTTGAACAGGACGAAACCAAAATGAGATGAGATCAAATAATTAAGGAGGTATATGTTTCCATTTTTATTTTTATTTTTTTGTTTTCGTTTTCAAATTTAGTAAAAGAACATGTTTGTTTGAATTTTTTAATTTCTGTTTTTGGTTTTAGTTTCTTCCGGTTTTCAAAAATTATAAAAACTATAAAAAGTAGTTTTTGTTTCCTGTTTCTATTTTTTCATAATTTGATTTACTACCATTTAAATATATATTATTTAATTTTTTATTTTTAATAAAAATTATGAATAATTTAATTCAACATTATATATTTAATAAATTAAAATTAATTATCAGTGAAAATTATGAATAATTTAATTTTTATAATTAAATTATATGTAATTAAATTTTAATAATTATTAATAAATATAATTAAATTTATAATATATAAATATTCAAATAAATTTTGATTTAATAATTAAAATAAATTTCAAATAAATATTAATTTTTAAATAAAATTTGATTTTTAAATAATTTAATTTATTAAAATAACATAATTTTATTAATAATCTGTTAATAATTATTATATAAGAGATTAAATAAATTTATTTAATTAAAAAATTATCTTTAAGTTTTATCTAATATGTAATTATTATCGGTGATAAAAAATAACTATATTAATATTAACAACTAAACAAGTTTTTATTTTTATTTAAAAAATAGAAAAAAAATGAAAACTACGACAGAAAAATAGAAATAGAACCAAACAACCTAAACGTTAAGTTTAGAAAACAAGCTTAAAGGACAAGCACGTACGTTAGAACATTGCATTCTCATAAGAAGTAATTGGTCAAAAGCATACCATTAAGGCATCGCCTGCTATGACTACAAAAGACGAAGGTGACAACTTGACGTTAATCTTGTTACCATCTTTGGTATCTACCTCCAAACCGTCAACTTGATTTTGATGGAGTATGGTCGTGAAGCTCTTGTCAGTGTGTGTGATGAAAGCTAGATTAGACTCGTTACCATTTGGTACTCTATTTTTCAGGAGTCGAAGAAGGTAAGATGTAGATTCAACAAAAGATTCATGATAATTCTTCACTCCATAGCTCTCAAACATCATTCTGGTCACCGTTTGATCTATCTCAGCTGCTAACTTTGCATAGTTATAAAATGTGTCACTAGCATCATCAATGAGAAAATTTAGAGTTAGATGAATACAGCAAAGAAATACTTTGATGAATTCCCGAGTTTAAACTAAGCCACAGACTCGATTCAAGAAACACGAGGGTATTACCAGAAGTGATCATTTCCTTCAGGCCACAAAAGCTTGGTGAAACTCTGAGTTGCCTCCAGATTCGTTGCATTGTCAATTCCCAAGCTTTCATGAAGCGGGATTCCAGCAATCTGACCAACATAACCATTCATTGGTTTATCATATTTGTTTAACATTTTGGTTGGAGTTGGAAGATCAAACAACTCTTTCAAGGCACCGAACACTTGGCCGCGAAATTCCTGAGACATCCCATTATACTCTACTATAAGGCATCCATATTCTTCAAGTGCTTGCCTAACATCACTGCAAGCTTTGAGCCAAACCCTCGTGCCAGGCTTCAAATTTTCCCCGGTAAATTCAATCATAGGAAGCTTAAGTGCTACTTCTGATCCCATATGTCGTATAAACAATGGATTCACTGTTGTCTTTCAGGATTTTTGGTGATAAAACAATGGACTCACTGTTGTCTTTCAGGTTTCTTATAGACTCTTCGTACCATTACAAGCCAAAAAATGGGAAGTAATAATATAATGCCTGACGTTAATTTTCTATAAATTGAATATGCTTAAAAGAAATTTTTATTTTGAACAAGTGGCCTAAATGATTTTGTAGAATACGTTCGGTATGTGACATTAAGAGGGATCAGATTCTCTGATCTTTTTAATTTGTTTATATCCTGTGTCATAAATTTTCATCTACAAATTTAAATATGTTTTATTTATTTATTATAAAATTTGTGGCGGAAATTTGTGACACAGGCTTGAAATATGTTAAGCGGCACAGACGATCGCATGCCAACGTCAGAAATAATGTGTAGGTGGTCCAAGGCTTTGTGAGGTATGATGATTACCAATAGTATATTCATTCCGCTCTAATTATTGTCCTCCACTTACATAATAAAAAAATTTATTGTCTATTCGTAGTTTATATTTAATTATGTACTATATATTCATATCATTGATTGTTTACCAACTTTTCTATCAACAGAACAGATAAAACATAACTAAATCTCACAAAATCGTGTATGTGTTTGTACCTTTCTACTCGTATTCTTTGGTTGCATACTTTGTAAATTATAGGGTTTATATAATATTTTGCAATCAAATTATATACTTGATTGGTCTTTCCTCCCTAGATCTTTTACCTCTCACTTCTTTCTAGATCTTTTACCTTTTATACTTATTTTCTTTACTTTTTGATCCAAGTTTTTTGAAGCTAGATGGTTACTCTACTGAAGCTAGATGGTTGCTTGCTCACTCACTGTTGTGCAGAAACGCCAATAAATTTGGAGTGAAAAATAGAACAACAACAAGAACAACAAGATTTTTATACTAGTTCGGCAACGCCTACATCCAGTTTGGAGATGACTGAGTATTTCACTATAATCAATGAAAACATACAATAGTGTTTATTACTCAATTTTTTAAAGACCCAAATTAACTCAAGCTCACACACTCCTACTAGGAAGAGAAAAAACTGAAAAAATACAAAACCATCTCTCTCTGAAATTTCTCCTTGCTATTTTCTCTCTCTTGATGCAACTCTCTCTCCCTCTAGGCTCTCTTAGTTTTTTCTGCTCATCTCTCTTTGCTGCTTCTACTTCTTTTATACAAAGAAGTCAATGGGTTATAGCTGGCTAATGCATGCATCCACCGAAAGCCACCGAAATAGCCACCATTTTTGAACCACCATTTTTGACTTTTATAAGTTTGAGACAATAATCAACACTCACTACTTCACTTAAACTCCAATTTCAGGATCTGGTGGTCGATGGCTTTCTTCAATGCTAATACAATTCTGCTTCTGCTCCAGGAAGTGAAATGCTTCAAATGTTCAACTTTTTGATTTGTTATATTTGTAATCTCTAGAGAATGTTATCTCTCAAGACAAAATAAGTTATTCTCAAGCGTTTGTAAAGATTCGGATGGATTGTAGCTATTTGTTAATACTTCAAAAATGGAATTTTCAATTTCAAATATTGTTTCTTCCACTCCAAGTTTTCAACACAACTCTCGCAACACACTCATCACAACTCTCATAACACTTAAGAAGAACAACAGAGGAATTGAAAGCAAGCAAAATTCACAGAAGAAAGATGAGGTTTTTTTCATATATTTTTGCAATTGTTACATTCCATTAAAACACTGATCTGGAGCCTTTCATATTAGCTCACACATTCTGTGCCATTTTACATCAATAGCTGGAAATGAAAAAGCAAAAAAAACTAAGGAGTAAGATGTTGACAAGTATCTCACTCTCATTGGTTGATCAAAGACAAAGACAAAACAAAAGTTGTCTGAAAAATTAACAACCCCCGACAAGAGTATCACCTGATGATTTAAAGCTGCAAAAAGTGAAAAAAAGACAAAAAAACATAACATTTCAGAAAAAACAAGAATTAATGTGCAGATTTGAGCAAGCTTGGTTCTTTAATGGTAACTGATACTTTGACTTGAATTCTTCCACTCCATTGACTTGCATGGCTTCTTCACAGCTTCTTCAGGAATTGATCAACTCTGTTTCAGATTATTTCTTCAATTGATTAAAGCAGCTCTATATTTGCTTCACACATTCTGCTTCTTCTTCCTTCAGCTTTCTTTTGCATGTTGCTTCAATCTCTTCACTTTTCTTGCACTGATTTTCAATCAACCGTATTCTGCTCTTTGGATCTAAACACTTCTAAATTGCTCCCAAAATCGTCATCTCCAGCTTTCTTTTATGCACAAGAGCCTTGTTCTTCATTCTGCCTCTCTTCCTCACCTTCACTGATCTAACTAGATCTTCTACATGTTTCAGTATAGTAAGCTCCATGAAACAACACAATTCAACATTTCTTTCCTGCTTCTTTTAAATTCTCTTTGGTTTGAATTCCTTCCCCAACGGCAAGCCTAGATAGGTTTGGATGGAAGTAGGTGAGTCCTCACGACATGCCGAAGAGTTCCCCCTTTCCTCCCTGAGATTGTTAACTTGGTAGTCAGAGGAGAAGTTAACTCGGTAGTCAGGGGAGAAGCTAAAACCCTCTCTGCACAAACAACCAACAAAAGAGCATTTGTTCAAGAAGTGCTACCTAACGACACTTGGAGGAAGAAGTTATTTATCCATCAAAATAAAGGAATCTTAAAACACTACCCCGATGTCACAAGGGATGGAATTATTTGCCCACTGAAGGAGATTTTGGAAACCGGGGCATAGAAGTGATCCTCAGCACTTATTGGGTTCTTCTAGAACAGGCGACCTTCTTTTTCGACGATGAACGCCTGGGCACAAGCCATATGGAAGAACAAGGGACTAGAACAGGTGTTGTTTTAAGAAGATGGAACTTTTCTATTAAGTTTGGGCATGATACTACAATGTAGGAAATGTTTGAGCAGGGGTCATGGCATATAGAGGATTAACCACATTTCTTACAATCGTGGCGGCCAAGTTTTGAAATGGGAAGAGGTGTTATCGAGAACATCCCCCTATGGGTTCACTTTCATAACTTGTCAATGGAGTTATGGACAGCTGAGGGATTGAGCTACATTGCCAGCTATTTGGTAAAACCAGTTGGCATGGATTCTTAAACCGTGCAAATGGAACAAGTTGGATGTGCAAAAGTTTGCATAGAGATGCCAAAAATAGTTATATTACCTGATAATCTATTTGTAATGAGCTTAGGGGAGAATGGGGAATTA
This sequence comes from Erythroxylum suave, assembly GCA_027563595.1. Lineage (NCBI taxonomy): Eukaryota > Viridiplantae > Streptophyta > Magnoliopsida > Malpighiales > Erythroxylaceae > Erythroxylum > Erythroxylum suave. Next base: position 2,489,723 of record JAOSBN010000005.1, on the reverse strand, counting down.
GTAAAGAAGACGATATCTGTGCCATATCGTTGGAGACCCAACACGACAAAAAAGTGGCATCCGATAGGGCATGTTTTGCAGATGGGTTCACATAGAGAACTCAAAGTCCTGGAAGTTTTTGAAGAGAGAGAGGAGGCCATGAATGACTAAAATGTTCAAACTAAGAAAAAGGGTGGTGAGACATCTGATGGGGTCATAACGATGAGGGACAATCGACAATCCAGGGACAACTGAGAGACTTAGAGGAGGGCCAATCCAAGGAACAGGGATCTATCCGGAACAAGGGAGTCCCTGAAATAATGGAGTAGTTCGAAGAAGGGCAGTAATATCTGAGGTAGGTGAGCCAAACAAAAAACGTTGCAACTGCATCTGAGCCAAATTGTTCTATTCAGAAGGAGCTTCCATTTGAGTTTGAATCTTCGGAAACAACGACAATTCAACTTTTATGGTAAGACGATGAGCAGCAAAGAAAAAGGGTATAAAAAACATAAGGGGGTGATATCCCCAGAATATCTTTTCTGATATAGAATATAAGGGGTCTTAATGACCCCCCAAAAAAGAGCTCTAACTAGAGAGCTTATAAGAGAGAAGAAGCTAGTACTGATTGGCTTGATATAGACCAGAATTAGAGATATGGATCTTATTAATAACCATAAATTTTTGGATGCTTAATAGAAGTGCATATCTAATCACCATTCCCATGTAAATGGACGTATCATTTGTTTTGTAAATTCGGATAGGACGGTAGTATAAGTAGAGGAGGAAAGCTCCCAGCATATTCACCTTTCTTGTCAATTACGAGGAAATCACCAGAAATTCTTGCTGACATGATTTATACATCCAACTTTGCTTTTCAGATGGCAATGTTATGAAGAGGGCTGACAACAATCCAAGACTCTGTTAATACCCTTTGGATGTTAGCGGGTGACTTTAATTGTATACTTAGTTCTAAGGAAGTGGGTAAAAGGAAGCAGTACACGTTTGCTGACACTAAAGAGCTTAAGAATGTTCTCAGCAAAGTCGAGATGGTTGACCTATACTCCACGGGGCAGCTATTTGCTTGGTTAAATAACCAACAAGGATCTGTGCTTATTCGTAAGAAATTAGATTGATGTATGATAAATGTTCATTGGTTAGACAAACTTCCCCTTTCTCTGGTTCATTTTGATTAAAACTTATATTTTGATCATGCTTTCATGTTTATACAAATTGAGTTTGGCTCTAGAGAATCAGGAGCACCATTGTGTTTTTTTCAATGGAGTGACTCAGATGGAGGGATTTATAGATGTCATTGATCATTGTTGGCAACTGGAAATCACAAGATATAAAGCATTTCAGCTTATGCAAAAATTGAGAGTGGTTAAGAATAAGTTAAAAAGATTTATACGTAAGAAAAACCAGGATCTGTCCATGTTGAAACTTCAAGTACATCGAGCTCAAGAGGATTATTACTCTAAACCAGATAATATAACCTTGAAGACGAAGGAAAGAATTCTGCTAAGGGAATACATAAGTGTTGTGAAGCTTCAGAAATCCATTTAGAAGCAAAAAGCTAAAGTGAATTGGTTGCGTGAAGGAGATTCAAATTCTAAGTTCTTCCATGCAACAATTATAGCGAGATGAAATTGCAACAGAATCTTCAGCTTACAAGATAGCAATGGGGGAGTTGGAAGTTGACCTGGAGATCTTACGGGAAAGGGCAAGGACTTACTTTACTAAGCTCATGAGTGTTGAGTGAGTGAAATGGCCTTCGATTAACATGCAAAAGATTCTAGAAGGAGCTATAGAACAAAAGAGGAAAGCTGAGCTAAATGCAGTAGTATCAAAGCAAGATATTAAGATAGTTTGCTTCAAATTGCCTCCTTTGAAAGCCCTAGGGCCAAATGGCTTTTCGGCTGAATTTTTTCAAAAGACTTAGAGCATCACTGGGCAATTATGTACAGAGGTTGTGTTGAAATTTTTTTAAAATAGAAAGATGTTGAAAGTTGCTTAGTCCCTAAGGTTAAACACCCAAGGACCCTGGAGGATTTTAGACCCATCTCGCGTCGCAATGTCATTTACAAGGTTATAGCAAAACTGTTGGCAGATCGCATGAAAAGGGTTATTTCGAATATTGTTAATATGAATCAAGAAGCTTTTGTTCCAAGTCATCAAATTGGGGATAACATTATAATCTGGATTTGATGAGGGAGTATGCTTTAGGTAGACCCATTAAAAGTTGCATGATAAAGATAGACTTTTACAAAGCCTAAGATACTGTGAACTAGAGTTTTATTAGTACTTTCATGGAAATCTTATAGATGCCTTCAACCTTTATGAAATGGATCATGGTCTATCTATATCTTTCAGCTTTTTGGTTAACGGAATTCCAATTCAAAAGGTATTCGGCAAGGGGATCCTCTATCCCCCTACATTTTCACCTTGATCATGGAAGGCATGTCCAAGCTCTTGAATTCACTTACAACTGCAAATGGCAACATCTGCTATCACTGTAAATGCTCTGTAATGAAGTTAACTCACCTCATCTTTGTAGATGACCTTACATTATTTTGTGCCACTGACACAACATTTGTGAATATTCTAATACAATCACTAAAGATCTTCTTGGAATGGTCTAGACTACAGATTAATATGGAGAAAAGTTGTATATATGTTTCATCGAATGTGCAGAACGCTGCGTTGTTAAGTAGAATTACGGTGTTAGCTCTAAAACCCCCTTCACTATCCTATCTAGGTGTGACCATTACTTTTGCAAAGCTAAAGTACGCAAAGTGTTTACCCATCTTGGAGCACATAAAATCCAGAATCATGTCTTGGAAAAACAAGTTTTTATCTTACACAGGTAGGATTATCCTAATTATTTCGATATTGTCAGGTCTCCAAAGGCATTGGTTAGTATATGTGGTTCTACCAAAGAAGTTCATAAAGAATATTGTTTTTAAAATACTTTTTATGGTCAAGATGAAGCCGCCAGAAACACTGAAGTCAAATGGCAGGAAGTAGTACATCCGAAGGAACAAGGAGGAATAAGCATTCAATCCACTGCCTCAATTAAGAAAGTTTTAATCAGCAAAAGGATATGGCAACTATTTTTAGATAAAGAGGCTCTATGGACCAAATAGGCCAATAATGTTTATCTTCAAGGTAGAAACTTCTGACAATTTATGGCGTCCACATAATTCTCGAGATTTTTCAATGAGTTATTGAAGATGAGGCAACATCTATTTCCCTGCATCAAACACAGAATTCATAATGGAAGAAATACGTGGTTCTAGTTTGATAATTGGCTACCAATTACTCCTTTGATCAATAACTCGATGATAGTACATTTGTGTAATAGGTTGCAGGCTGTGATGGAAATCACGTTTACTCCACCAAACTTCACTCAAATTCGACAAGAATGCATGAAAAATTGAAGACAGAAGTGAATGTGCGTAAGGTGCTTAAAGGAGACAAAGAATGAGAAGTTCTCAATGGTTCTATTAGACAAAGACAAATGGGTTAGCTTCAGACAAACCCACGTGAGACAAACATCAAAACACAAGCCAATACACACTGTCGTATTACACTTAAACCAAAACACAAAATGCAGATCAACAGAACAAAAACGCAACTATGAAAGACATAACACGCATATTAAAGGCTAGAGAATAAGTGAATCATGTGAGGCACATGACAAGCCTTCTTCTTCATCAGCTATAAAAGGAAGATAAAAACATCAGACTCGGATATAACAACACAGAAACTTCAGTCATCTATTCTCATTGTATTCAATGATTTTAAGAGAGCAAGAATAGAGTGAGAAAATATTAGAGAGTGCTAGAGTACACACCTATGGGTACTAGGAGAGTTGTAGGGCTCTTTGCAAGTGTTGTAAAACATTTAATCTCTATAATGTTTCTCATCTTCTTGATTAGTGAAATCTTTACCACTGTAGGTGGGAACCTTGGATGTAGATAGTGATACACTATCGAACCAAGTAAAAATTGTGTCTTTTATTTTTTGCAAGTTTTATATCTGCAAAGCTTACAAAATCTTGATTAGTCATTGTGTTTAAAGAACAACAGTAAAGCACATATATCCCAACAGAAGTGGTATCAAAGCTTTAAAGACTTCCTGGGACATTTCTTGGACTCTCTAAGCATCAAGATTCACTCAAAAATAGTCAATAAGTACATTCTTTAAGTTTCTTTACATTACAACAAACATGGTAGGTAAGGAAATGGATATATTTTCTAGTAAAGAAGACTTTACCATCTGGAAACTCCAGATATAAGCTCTTCTTGAGTCATATGACTATTATGGTGCTATAGATGATCAGTATGACCTAGAGACTGATCCTATAAGGAAGCTTAAGAAGCAAATACTTGCACATTGCAAGTTAATGCTTTACTTATCACCAACAGTGATAAGAAAAGTGCAGAATTGTGTTGCGGTCTAAACAAAACAATATAAATTACCTTCGATCTAGACCAACTAGAGGCAAGTGCACCTCGTCGACAAG
>JAOSBN010000005.1:2458779-2485119 GCA_027563595.1 Erythroxylum suave | reverse complement strand
ATGTTTGTAGAGAATAATTATGAGAAGAAATCTCATAAGAAAAATAGCAAGAAAGGAAAGTGGCAGAAGGGAAGTGGAAAAGAAAAACACTCTCAGGAAGGTGAAAATGGTGAAAAGAAGAAAAAGGGCAAAGGGAATAAATGCTTTTACTGTGATAAGGAGGGACATTTTGCAAGGGATTGTAGGAAAAAGAAGAGGGATAAGGCAGCTGAAAGTTGAATTTCAAGTAATGTTGAAAAACCTAAAGATTCTAGTAAAGATGAAATTCTAGTTGTAACTGAGGATTGTGAGGACCTTAGTAGAGAGTGGATATTTGATTCAAGGTACACTATGCATGTCACTTCTCATAGGGACTGGTTCACAACATTTGAACCAATCACTGCTAAGGTTAAAATGGCAAATTCTAGGCAGGGGCATAGGAAGTGTTTCCATCAACGTGTTTGATGGAAGAAGGATCATAAGTGATGTCAGATTTATGCCTGGAATAAGGAGAAATTTGATTAATGAAAGCTTATTTAATAAGCAAGGCTTTCAGATCAGGTCTAAACATGGACTCAGAGAAGTCCTAAAGGCTGGAAGAGCCATCATTAGAGGAGTAGAGAGGGGTGGTCTATATTATGTTATAGGCTCAACTGAAATAAATCAAATTTCAAAAAGTGCAAACCTTGAACCAACCAAGCAATGGTATGCAAGGTTGGGTCATGCAAGCAAAAAAAGGCTGCTCCGTCTCTCTACGCAAGGTCTAATCCTTGAAGAAAACCTTCTGAACTTAGAATGCTAATATGAGAGAGGTCATTAACCACATCAAAACAAGTTATGTAAATGTCATCCTTATCAAGGTTGGTTTTATATCAACCATTTATATGATCTAGCAAGAGAGAAATTACTGTATCTACTGAAATGTAGCTACAAAAAAGGACCAGGTAATAAACAAGTTGTTGAACTGGATAAGAGAAATGTTGCTAGCTAGAGGTCTTGACAAGATGTTATCATCGTAGATGAAAATGAGATGGAATATCAGTTCATAGATAGTGTCGTCTTTTTGTGAATTATGTAACTTTGTATAGTAGTGCATAGATAGTGACCTCTCTAGATTTGGTGATTGGTGTACTGTCATGTTTTTGTAATAGCTTGGCTATTGTTAACATTATTTATATTTCATTTTTCAAAAAAAATATTTTGCAAATTATGGTTTTTAGATGAGTAATTTGATAAGCTCATAATTCAAAATCAAGTAAATTCGATTCAAATTAATATTATAGTTTAATTTGTCTCAGCTCTTCCTAACCTACATAATATGCTAAAGGTAAAAGACAGATAACATTTTACTAAATAAATTGTTTAAATCTGGTCGTGATCAACATAAAAAAAAACATTTAATTGATAAAACAAGAGGCTACGGAAGTGCAAATTAAATTCTTGAACTTGATGTTGGTTTACATTTCCAATTGTCCACTATGTACTTACTATGTTATTTGTCCTTATGCATTAATATATCAATAATCTTGTACTTAGAGAAGGACCATTTAATTAGTATAATACTGAAGTGTGCAATAATTGGTGGTATGATGCTAAAGCATTTATTGTCTTTAATTTAGGGAAAGAGACAAGAGATGTTCCAATAGTATTATTGTTAATTATTAGTATTATTGTAATAAAGATGATAATAAAAAAAACAAGCAACATCATGGCATTGAGAATCATACAAGAAACCCATAATTGATGGGTCCAAGTTCTAACTTGAATGTTAACACCATAGCTTGAGGAAAACAAATATTTGGTATATTTCCTAATTTTGGTTTATATTTCAGTCATTTAATTATATTTACTATGTTTTTATATATTTTAATCTTTTTAACGTAGCCTGTTTTTGTTAACTTTTTTAAAATTATATGAAATTCAAATTATAATTTTTAAGTTATAATTAAATCGAGTTATATACAATATTTATACACATATTATAGAAAATTGTTTTAGGAAATATGAGTTTTATTTATTTGTCATAGAAATCATTTTGATTGTATTTGTAATGAATCATCATCTATAAGAAGATTAAATCACAAAGATTTAAAATGTTCATTATCAGGAATTCTTACAGGATCATATTTTTAAGTGCAGAAATTGGATAGCTAATTGGTATTTTCAAACAGTTTAATGTTTAAGCATCTTCATTAGATAACTGAAACTCATCATACCCAAAACATCAATTCTCAATCATCTACCTTACTCAAACCAATTTAACAGCAGTAGAACATTGATTTTTAGATGTTGCAGAACCACCATTGAAAAGGGTTGCAAGTAATTTCTACAAGGAAGCACAAGAACTTGACAGGATCTCCAATGGGAATCCTGAAATCCTACAAATGAAACAAAAAAGGAAACGCCTATCTCTTCTGGTAATTGAACAATTTGATGGAGACACCGAAAGTGAGTGCGAAAAGGAGTGTAAACCCAAGAACAACAACTGCAACTACTCCAAGAAAGTCTTGTCTGAAATCGAAGTAGCTTCTTATGAATTGTTGGACTGTTTCACCTGATTCAAGAGGACGAGTTATGTCTGCAAATTGAGATGTAACCAGTCCATTCAGGCTCCAAGCTACAGGGCATAGCCAATAGTACCAACTCCACCAGACAGGCATTTGCTGTTGTTATGCAGCAGCAGGGAATTATCAAAGAGAAAAACCTCCATTGATCTCAAATACATTTCACTGAAAATTGTGAGTAAAAATGAACTTACTGTCTTGGGGATTATGAATCCGCAGAACAGATTCCACAGGGCATAAAATGAAGAAGCAATAATGGCAGAAACGTGGTAGTTTGGGGATACAGCCACCATCATCATTCCATAGAAGGTGTAGTACAAAAATGTGAAGTACATAAAATATAAGTACCAGAAGAACTTAGCCACAGTCCATTCAAATCCAATCATTGAATAGACTATAACTCCATAAACTACAGCTTGAGCAAAAACATAAGGAATCTCGATCAATACCTGCAACAAAAATTGCAATATTGTTATGTAATGTATGACAAAGTTGTGTTCCCTTTCGTTTGAGAAAGCAGAAAGTTTTGAGTCTGAGAAAATGATACTTGTCCAAAGGCATATGGCAGTGATGAGTACATTCCAGCAGCTCTCTCTCTATAGAAGATGGTCCTTTCAATGGCAACTACTGGCTGCACAGTGGATGCATTCTTGACCCCTATGAAGAGGACAGCAGAATACATAGATCCCATTGCGTTGAACAGATCCTGTCGCTTTGACCTGCGGATTTTAGTGAAGAGAAGTACCACATTTGACATCAGATCAAGACCATTTCATTCCTGCAAACTTATGCAGAAGCTTTAGCTTTTCTTTTTTTCAGATTGAAGACTCACACTTTGGAGCCAATATCCCAAAACATTGTCCCAAAGATCAAGGCAATGAATGTTGTGAAGTAAAATCTCACTGCAGTGTAAGGGGGATTTCTCCAATACAACAAACGTTGCTTCCATAAGCACGCAGTACATTGGATTAGAAATGGCTGCGAGTACTGAGTTGGAAAATGAAGGTCCTTGGAACCAGGAGCAGGCTTGCTTAAATTCTCAATAAGTTCCTTGTTTCTCCTGAAACACATGCTAGAGTTCATCTACAAAACTGGTACAAGCTCATACTTTGCCAAGAAACATCAGGAATTTGGCATTTGTACCTGTATAATTCTGAGTTCTTATAAACACTAGCAAAATCTATGCCCAAAGCTGTTTCTTGTGCTACACTAGTAACTTCAAGCATCCAAGTTGCAGGATTGTAGGCATCTTTAATTTTACAGACTCCTTCAACCCCCTTTGGATTAGAAATATACATACATTAGCTTCAAAATTGCAATTTGACATTCCATTTCAACTAAATTTAAAGAATTTACCTCAAAATACTTGATCAATTCACAAGAATTATGGCCTAGTGGTCCAACATATATCTCCTGCCCTCCTCGTTTCATTAGGAATAGCTGTGATACAATTTTTATCAGGTACAGTAGATGTAAATCTAGTTATGGATGCAAACTGTGCAGATTAGCACATCTCACCTCATCAAATGCTTCAAAAATGTCGATACTCGGCTGATGGATCGTGCAAATCACCGTTCTTCCTGTGTTCACTGTGTTTCTAACTGTCCTCATAACAATTGCAGCAGCTCTAGCATCAAGACCTGAAGTTGGCTCGTCCATGAAAATGATAGATGGGTTTGCCACCAATTCAACTGCAATAGTTAGTCGCTTTCGTTGCTCAGTTGATAAACCGGTTACACCAGGCAAGCCAACTAATGCGTGCCTCAACGAAGTCAGTTCTACGAGCCCCATGACTTCCTCAATAAACATCTGCACAGAATTATTAGCACAAGAGAACTGAATGAGTTGTGTGTTATTTATAATGTTCTGTCAGGACACTACTCTGCAAGCAGATAATGCTTAGATGAGCTGATCAAACTTTTCTTCTATAATGTTAGTCTCATCAAAAGCACTAACTGTAGAGTGGCGCAAATCTGTATGGCTTGTATTTGACTCAAGCTCCTTAATGAGACTGAAAGACTTAGCGTACCTTTCTGGTTCCATTATCCAAATCACCGGGCAGACGAAGCCAAGCCGAAAATACCAAGGACTCGTACACCGTAACATGCGGAGAGTGAATGTCGTTTTGCTCACAATAGCCAGAGATTCTGGCAAATGTTTCTTGCTTCTTTGGGTACCCTGAGATCTTAATGTTCCCTTCAATAAATCCAGCAGTTTTTCTACCAGCCAGCACATCCATCATAGTAGTTTTCCCAGCACCACTAACACCCATTAAAGCTGTGAGGATACCAGGCCTGAAAGCGCCACTTACTCCTTTCAGGAGTACCAATTTATCTTCACTGACACCCCGGGCTTTCATCTCCTACAACTCAGAAAACGCTGCATTTGTAGGTTTTAACTGCTAGTTACATTGAAACAAAGCAATGGAACATCCTGGGAACGAACTTACCTGTGGCATGGCAACTGAGTATACAATTTCATCAAATGTTATGGAATATGGTACGAATGGAAGAACCATTCCATTGCTATTACTTGCTCCATCTCTAATCTCTGCATGTCGGATTAAAATGTGATTGTTATGCATCTTCAGAAGACAGAAAATTGTACTATCAACAGCAAAACCATTAGGATTTCAAATGAGCTTTGTCACCTATGGTTGATTGTAAAGCTGTACCACCACCTGCTTCTTCAGTTCCACCAGATACTTCGTTGCTGTTGGAATCTTCTGGTAAAACAGCCTGAGTCTTGTCAAATGCTGCAAGAGATTATCCGCGTTACTTCTTAGCACAAGTTTTGTATGTCACAAAGCATACCATTGCAGGGACTTACGCTTGAGAAAGCTGAGAGCCAAAACGTAAATGAAGTTGAACAAAAGTGTGTATCCAAGCAATGCACCTACTCCTATCCAGTACCAGTGTCCTTCAGTGAAGAAGCCACGAGATTTTAGTACTTCAACTCCTAATGGTTCCCTTGAATTTGGAAGAACCTAAAATGATAAAGAATTGAACATTCAGTGAAATAGTAAGAGGAAGATACACAGGAATAAGAAGTTAAAATTATGTTGTTACATGACTCCAACTATGGCCAAGGAACTCGTTAACCACAACTGCATTCTGACCATACATCAATGGAGATATCCAGTAGCCCCAGATCCACCATTGCTTCATGTTATCTGTAAAATTGAACAAACAGTGAAGCACATAGCACAAATTGATTGACAGATTAGTGTCTGAAGTCGATGGAAAATCCGTTAGTACCTCGTGAGAGGACAAAGCCTCCCAGTGTGAAAAGCAACAGAAGTACAAATGATCCAAACACGTTAGCGACAATCATATTCCTTCCCAATGAAGCAATGGCTCGAAACAATCCTGAAGCCATCTGGTTCAGAACTACCAGCACAAGGTATAGCCTAAACAACCTGCAGAAGATTTAATATCAGTCAGCAGCAGTTCCTTTTACAGTTGTGTACAAAGATGAAGATCCCAGAACTCCGTAACTTTCTTTCAATTTTACCTTCCAACGTATGGATCAAATCCAATGACATAGTAGGTGGTGAACACCAAAATAGCAACCTCTACGAATGTGATAGGGATTTTTAAAATCCAGGTTGGAAGAGCATATGCCCATGCAGGAAAGAATAACAGGTCTCTTTGCTTGTAAAAAACAGGAAGCTGTGCAATTGTCATGGACATCTCAGCCATACCATTAAACATGACAGTGATCACAATGAAGAAAAGAGCACCAACGTAAATGCCTCCATTAATCACCGAATCTCGGTGCATCTCAGTCCGTAGGAAGAGCGTCATGATTATCAGAGACATTACTACCAGCTGAAAAATGTAACATTACTATCAGAGACATTACTACCAGCTTTAATGTAATGAAGTCCCAAAATGGAGTGTACATTGGGGGAGTGAGTCCTACTTGCACAAACTTGAAGATGTAGACGAAAGAGTTCCTCTTCATGAGTAAGAACTCTCTTGAGAAGCACACTTGAATTAGCTCTTTCTTGCTAATACCATATTTCTGAACTGACAAAGCAGCTGGGTGGCTGTTAGCCTTTTCAAATGGAGTTGCAAGTTCTGCTCTGAGTCCCTTCCCCAAATGGAATGCTTGGAATGCCTCAGCGAACTCCTTCACTGTAACAAATCTGTAAGGCTCATCTCTACGTAGCCAATATTGTTCCTGGTCTTTCCTTGATGTAACCTGTAAGGATCTCAATAGTCATTCATGGGGATTGATTCTAAGAGTTCCAACTACATAAAAGACATAAGCTTTTACTTTATGCTTGTGAAACAGGCAGTTCAAAGCTTACTTCTTGCAAGAAATCAGCAACTCCTTTTCTTTCTGGACACCTGAAGCCCATCTCTCCAAAAAACTGTAGAACTTGCTCACGAGGACCCTGGTACACTACATGCCCTTCTGAGAGCAGAATTATGTCATCAAATAGCTCATAAGTCTCTGGTGGTGGCTGGAGTAGGGAGATTAGTGCAGTTCCCTTAAGGATGTGAACTGATTCTCTTAGTGATTTAACAATCTGGTAGGTTGTGGAGCTGTCCAAACCAGTAGATATCTCGTCCATAAACAGTGCCTTCGCAGGTCCAACCAGCATCTCACCTACACTGATATTGTTGTTCATTAGGAATTCAATGTTTCTTTGGCATTAAAACATCTGGTTTACCTGTTGTGACACGTTTCTTTTGTCCTCCAGAAATTCCCCTGACCTTTTCATTCCCTACCATTGTATCAGCACAGATATCAAGCCCCAAAATCTGCAGAAATGGAATAGCAAAGACATGAAGACAGTGAAGCAGAATTATCTTCATTCACTCCCTAGTGATTTTACCTTCAGAATATATTCAGTGACCACATTACTCTTCTGTCCTTTTGCTGCTGCTGCCTGTTACAGCAGAAATGACAAAAGAAAAATATATCAACTACCATTGATGAAACTTGATCTGGAAATGAATAATGTACTGAAACTGAAAGTTGAATTCAAGTTCATGACTTCAATATTCTTCATTCCATATTCCCCATTCCAATGTCTTGCATTGTACAGTACCATGATACTGTTTCTATAGTCTTATTCACCTTCATAAAGACATCAAGATCAGGATCGGGCTGGATATTAGATGCTCTCTCTCTTCTTGATAATTCTGCCAACATATCTGCAAATTTCCAAGATATGATGAAAGTTAGTTTGGATGAACATAAGCTTAAGTTTTTAAGGTCATAGGCCGTTAAACTTGCCATAACGGTTTCCAGTTCCTTGACATCTTTCAGAAAAAGCCAAGGTTTCCCTTACAGTCATTTCTCCTAAATGGAGATCATGTTGGCTGATATAAGCAGCATTTCTTTGGGGCACAAATTCATTCATCTCATGACCATTATATGTCACTTTTCCTGAGAACTGCCAGATATATCTATGTTACTCGAATAACAGGAGGATTCAGGAGTAGAGTAAAAGGTAAATATCAACATCGAAAAGATGGATGGCACTTTATATCAACCTTCAGGGTAGGATCAAGTTTTCCAGCTAAAGCCAAGAACAGTGACGTCTTCCCTGAACTTGGAGGACCTAAAAGCAATGTCATTCTGTCACAAACAGAAAAAATGCAAGAGCAGAATGAGAGAATCGATCTGATGCTGGAAATTTAGTTCCAATAAACTCAAAATTCAACTACCGATCATCCCACCTTGAAGGCTTGATGATACCACTAACATCTTTAAGGATGTTCAGGCGTTGCTTTTTGCTTGAAAGAATATGGAGTCCAATCAGGAGACTCTTCCAGGATGAAATAACCAAAGCACCAAAGTTAAATACATAAATTAGCTAACACCAGGTGTAGAACAAACACTTTGAGTGACCAATCTCTCAGATTGTGTTACCTCTATAATACTAACAGAGAAGTTGAAAAAAGATGGCAATGCTCTGCTACCTACTTGAACTTCTGCTTCTACATTTAGATGCTCAAATCTGACTTCTATTGTAGGAATTTTAATTTCAACTCTGCAAAATATAAATGAAAAAGTCAACCACATCTAAATCTTTAAAGTTCAGAAGAGAGCTGATCTGGTTTGTTTCCAAGGTTTTAAATTGCAGTGCTGAACATTTACCACAATTTGCTGCAATTGCGGCACATATCAGCAGCAATAGCCCATAAAACCACAGTATAACCCGACAACTCGCAGCTTAAAAACTTTGATAAGCTCATCCATTGGAATCACTTAAACAGAAAAAAAAAACCAAAAAACTATATTCTGATCCTTACCTCTCAATACGTTGCTTTAGTTTCAATAAGAACTTCGCATTATCCTCTTCAGCTTCTTTAACCAACCTATCAAGTAATACCTTCCTCTCTTCCAACCCAAGCTTTTGCACATCTATTTCATTTGCTTCACCTTTTGATGTAGTTAGTATGCCTCTTCTCAAACGATCATAAGTAGGCAACCTCTCCATTGCAGCCCATTTAAGAGCCTCTTCATCGTCATCTTCATCGTCACGTCGAGGAGAATGAGAGAAAACATCTGCATCACCATATCCCCAAGCTGAGGATCTGCCATTGTGTAAACTGTTATCTGTTCTATAAAGATCAACAGCCTCCATTGCTTCAACAAACTCAGTACATCACTTCAAGAACATCTAGAACGTATCAAGAAGTTTAAGATTCTTAGTTGAAGAGCTGTACAGATTGAGCAATGTATATTGTCTGATGGAGTTAAACAGGAATGGCAGTGCATTTGTTTAGCAGTTGCATGGTAAGTTTGCTGTGCTTTCCATTTTTTGTTTCTTGAGAGGAAAACAAAAGTTCAAAGAACGACATGGCATTAAAGATGGATGTGCATGGTTTTCGCTGTTTCTTGCATTTCGAGTTTGACCAAGAAAACAGAAAGAATCAGCGAAGATGTCGGCCTAATTAACTGTATTAACGGTCGAAGTGGTCAACTTCCAGTTTTCAGGACGCTCTCTTTTGGAGAATTGGATTAAGAAAAGGGAAAGAAAAGAAAATATAGACCAAGAAAAGAAGTACAAGAATGATGAAAAATCGGAATAATCCCTTAAATTTTAGACAATTTTTCTGTTACAATGCATATTTATTAATTATGAAAAATTAACGAAGGATTTTGCCTTATAATTAAAAGAAATATTAAATTAAATTAATATCTTGAAAAAATCATTAAAAAACAAGATATTTCTAAAATAAATATGATTAAATATGATTAAAAAATAATTAGAAATTCTTATATTTTTTGATAGCCTGATTTCTTCTCCTCTCCCACTTCGTCACCTTCACCCTTCTTTTCGACGTCTATGTTCTTCCAAATCCCATAACAGTAATGGAGCTAAACCCTTGTTGAGTTTGCATATTAAATGAAAGAAAGTTAGAAGCTTTGAGTACCGTTTAAAGTTTCAGGGCTGTGATGCAGAGAGATGGAAGTTACAGAAGATACAAAGATGGGTCTTTGAAGGTTTGGAAGAACGGTCAACCGTCGCAGAAGACTCATTTTGACGGAATTTGAAGAGATGCAAGTGAAAGTTTAAATTCAGTTTCTTATTAATGGTTGGTTATCAATCATAAAAGCCATTATGGGGTAAGAATTTCTTGCCCTCAAGCTTCCGATCAATGCACAAACTGTGAGAGTTGAAGCGAACATTGAAGAGCTAATATTCATGGTAGTTTATACTTAGTTTTCAACCCTTACTATAAAGGGTTCCCTTGCTCTAGCTGACAAGGTTGTATACATATACGTTGACATGTTCATGGCACAACCTGCCTCTAACTATCAACCCTCCATGAACAGCTTTTAGTAGAATCATAACCAAGAAAGTCCTATCTTTTCTGAAAATTCAGCACTTTGATTGAGACTGCGAAAATGACAGCAAAAAGGACTGCAAATCCAAGAACAACTACCGCAACTACTCCAAGAAGTTCGTGCTTAAAATTGAAATAACTTCTCACGAATTGTTCTACTGTTTCGCCAGTTTCAAGTGTGTCCTTTATGTCTCCAAACTGAGATGCAACCAATCCATTCAGGGTCCAAGCTACAGGACAGATCCAGTAGTACCATTTCCACCAGACAGGGATCTTCTGTTGTACCAAATACAAAGTTACATGAGATGTGCTAGCAACTTTACCTTGAATAACAATAGCTATTAACATGTACTTACAGGCTCTGGGATAGGGAATCCTGAGAAGAGGTTAAACATTCCATAGAATGCAGCAGAAATAATGGAGGCGACATGGTAGTTTGGTGAAATAGCCACAGCCATCATGCCATAGAAAGTGAAGTACAGAAATGTGATGTACATGAAATACCAGTACCAAAAGAATTTAGCTGCTGTCCATTGGAATCCAATCATTGGATAAACTAGAACACCGTATAGTGTCGCTTGAACAAAGATGTAAGGTAATTCGATCAGTACCTACGAGAAAAACAGGAAGTTTGTTATTGAATCTGGAAGTAAAATGCAGAAATCTTTAGCATGTGAGAAAGTTACTTGTCCAATGGCATACGGCAAGGCTGAGTACATCCCAGCAGCTCTTTCTCTGTAAAAGACTGTTCGCTCAACAGCTACCACAGGCTGCACAGACATTGAATTAAGGATACCAAGGAAAAGAATTGCAGTGTACATCGACCCCATAGCATTGAAAAGATCCTGTCTTTTGCTCCTACAATTTGGTGATGAAATTAAAAATGGCATCATCAAAAAGTCGGTGAATGTAATCACTTGTTCAATGCCTTATTTCTTGAGTTAAATACTCACACTTTGGAGCCAAGATCCCAAAACACAGTCCCAAAGAGGAAACCTATGGATGCTGTGGACAAAAATCTGACTGCAGTATATGGCGGATTTCTCCAATACGACAAATGTTGTTTCCATAAACATGCCAAACATTGGATGAGAAATGGCTGCGAGTATTGATCTGGGAAGTCAAGTTCTTTGGAACCAGGAGCTGGCTCGGTTAAATTCTCAATAAGTTCCCAGTTTCTCCTGAATCACACACCACAAGAAAGTCACATAAATAGGGTGCTTTATACACCTGATTTAACCAAAGAATTGAAGAGTTTTGTTCTGTGACTTCTGTCTTGGTAAAACTACCTGTAGAGATCAGAATTTTTGTATATATCAGCAAAATCAATCCGCAGAGCGGCTTCCTGTGCTGCACTGGTAACTTCGAGCATCCAAGTCGCTGGATTGTAGCCATCTTTAATTCTGCTCACTCCTTCAATGCTCTTAATTTCCAGATACAAACGTATTAGCTAGATAAAGTAATAATCTTTAGTACTTTCTCAATGCAGACGTATATAAAGCACACCTCAAAGTACTGAATTAAGTGGCATGAATGATGACCTAATGGCCCAACATATATCTCCTGGCCTCCTCTTTTCAGTAGGAATAGCTGCAATTCCATGTACAAAGTGTCAAAACGAAACATTCAACTGCAGTTGTTCTGAACCAAGCATAATGAAGATTTAGTTTGTATAACCTCATCAAACGTTTCAAATATGTCAATGCTAGGCTGATGGATGGTGCAGACGACTGTTCGTCCTGTGTCCACCGTGTTCCGAACCGTTCTCATTACGATTGCAGCAGCTCTAGCGTCTAGCCCTGAAGTTGGCTCATCCATAAAAATAATTGATGGGTTTGCCACTAGCTCAACAGCAACTGTGAGTCTCTTGCGCTGCTCTATGGACAAACCATTTACACCAGGTAAACCAACTAATGATTGCCTCAGGGAATCCAGTTCAACGAGTTCCATGACTTCCTCAATGAACATCTGCACACAATTGCTGGATATGAAACTTTTGATATTTATGTTACTACTAATGGCTTCTATAAAACTTGTGAGTGACAGATGCCACTTTTATCGGTTGAGATGTATTAATGAAAGGAAACATTGAAATAGCTGACTGATATTTTACCTTTCTGGTTTCGATATCCACTTCACGAGGTAGACGAAGCCAAGCTGAATACAACAAGGACTCATAAACAGAAACCTGAGGAGAGTGGATGTCATTTTGCTCGCAATATCCTGAAATTCTAGCAAATGTCTCTTGCTTCTTCTGATATCCTGATACCATAATGCTCCCTTCAATATATCCACCAGTTTTCCTTCCAGCTAACACATCCATCAGGGTAGTTTTACCAGCACCACTAACACCCATGAGAGCAGTGAGAACACCAGGTCTAAAAGCACCACTCACCCCTCTCAAAAGTACCAACCGATCTTCTTGGACACCCTGGTTTTTCATCCCCTACAGAGTTTCCAACTGAAAACTGAGTCTCATATTGGAAAAGAGCAGTACCTTCTCTCAGAAAACTCTCCCTTACCTGTGGCATGTCGACAGAGTACATAATCTCATTGAAGATGATTGAATGCGGCTCAAATGGAAGAACCATTCCCTTTCTCTTCTTAGGTAAAGATCCAATTGACTTGCTTCTCAAAACATCACTCCCGTTGTCTGTGTCAGATTGAAATTGGTACTTAGAACACACAGAAATCAAGACAATACGTAAAAGCAATGTACACGAGTTTGTCACCAATCTGCAGACCTGATCTGCTTCCTCCATCCACTAAAGGACTAGCTCCTCCAGGCTTCGCGCTTTGGGGTTCTTCTATAACAGCCTGAGGCTTTTCAAATGCTGCAGAACATTATGTACATCAAAACATTGACCTTTTTCCACTTCATCAACCAAATAAATGAGGAGGACAGGTATATTTACGGTCCAGGGAGTTGAGAGCCCAAGTGTATAAAAGGTTGAACACTAGTACATAACCAAGCAATGCGGCTGTTCCTATCCAATACCAATATCCTTCAGTGAAGAACCCTCGAGACTTCAGAACTTCCACTCCTAAAGATTCCTTAGAGTTTGGAAGAACCTTGGATATCAGAAACAAGAAAAAGATCAGCAGAAAAAGAATAAGACATAAAAAGAAACATAGAACTACGCTCTTCCAATATTTACATGACTCCAACTATGTCCAAGAAACTCGTTTATCACAACTGCATTCTGTCCATACATCATTGGAGAAATCCAGTAGCCCCAAATCCACCATTTCTTTATGTTATCTTTAGCATGAAACAGAAGACAGAACCAATAAAAAAGGCATGTTAATGTTTATTTATGGGGTGAGATTAGTATCATAACTAAAACTCATATTCTAGACATACCTCGTGATAGGACAAAGCCACCTAAAGTGAAGTATACGAGCAGTAATAATGCGCCAAAAGTGTTAGCAACAACCATGTTCCTACCAAATGCAGCAATGGCTCGGAATAATGCAGAAGCCATCTGGTTCAGAGCTAACAGCACAAGGTAAAGCTTAAACAACCTGTAGAAATCGTATGATCTTTATATATCAACTGCATTACCTCCTACGTTACTTCTTTTAGACATTGGTTCCATTTTTTTACCTTACAACATTTGGATCAAATCCAATGACCCAGTAAGTGGTAAATACCAGAATTGCAACCTCTATCAACGTGATAGGAATTTGAAGGATCCAGGTGGGAAGAGCATAGGCCCATGAAGGGAACAATGAGAGGTCTCTTTGCTTGAAAAATACAGGAAGCTTTGCAATTGTCATGGAAATCTCTGCCAGACCATTGAACATGACAAGAATCACAATGAAACACAGAGCACCAACGTAAATGCCTCCACTGACAACTGAATCTCGGCTCATTTCGCTCCGTAGGAAGAGTGTCATTGTGATCACTGACATCAGTACCAGCTGAATATCACAAATACAAGTAACGTTTTTAAGTCTGAGACCATATGAAAATACTGAACAAGCCAACAGTTTGGTTAAAAATTGAGACCCACTTGCATGCACTTGAAGATATACACAAAAGAGTTCCTCTTCATGAGTAGGAATTGTCTTGAAAAGCAGGCTTTAAGTAGCTCTTTCTTATTAACACCGTATCTTTTAACCGTCAAAGCAGCTGGGTGGCTGTTGGCCTTATCAAATGGAGTGGCAAGCTCTTCTGTGAGTCCCCTTCCAATATGGAATGATTGGAATGCCTCAGCAAATTCCTTGACTGTGACAAACCTGTAAGCCGAATTTCTACATGCCCAATATTGCTCCTGATCTTTTCTTGAGGTCACCTGCAATGATATGATCATCTTTAGGAAACAATTTAAAGAACTCACTATTTTTTGTGAGACCATCTTTCAGTTCATGCAAATGAAACAACAGAACTCCAAGCATTTTGAATGTACTAACTTCTTGCAGAAAATCAGCCACGCCTTTTCTTTCAGGACATTTGAAGCCCATTTGTTCAAAAAACTCGAGCACATGTTCACGTGGTCCTTGATACACTATCTGGCCATCTGAGAGCAGAATTAGATCATCAAAGAGCTCATAAGTCTCTGGAGCTGGCTGAAGTAGAGAGATGACAGCAGTTTCCTTCATAATATGAACATAATGCTTGAGAGAGTTGACGATTTGGTAAGTGGTGGAGCTGTCCAAGCCGGTAGATATCTCATCCATAAACAATGCCAGTGCTGGTCCAACCAGCATCTCACCTACAATAATGGCAGATACTTTCACTCACCTCATTCAAGTACCAGCGGAGGACCAATAAAGTTAGTTTACCTGTTGTAACACGCTTCCTTTGTCCTCCTGAAATCCCCCTAAGCATTCCATCTCCTACCATTGTATCTGCACAAGTATCCAGCCCCAGAACCTGAAATTTAAGAATTGAAAAGCAGCAACCAGTACGGGGCAGGTTCTGATTAGTACGTATAGTTCTTGATAATTGTAACAAGTATTTAAGCAAGTTCCATTAAAAATCACCTTGATGATATAATCTGTGATCACGTTGGCCTCCTGCCCTTCTATTGCTACTGCCTGTAACAGCAAACATGACAGACAATATCAATCACAATCTGCAACTCTTTTGGCACTGGAATCTCTGAAGCAATTCTACTTGAACATGAAAGACAAATTGCAGTCATGACGAGAACTTTTAACACAAAGTATGAAACCGGTCCTGTTCATAATAATTAACCACCCCCTCATCAACAAGGTGTAGAATTTCTTTCCAGGAAGAGAACGCTTTCTTTACCTTCATGAAGACATCGATATCAGGATCAGGTTTAATGTTTGCATCTTTCTCTCTTCTGGATAACTCTGCCAACATGTCTGTAAATAGCCAGAGAAGTTAATCAGATTAAGCTGATGCAAGTTACAGTTTCAGGAAATTCTTAACAATTACCATAGCGGCTTCCAATCCCTAGGCATCTTGCAGAAAATGTCAAGGTTTCTCTTACAGTCATTTCCCCTATATGGACATCATGTTGACTGATATATGCAGCAGTTCTTTGGGGAACAAATTCATTCATTTGATGACCGTTATATGTCACCTTCCCTGAAAACTGCATGACAGACTTTTGAACTTCTGAAACAATTAATAGAACCAAAAAGTGGACCAAATTTCTTTCATTATCACCTTTAAAGAGGAGTCAAGTTTTCCAGCCAAAGCCAACAAAAGTGTCGTCTTCCCAGAACATGGAGGACCTAGGAGCAATGTCATTCTGTTTCATGTTCAAGACGTTTAATGTGAGATGCCACATGGGAGGTCAGAATCACAATCCATACCGAAATAAAAAGAATACTAATCAACTTCTTAAGTAGCTATTTTTTTGTTTATGGTTATCTTAATCCCTGGGTCAGGACTTGTCTTACGTAAACAACCAGGATTTTGGATTCTGAAGATCTCACCTTGATGGTTTGATGATACCACTAACATCCTTGAGGATGCTCAGATGCTTCTTTCTACTTGAAAGAATATGAAGATAGTTCAGGAAACCCTTGCACATGAAACAACAAAGCCTCACAATAAGCCAAGAAGCTAAACATTAATTAGCCTGTAGTTGCAGGTCATTACCTCTAGCATATTGACAGAGAAGTTAAACAAGGTAGGCAAAGCTCTGCTTCCTACATAAGCTTCTGCTTCAACGTTCACACGCTCAAATCTTACTTCAATTGTAGGGATAACAATTCCAACCCTGTAAAACCACGAAAAGGGTACTTCATTTACAGAAAGAAATGTCAATATTCAGCATTAAAACGGAAAACATTCTCTGGGTATACAAACATGGTTACATTTAACCTGTCAATACGCCTTTTGAGCTTCAACAAGATCTTCTCGTGATCCCCTTCAGCTTCTTTCACCAATCTCCCCAACAAAATGTTCCTTTCTTGCAACCCAAGCTTTTCGATATCTACCTCATTGACTTCACCCCTCGAAGTAGTCAATATACCTTTCCTCAAACGATCATAGGTAGGCAGCTTTTCCAGTGCAGCCCATTTCAGAGCTTCTTCATCATCATCATCTTGTTGTCTATAAGAATGTGAAAACACATCAGCATCACTGTTCCTCCTCCATATAGAAGAGCTGCCTCTGCCTGAACTACCACTTTCTCTATAAAGAACACGACTTTCCATTTGATACTCAAAAGAACTACTACTTCCAAACAATATCGGAGAAATCGGTTTCTCTACAGAGAGAAATGCATGCAGTCTATGTTCAACAAAGGAAAGAAGGATAGTTAATAGTCATTTTGAGTATAGGAAGAGTTGCATGGACATGTGTGTATATATACACATATGACTGACTAGATTATTAAATAAAGAAATTTTTATTTTATAAAAATAATATTTTTGTTATTATTACGTTGATAATTATTGATATTCATTAATTATCTCTTTTTCATGTATAAATTATTAGAAGACCCAACAAAATGAATTTTTTATCTTTTAAGGGTTGTTATAATATTTTTAAATAACCTAACATTTATATTATAAATTTTCTTTATTTATGAATTAAGTGATGATATAATTAATTAGCTTTCTTTTTGAACGGAAGAATCCGCAATCGCTATCCTTTGGATGCGTATTGGGTAAACTTTCAGATTGATGCAATAGCCTGCAAATCACATCAACCGAGTACTCCGCATTAGAAAAGTCTTATACGACAGACTCGATCAGAAGAATGTAAATAAGAGATTCGAATAAAGAATCTTTTGACCTCATACCCTTCACTCCACCAACTCGACCACCCACTAGGGGGCTTAATTAACATAATATCCATAATTAAATAAAAACACGTGAAACAGCTTCTTTATTAATTAAAGATAAGATTGCGTATTACCGAATCTACCAAACTTCCGTATTAGCGGGATTAATTGCTTATTTAAAATGAGTTTTAGAATTATTTCCACATTTTTTTCAGCTTTATGATGAGTCATCTATAAAACCAAGTGTCATCATGAAAAGGAAGTGACAACTTTTCATTATTCACATCTCAGGTATTCTCCTAAATAATGCTCTTTTAGTAGTTGAAATTTGTAATAAGTGTTTAAATGTTTCAGCATTTGCTAAAATAAAGGGATTGAAAGTATTATATTTTGTATATCTTCATTTAAAAATTATTATAACTTCAAATACGAGAAAATAAATGCAAGTATTTGATGTAGACTTCCTATTTGTTGTTTTTTTTAAATATCATCTTTAAATTTTAAGCTAAAAATAATTATATTTTTTAAAATAACTTAATTTAAAAATATTTATAAGAAAACAGCAATTTTATATATGGAATGGAAGAGTTAGGCAAAGATGGAAGCTTTAGAGGGACTAGTGCAAAGATGGAAACTTTGGAGAGACTAGTGTTTCGCAGTTTCGTGTATGGAATATATTCATTTAATGAGAGATTGATGACTTTTAACTACTAAATAGTAAACCTATGATGTGAAACGAAAACCAAACTTTGCTTATGATAATTGGATCCTTATATATGTATATATATATAATTATTCCTTTATGACTATAAAGTCATACGTTCGAATCACGGAGATAATTTCTTTGTAAAAGAATTAAAAATGGAAGGTTCCGTAAAAATTGCTCATTTATAACCATAAGATCATAGGTTCAAATCACGCAAATAAACTCTTCATAAAAAAATTACGAAAGAAAGACTACATACATTGATAACCCTCCTTAAATCCTCGCAAAACGTAAAGCTTTGTGCATGGAGTACGTTTTAAATATATTCTAAGTCCATGATTAAGTTCAGTAAAAAAATTCACAAATTCATATTCTTAATAAATTATTTCATAGTCTAATAATTTAGAATTAAATAACAAATTTTAACTAAAAAGTAAGGCTGTATAGTATCGAATCTCTCTAGACCACGTGCCTTCAACTAGCCGATGATGACGAAGAACATATGATGTCAACCAAATGTCTATAGAAAAAGCTTATTTAGAGTTTAGACCATTCGATCCAGCAATTGCTTTCAACATTAAATATCACATTGCGTGAGCAAAGAAGTGAGAAAGAAAATAGATATGTTATAATTGATAAAATTATATGATGATAGTTTGATATTATTAGACACTTTTAGGGTAGATTAGCTCATAATTAGTTTACTTATATACTAAATTATTATAATTACTTTAAATTAGAAGCTTACACAATTTACAAATTTTGGATATATCCAAATATTAAACAAATTCATATGTTACCATCTTGGGAAATCCCAAAAGAATTTATAGGCTCCCCCTAGCTTATAGTAACTTGTAATTTTCTGAATATATATAATTTAATTAACTAGAAATACCCTTTATGTCATAGGTATTTAATTAGATATTAATAAATAAAATAATCATTAATGTAATATTAACGAATAAAATAATACTTGTTATTAAATTAAATATTAACAGAAAAATAAAAACGACTAATGAATAATATTAATTCATTTGAATTTATTATGCACACTAATCATTATTTCCATTAGTTATTATTACTCGTTAATAAAATAATAATTAATAAAATTTTTTATGAAAAAAAGAGTGAGAGATGATAAAATCATTAATTTTAAGTATTTCACAACACGAAAATAAGAGATTTGTTAAATTATAAATAATTTATATAAATAACTAAATATATTCATACAAAAATAATATTTTTACACTATCACACAATTCGGTTCATTTTAAAGTATCCCTTTCAAGGGGTCGAAGAAATATCAACGGAGGAGAGGGAAGTTTCACATTTTTCAAACAAATGCATTAAGAATGAGTTAATACTTTTTAGATTGCGATAAGTGTATTGTCAATTTATAGTTGCGAGTCATGAGCCGAAGTGGTCAATGGCAATGACATGTGTTGCGTAGGTTAAGAGACAGAATGTGCGAGTCTCGTGTGTGTGTCCAAGTCGTTGCTGTTGGTCTTTTGGGCCAAGTGTCACTTAAAACATTAATTGACATCGGTGAATGCTTACCTGGCAGCTGAATTACGAGGGGTTCATGATAGGCTTAATCTTGCATGGGACTTGAACTTCTGAATGTGGTCTTTAAAATAGATTCTTTAGAAGTTATTAACATTCTTTCTTTCTCATAATGAAATTTGACTGACGATTTTTTTTTGGTGTAGGATATATTGGAACTTTTGGCACGTAATTAGACAGTTCAAATACAGCATACATATCATAAGGGGAATCAAAGCATAGATAATTTGGCAAACTCAGCTTTACGAGCACAACCAGGACTGCACTTTCTGACAGAACCATCACCCGATATTTTAGGTTTTGTTCAACGAGATAGACAGGGAGCGACATGCCGTAGAGGGATGAATTAATGTTGTAATTTTTGTGTTTCATTCCTTTGTATTAAAAAAAACATTAATTGAAAGAGTTCCAATGAGAATCTTACCATTTTAATTGAGGCTATGTTTGGTTCGACATAAAGTTTATAATTGAATAATTTATAATATAATGAAGTATAAATAGATATAATATTAAAAAATTATTATTCGGGAGAGATGGAAGAGTTCATAATGTAATATAGTAAAATATTGTTTGGATGAAGAATTTATAATATAATATAGTGTAAAGTTGTTTTTCATTCTACATTATATCTTAAACTTCTCAAATTGGAAGTTTTTCATTTTTATTGTTTAGAATAGAATAAGATGTAATACGAAACTCTCCTCTTCCATTCTATTATAAATCATCTTCTCAAATGATAAAATAATATTACATTACATTCCATTTTATTAATAAACTTCCAGTCCAATATAACCTAAGGTTAAGGCGGGTGGTTAGAACTTGGAAAATAGGAGGACGGAACTTCACACGTAGCGTTGGCAATTTAGTTCGATTCCTATCTAAAGTTAAAAGATTTAGTTTGATTTGACCAATTTTTAAACCATACTCAAACTTTAAGACTTAACAATTCAAATTGACCTAAAGTTTAATTTCTTTTTTAATTAATAATTTTAATTTTATA
The DNA here is from genome assembly GCA_027563595.1 of Erythroxylum suave. NCBI lineage: Eukaryota > Viridiplantae > Streptophyta > Magnoliopsida > Malpighiales > Erythroxylaceae > Erythroxylum > Erythroxylum suave. The sequence goes on along the minus strand of JAOSBN010000005.1, from coordinate 2,464,279 downwards.
ATTTTATGTGATTTTTAAGTTTAAACCTAAATTGTTGATTTTATTTTCAGGTCAAGCTTGAGCTAAGAGAGCCTAAACGTGATCCAACCCAACGTCGTTCACAATCACATGTGCCCTTGTGATAAGAATTAAGGAAGACAAATTGATATAAACTTGGTCTAACTTGAATTAACAAGTAAAAGATTAAGTTAATCGGATTTCAAATTAGGTCAAAGCGAAATTTTGTCTAGCTCAACCCAAATCGAATTGGCCAAATCCAATCTAAATTAAAAAAGGTTGTTAGCGGTTAAATCATTAGTGATCTAGATTGATTCATTATCAACCCTAATTGATTAGTTGTTAATGATGGATACAACCTATCGATGGTATGGTTGATAATTTAACTTGGTTCGACCAGATTCAATGAGTTAGTATTAGATTAATTATATTTTAAACTAAGTTCAAGTTTTAAACGATCAATTACATCGTCTTATGCGGAATTTGATTAGGATTTATACGTCTAATTACAGTCCATTATCATCTCTACACAACAAAGCTTTAATTTTGCATGGATAATATAATGTAAACCGGCAACATTTATGACTCGTTTTGATTTGCACGGATAACGTGAACCGGCCACATTCTTGACTCGCATTAGGTACAGGAAAGGAAATCTTATAGCAGAAACCTGAAGTCCCTTTCAAACTCCTAACTTTGTAGTTAACATTTATTAGGGTTTGTCATGTCACAGTCACTTCCCGATTTATAGATAGGAACAAAGAATCAAGATATTTCGTTTTTTGGTTCCAACTTATGACTAAGGATTCTGATGATTTTCAAGTGTTGGAAGCTTGATTCACATTATTCGATGGTGAAGATGGCAACATGTTGATTAGGTTCTTTTTTTTTTCCCCGAGATCAGTGTCAAGAATCTCATGTTGGACAAATATGAATACATTCAACATAGTATCAGAACTTATTTGTCTTGATGATTTGGGGTAGTGCCTGGTTCTGTCTCTTTGTTCAATATACCTAGCAGATGTCCAGTTCTGTTTTGAGCTGGGAGTGTATATCAAGAATCTCACATCGAACAAGTATAAGTACATTCAACATGGTATCAGAGCTTGATTGTGAGGGGAATCAAAGCACGGATAATTTGGCGAACTCAACTTTACGAGCACAACCAGGACTGCACTTTTTGACAAAACCGCCACCCGATATTTTAGGTTTTGTTCAACAAGATAGACAGGGAGCGACATACCGTAGAGGGATGAATTAATGCTGTAATTTCTGTGTTTCTTTCCTTTGTATTCAAAAAGAAAACATTAATTGAAAAAGTTCCAATAAGAATCTTACCATTTTAATTGAGGCTATGTTTGGTTCAACATAAGGTTTATAATTGAATAATTTATAATATAATAACGTATAAATAGATATAATATTAAAATATTATTATTCGGGAGAGATGGAAGAGTTCATAATGTAATATAATAAAATATTGCTTGGATGAAGGATTTATAATATAATATAATATAAAGTTGTTTATCATTTTATATTATATCCTAAACCCTTCCAATTGGAAGTTTTTCGTTTTTACTGTTTAGAATAGAATAAGATGTAATACAAAACCCTCCTCTTCCATTCTATTATAAATCTTCTTAAACGATAGAATAATATTACATTACATTCCATTTTATTAATAAACTTACAGTCAAATATAGCCTAAGGTTAAGGCGGGCGGTTAGAACTTGGAAAATCGGAGGACGGAACTTCACACATAGTGTTTGCAATTTAGTTCGGTTCCTATCTAAAGTTAAAAGATTTAGTTTGATTTGACCAATTTTTAAACCATACTCAAACTTTTAAGACTTAACAATTCGAATTGACCTAAAGTTTAATTTCTTTTTTAATTAATATTTTTAATTTTTTAATTTTATATAATTTTTAAGTCCAACCTGAAATTGTTGATTTTATTTTCAGGTCAAGCTTGAGCTAAGAGAGCCTGAATGTGATCCAACCCAACGTTGTTCACATTCACATGTGCTCTTGTGATAAGAATTAAGGAAGACAAATTGATCTAAACTTGGTCTAACTTGAATTAACAAGTAAAAGTTTAAGTTAATCGGATTTCAAATTAGGTCAAAGCTCGGGAAATTTTGTCTAGCTCAACCCAAATCAAATTGGCCAAATCCAAACTAAATTAAAAAAAAGTTGTTTGCGTTTAAATCATAAGCGACCTAGATTGATTCATTATCAATCCTAATTGATTAGTTATCAATGATGGATACAACCTAACGATGGTATGGTTGATAATTTAACTTGGTTCGACCCGATTCAACGAGTTAGTATTAGATTAATCATATTTTAAACTAAGTTCAAGTTTTAAACGATCGGTTCAAGTTCATTAGGATAAAACAATATCATTTTGTTTAATAATTAAATAATTAATTGACTAAAATGATACTAATAACATCGTCTTATACAGAATTTGATTAGGATTTATACGTCTGATTAAAGTCCATTATCATCTCTACACAACAAAGCTTTAATTTTGCATGGATAACGTGAACCGGCCAAATTCATGACTCATTTTGATTTGCATGGACAACGTGAACCGGCCACATTCATGACTCACATTAGGTACACGAAAGGAAGTGCTATAGCAGAAAACTGAAGTCCCTTTCAAGCTCCTAACTTTGTAGTTAACATTTATTAGGGTTTGTCATGTCACAGTCACTTCCTGATTTATAGATAGGAACAAAGAATCAAGATATTTTGGTTTTTTGGTTCCAACTTATGACTGAGGATTCCAACGGTTTTCAAAGTGTTGGAAGCTTGATTCACATTATTCGATAGCGAAGATGGCAACATATTGATTAGGTTTTTTTTTTCCCCTTGAGGTTAGTGTCAAGAATTTCTCATCGGACAAGTATAAATATATTTAATATGGTATCAGAGCTTATTTGTCTTGATGGTTTGAGGCGATACCCGGTTCTATACCTTTATCCAATATATCTAGCAGATGTCTAGCTCTATTTCGGGCTGAGGAAGTGTGACAAGAATCTCACATCAGACAAGTATAAGTACATTCAACATAGTATCAGAGTTTGAATGTCTCGATGATTTAGGGCAGTGCCCGGTTTTGTCCCTTTGCCTAATATGCCCAACAGATGTCCAGCCTTATTTCAGGTTGAGGGAGGTGTGTCAAAAATCCCACATCAGACAAGTATAAGTACATTGAACAGTCAAAAACAAAATGATATTATTTTATTTAAATCGATTTCGGTTGTTCCAATTAAATCGGACTGACTTTTTGAACCTCAAATTTGAGTCCAAAATCAATTGAGTCCAGTATGCTTAATTGACCTCGAATCATATAAAATTTTTCTATCCTTATGTATTTTAATATATCTACTATTTAATTTTTGGTTAACTTTTTTTTTAAGAATGGAGAAACTCACAGTAGCTATCATTTAGATTCGCACTAGGTAAATTTCCAGATTGATGCAATAGCTTGTAAATCAAGCTAACTAGATACTCCGCACTAGGTAAGCCTTGTACGATAGACTTGATCGAGAAAACGTAAATAAAGAGGTTTGAACATATGACCTTTTAATCTTATACCCCCTCATTTAACCAATTCGATCAACCCTAGGGTACCATTTCTAGTTAACTCATTAAATGATTTACTAGAATTAAATATATGCACGACAAATATTTGCTTATATGGGGTGAAGCATAATCCTAAATCACTTAGTTTAACAAAATTTCGGATCAGACTAAGAACTCGGTATGATAGGATGGGATTAAGACCAAGAACATGTTCATATGTAACAAAGTTCAAAGCACTGGAAGTCAGTAGAGTCGGATCATGAACAGAAGCTCTTATGTAATTTTATATTTCTTATTTTGACTCAATTTAAAATTAATGGATTTAATTTAATTGGACTAAATTATGATATTAAGGCTTAAAGATTGATTTTTAGTTTGAAATATTATTTTGGTATTCAACTAATTATAAAAAATTGAATCGATATGATTTAAAGTTTAATAAATAAACTATATTTTATCGAATTTAAATTCACTTTGACGTTGGTTAAAATCAATTAAGTACGATTTTAGGTGGAGGACTATATAAAGTGGATAACTCCCTCATTTGTAACAATCCAAGAATCCAAGAGTTTAAAGCAATAGAAGTATCCAAGCTTGTATAAGATCTCTTATTCATGTCTTATTTGCTTGCTTAGTTCTTCATAGTTCAAGTAAACATCTTCGGGGAAGGCTGAGTAGTTACACTTGAGATTGGGAGAAAAAGTGTACTAGTGTCGCACGTGGAGTTCGAGTGAAAGAAATATCGTGACATATGGCACCACACTTAGGTAGCGGTGGTGATGGTCGGGTTAAGTTTGGGCCTACTTAAAGTTTAATTGAGTCTGAAGTAGTTGAATTTGAGCCCAAATTTGATCGGACCTGGGATGTTTAAAGCTTGACTCGACCGATTTTACTGATTTTTTAAAATTTTGAAATTAAAAAATTGAAAACAATTATTTAAAAAAAAACGATATTTAGGTCGAATTTGGATCATGGCGTTGTTACTGAACAAGAATTCTAGGTAACCAAATGCGAAGATACAGCCGGTATGAAGATTACAACCGTTACATATCTATACAATTAATTAGGTAATGAGATCACTACGATCAAGCCTTGAGATACTGTAACAGCCACACAGTCTCTTATCTACACAATCTGTGACAACAACTAACAAGTCTTGGTTCAAATGAAAAGTACTATTTGCCTCCCCTGGCTCAAGCTCACGTTCAAACTCTTGAGTAAATCATAAAAGTTGGATGCTGCAGACTTTGATCTGCAAATTTCAAATTGTCCCAGTTCCATACTTACATTTCCCTGTGAAATTACTTCGCTTTAGATGAATGTGTTCAAGAATTTCAGTGTTGGACACAAGTCAGTGTCTACGAACCTTCTTCTTCTATGCGTAACTGGTTGACTCGTTAACATATGACACCTATTTTAGTAGTGTTCTTACTTTTGTGTGAGACTTCCTGCAAGATCTGACTTGCGGAACTTATTCGGTGATGCCTGTACCTATGGAAGTTGAAACATCAATCCTTCTAGCTCATAGGCCAAATGGTAGATAATGATACTAACTGATTAAATGCATTTCCACTAGCACTCAATGATAAGCTCTCCAGTAGAACATAAACATAAGTAAAACAAACTATACATCTGTTGTAGACTAACTAAATTGGAATGCTGAGGAACAACACTAGATTGGTGACTTTGGTTCAATGTTGGACAGTCCGAAGCATGAACACTCCATGCTCCTGAATTTCAGAAGAACATAGAGCAGAATCCCACACACGAATCCCAGAGCAGCGCTAGACCCAGTCAGTGAAACAGCAGCACACATCAACATAACAAAAGATTCCTCTTTCGTGTTCATGTCCTTGGAAGCCATAGCCAATTCAATTCCAGCAAACAACAAAAGTACCCCAAGAATCCC
>JAOSBN010000005.1:2432572-2457446 GCA_027563595.1 Erythroxylum suave | reverse complement strand
ACTAGAGTGAGTGTTAGTACTATGGGGATGAAAGTGCCCAAGTCACCGACAGCACCAGAGAGTTCGGAGAAGAAGTTCGTTTTGGGGCCGAGTTGACGGCGCCACCACCAGCCGTGACGGTCGATAAGAGGGACTGTGGTGGAGGGAGGATCCATGGGGTTGCGATTGTCACGTTCGGTGCAAGTAGACATATAATACAAATTGATGAGATTGACTGTGTTGGCTGTCGCTATGCATTAATTGGACTTCAATTTATAGGGTAAGCATAGTTTTGGATACGGGCTGGTACTGGCTGGACGGTACCATATCGGGAAAAAAATTAGAATGGTATTGACATTTTAAAAAAATAAATTGGTATTGACTTTTGAAGTATTGTACTGGTCAAAAAACGGAACGATGTTAACGTTTGATTACGTCGGTGGGTTAGACAATTTCAAATTTTATAACCTATAAACTACTTATTCAGACTCATAGATAAGTAAATCTGGGTCTGATCCTAAATAATATTAGGAATACCTGCTCTAAAAGATGGGCCACTGTCAAGAGGATTACATCACCTTAAATAAAGGTTGCTCTTCTCTTGACTCTAGCCAACGACCTCCACTATAATCTTCACCCCCTTTCGATCAGTAGGCTGCCCAATGAGAGGTGATATAACCTTGTTTTTGTTTCAATACGATGTCGTTTTATCTCTAAATATATAAAACGATGTTCTATTAGGATAAAAATAAGGTTGAAATAGGCTAATGTTATGGATTAAAATATTATAGAAATGAAAATTTTGAAAAAATTAATTTTTAAAATTTCTTAGATTAATTGATTTTTTCTTTAGTCTTTATTTTTTTATTAAATTTATCTCATTTTTTCTTAACATTTTCTCCCATACATCTTCCATGAGATTAGGCCTATAGATGTTGACTTGATCAGTGTAGTAACCCAAAAAAAAACACAATAGGGTCGGAATTGAATAAATGAAACAAAGCTATCTGATCAAAAACAACCACCCTTGAAAAGGTTGAAACGTTGGTGAATACATTCCGGCTCTTTTGGGATTGGCAAAAGCGACCTTTTGCTTATCCTAAATAAGAAGTTGCCCATATGCCTTCCACTTGTCCTGGTCACATCAATTTTTTTGTTTTTTATTGTGAATATAAAAAAAAAAAACCCCTTTTCTTAATTGAGAGTAAATGAATTTTTTTTAAACTTGCGTTAGGAGTAGCAAGAGGACCAAGCTTGGCATTCCCGACTTGGCCATACTCGAAGTTAACAAATTAAGTTTAAGTTCATCAGACCTTTAATTTAATTTTTTGGCCTTGTTGGGCCTTAGACCTGGCTCGATCTTGGATTGCTCAGGTCTAACTTTTAAAATAATGTCATTTTGTTTTTGTTGAATAATAAAAATTGAGTCAAGTCGAGCTTTTTTACCCTGATCAAGATTGTACACTAGTAGACTTTTTCTAATCTCACATTTTAATAAGAATTCTCCTTAATGTTGATCTTGTTATTGTGATAAATTATTTTATTATTATTGTAACTAATTAAAATTTGTCAAATTAGTATTACCAATGGTTGTGAAGTTTCTTTTATTAAAAAAATAGTTATAGAGCTCTTTACTATAATTAAGAATGTCAATAAATCGGTAGGGTAAAGAGTAGTCAGCTATAGTTGACCCGACCATAGGCTAACTAACTCGACCAGTCACAAGTGAGCCGAGTTACCATAAAATTTAAAAAAACGACATTATTTTTGAAGTAATTGTCAGGCCACAAGCTAATCCGCCCAAATCCTTGCTCAATTCATGGCTCACTCGAGTCGACCGTCAACTCGTGACCTAATCATTCTAGGCTAAAATTAGGTCGGGTTAGGCCAATTTTGATTTCTTTATTTGTAACTTTCTTTTCTTTTCTTTTTTTGATAACCCACTCATTAAAGTCCAAGAAACTAAATCTATCAAAATCCAATCCATCAAATGAAGAGGTGGAAAAAAGGTGCAGCCCAACTCGGGCCACAGGTTAGTTAGCTTTTATTAGTGGCCCGTATGTTGGTGGGTCAGGACAAGGGTAGCTCAGGCCTAACTTGACCTATTGAAATCCCTAATTTGATGACAATTGGTGAGAAGCTTAAAGTGGACTTTTAAATTGTGTTCGTTCCAAAGTCAAAACTATGATGATGAATCATCATCATAGTTGCTTCTCCTTAAGGTCAACAACCTTTGGGCTTGGAACGAGTTAATTAGACTTCAAATTAAGTTTTTTTTTTTACTTCAAATTATGAACTAAACTGTAACTCGGGTTCAAATTTTTTAAAAAAAATATCTTAACTTTTAAAAAATACTTAATCTAATTTAATTTAAGTTGTCCAAATTTAATTAAATTCAAGTTCAAATCAAGAGTCTCAAACTCGACCATAAAATTAGGTTCAAGTATGTGAATTCGGTTTAAAAATTAGACTAAATTTTTTCTTAGAGATGTCAATGGACCGGTCTTATCCTGGGTTATAGTAACCTAACCTGTAGCCTGACTAGATTACAAACCGACCAGTCTATGGCCGAAAGGACCATAGGTGAGCCGAGCCAATCAGGCCAGCCATTTTTTAAAGAAAGACTCGGGTCACCTATAAACTAGCCAGGCCAATCATGGTCCATCCATGACCTGTCCATGATTCGATAAACCCTGTCAAAATCAGATTAAATCGGACCCTTTTTGTCATCCCCGTTTCTTCCCCAAAATAATATCATTTTGTGGTAATTCACAATTCACTAAATTCATCCAAATTTGAACCGCTTGTTGAAGATCGAGTCGAGTCGAACCAAATCTTAATCCGACCCAATCATTGCCAACCTACTACCAGGAGAAATTAAACTTAGGGGACCCACCAAGTCTAGCCGTTACATGCACCGTTCATCTTGTCGACGTGGAACTCCCAAAATTCAAAAAAACCATTAATTAAAAATTTTCAATTGGACCCACAGAAGAACGAGCATCAATTTAGCCAATAAAGAAACAAAGAATTCGACCGTTAGATTTCTTTAGCTGGTTAGCTGTGCTTTGTCTTCAAAGTTCAAACAAAGCACAACACTCAGTTTCCTTCCTAGGATCTGTTCAAGGAACAGAGATTTAAGAGAACGAAGAAGAGAACTGAAGTGGTTGGTAGTAACAATGGCTTTGCAGGATTATGCGTTCAACGAAGAAGATTTGGTGGTCGACGATGGACTTGGGTACCCGAAAGCCTATGCAAAGCTTTGTAGAAATGGTGTCTGTGAGGCTTATAGCTCTGGCCCGCCCTTCACTTTCACTCCATATCCAATGCAGAAAGAAGAGGTAAACTTAGAAAAGATGACCCTTTTCGGGGATCTGTTTGGTTTCCAGGAAAAATTGGAAGAAAAAGAGTGGGGTTATGCGGATTTTTTGTTTTGGGTGCGAATTTTTGTTTTTTCCTGTATGGAGCTTATTAGCGTTTTTACTTTAAAAATGACACAAAACACACGATGTTACATGTCTGAAGAAACTCAAGTTGGGATCTTGGACTTTTGTTGTGACCTGTAGCTCTGTGCTTGTTTTGAACATTCAGTGAAACTCTTCAAATTGTGTTGCAGATGTTGAGAGCTACGGAAATGGAGGAATTGTTCCCAGTAGTTAACCCTAAAGCAAAACCAACAAAGAAGCCGAAAATATTTGCGGGTCTCCTTTGGAAGCAGCTCGACCACCTGGGGTAACTAGTTCAACTCTGGTTTAATGAATTGGGAGATGTGATCATATTTCATAGTTAGAGATGCTGTATAATGCCATCTCCTCGTCTGTTTTTCTTGCTGATATTGCTCTTCAGGAATGCTGGATTTGATCCTGCAGTAATTCGTGTTGATTCCTATGGCAACGTTGTATATTTTCATGCTGATAAGGCCTCTCCTCTAGCTTGGGACATCGATCACTGGTTTCCTTGCCAAAGTACACAATTTAAACACTAAAAAGATTCTAGTTCAAGCTCTAAATTCTTAACAGGAATGTAAAATTGATGTTTGCTTATTGAAATTACAGGGGGTGGACTGACAGTTCCAAGTAATCTGAGAATATTGCAGTGGCAAGTTTACAAGAGAAAACACAAGAAGTTGGAGTTTCTTGTTCCATGGTGGGATCGTCAGTTGGGGATTTCAGTCAACCAGTTCTTATCTATCTTTGCTGCTTCCGACTCTGATTTCAGGTATTTCAGCTTCATCTCAAGAACTTGATTTGAAGAAAAATGAAAGTGAAAGATGCATGACATTATTGTTTGAACAAGTATTGCAGGCACAGAGCATTTTCGTTCTTGTTTTCGGAAGGTGAAAATGAAGAATTGAACGCTTCACAGACTGTGGAGTCACATTCATTTCCCCAGCATTTCACTGAATCCAAGGAGCAATTAGGCCTTGCCCCAGCTGCCATTGTTACATCCAGGAGAGAATTTAGTGATTCTTCATTAGCTTTCAGACCATTGGACTACAATAGGCAGATCAGGCCTGCTTATCCTCCAGTTGGTTAGTGATGAAGCCTCTATGTTCTTATCTCTTTCCCCTTTCCTTTCTTTTCTTACTTGTACATGGACGTTGATTCTGGCGTTTTGGCTTTTGTTATGTGGTCTGGTTAATTAGCTGCAAGAAAAGTAAAGCCTGGTGTCTTGAAAGAAAATGAGAATCCAGGCTTTGTTGCAAACCCTTATCAAGCAATTGTCATGGCTAGAGACTCTCTCAAGCAAAGAGAAGAAGCTCAGAAGATGCAGGGTGAAATACAGAAGTTGGACATCGAAGTGAGTGATATGAAGAGAATGAATGATGAAGAAAAACTCACCATTCAGGACCTGGAATTAGCATTGATAAAACGCAGGAGACGAGCAGAAAAGTGCAGGAAACTCGCAGAGGCACAATCTTCCTACAGGACTATGCTAGAGAAGATGATTCGAGATGCTATGCACCAGTAAGATCTATCTGTTGAAGCAAAAATAATAAGAAAAATGTGGCATCTATATAGATTTTTACGGCTTGAAATGATCAAATAACTGATCCATGTTTTGCAGGAGTGTCATTTATAAGGAGCAAGCGAGACTCAACCAGGCCGCAACAAACGCCATCATGGCAAGGCTTGAAGCACAGAAGGCCATTTGTGATGCCTCAGAGAAAGAACTCCACAAGAAATTCAAACAAAGAGATGAGCTTGAGAAACAGATTAGACCTGAATGGGAACAAGCAAGGAAGAGGTCAAGAATGGATGATACCCTGTCTGAAGATAGAGACAATAAAACAATTATTTACTTGCCGGGAAATATACCAAGAACACCTCAACACAAGGAGCTAAGAATGCTCTTAGAGGAACAGAAAGCATCTGAAGCTGGATTATCTGCAAATGAAGATGAAAAAGATGCAGAAATTGAAGAGGAACTTGTACAGGAAAAAAGTAACATTGGAGACAGTTACACTGACTGCAGCAAGGCTATTGTTGTCTTAAAAGGAGAAAGCCCGATTCAAGAGAAGCTTAAGGAATTAGACATCGGAGAAGAAATCAAAAACAAAATTCAATTCCCTGTTATCTGTGAGCAAGAAATAGAGGAAGATGAAGAGAGTCGGAGGCAACGAGGGAAAGGAAATCTGGAGAAGTGGCTCCAAATGCTATTAGAGAATGCTGAAGAAGAGATAGAACTAGAAAACTTGAATGGCTATGGAAAATGTAGGACTGATGAAATAATTGTAAAGTTAAATGAAAAGTTCCCGCAGAAGGAAGCAAATACTTCAAAGCAAAACAAGAAAGCTGATAGACAGATTCATTTTGAGAAGCATCCACAAGCTGAGCGAGAGGAGCAAAAAGGTAGGAGAATGGAAGAAAATGTTGAGATGCAAACCAACAAAGCTATGACAGAGCAAGAGAATTTAGAGGAAGTTGGGAATGAAGTAGAAGCTGGAAGTAAGACGTTTGACGGGAAGGAGAGAATAGAGAACATAAAGGAAAGAGGACTTTCAAGGTCTGAGAGTCGTAGAACCTTGAGGCGTATCCCGTCTTCTCCATTGATCCTAGGTATGAGAAAGGGAGTGGAATGTATGAGGAAGAAGAAACCCTTGGTGATTGATGATGATGATTGCAATGAGGATCATGCTGCAGGGATGAGCTTCATCAAGTCATCCTTCAAGACAATCAAGAAAGCAGTGAAAATATAAAAACTTCAATACTATCAGTTCAACTTCTCTTAGTCATTTCACATTTGTGATATTTACTTTGTCAATTCTTTTAGAGAGGCAGCAATGACTGCATAATCTGAATGATAGCGTGAACTCTAGGAATTTGTACCATGTATTCAACTTGCATATGTGATTGAAAGCAACTGTGGTGTGACAGATTGAATAACAGCTTGTTGTATTACAAATAATTCCAGTTCTCTCCCTTACTTCCATGTTTCATAGGACATCAACACTTTCCTCAAAAATTTTAAAAAAGAAAGATATATGATCATAAGTTGTGGATTTGGTGTTAATTCAAGGATTTGAACATCCATTGAAAAGAGAAACTAAAAACAAGTAAATTTGTGAAAATTCTTTCTTGGACTAGTGAGAAAAAAGCAAGTTGATAAGAGAATCTCTAGCAGACAAATTATTCACATTCGTCGACAAGTAATCTCTTTTAAACTCTACAGCATATGAGAAAAGGTGGAGATAGGCATTAAACAATTTTCATATATCTCTTTTTAACTTGTACATATACTTTTTCTAGACAAAATCTATCATTGAGCTTACATGTAACTTGCTTTTCAGTCCCAATGCCTGAAGAAGGTATGTGCTCTACCAGAGGTTTCTTTCTGCCTACTCCACAATCGAACAAGTGAATCTTACTAGTCTGTAAGGAAAAGAAGACCAGTGTACTATCATGATCTAAATTTATTGCAACCTATGATTGTTATCATGGTACCAAGCCTCTGCTTGCCTAATATCATCCCATCCACCTTAGAACATGACCTGATTATGAATGATGACCAACAAATGGTCATGTGCCACACAGTTGGAAGATGGCTTCTCACAATTGCAGCCTGGAGTTCCATGAGATCCAATTTGCTTTTGCTGTCTTGCCACTATCTGCCAATGTGTCATTGCTCTGTGTCTCAAACAAGAGATCTCTTTGTGAATCATCTTCGAGAACAATACGGTGAATTACGTTTTTAAGCTTTCTTCTCAGTTCTTCCCCAGTAACCTTGGTCACCACAGGAACACGCACCATCCTTGAAATGATGGAATTGCTCAGTGTCCCTAACAGAAATCTCTCTGCGAACCACCTTCGAGATGAACTTGACAATACTATGACAGTTTTGACACATATAGAGATTCTTTGTTATCCAGATAGGCATTCCCGGAGGTGTATTGATTAGCCCAAATGCAATAGCTTGTCGCTCACTGTGCCCGCAAAAAATGTCAGTTTTTGAAGTTTCAATTTCATCCAAGCAACTGCATTCTTGATCACTGAAACCAGCTGCCTTCATTTTCTCATAAAATCCCTCTAACACTGCATTTGTTTCCGTTATCTGAGGGTGGGATTTATCGTCACTCAGGAAAGCGTGAACTTTTCCCTTCACTTCTACCCAACTACATCCCGGATCAACAATCAGACCTTCATCCTTCATTATCCTTCTGACTTCTGCAACTTCATCCCATTTACCACTCTCAGCATATAGATTCAAGAAGAGAATATAATATCCAATACTTTTTGTATCTTTTTTGAAAATATGCTGAGCTGCAAGTTCCCCAAGCCGAACTTGTCGATGAATCCTACATGCATTTAACAAGGCTCCCCAAATGGCTGGATCTGGTTCCATAGGCATTTTCTCTATCAGCTCAAGAGCAACATCCAACTGGCCTGCACGGCCAAGCAAATCAACCACACAAGCATAATGTTTCAGATTTGGGATGACATCATATTTCAGCTCCATGCTACTGAAGTACTCCAAACCTTCATCCACCATTGCAGATCTACTACATGCACACAGTAGAGCTATGAATGTTATGTCATCTGGGTATACCTTAGACTCCAACATTCTAAGGAATAACCTCAATGCAGTTGCTCCTTGACCCCGCTGAGCAAATCCTGCCAACAAAATGTTCCAAGCACCAACATCATTTTTGTCCAAATTAAATTGATTCTTTGCAAGGCGCATTCTTCCACACCGCACATACATATCTAAAATTGCATTGGATAGATATCTATCGAAACCTACTCTAGTCTTTAACGCATGAGCATGAATCTCCTTTCCACACATCAAAGCCCCTATTCTAGCACATGCAGAGAGGACAGCAACCAAAGTAACAGAATTTGGTGTTAAGCGCTGTCTCATTTGTCGAAAGTACATCAAAGCCTCAAGGCTCCTGTCATTGATCCGAAGTCCAACCATGATTGAAGTCCAGGATATGACATTCTTGTCAGGAAAGCGATGGTAGACTTCCAGTGCCTTATCGATGCACTTGCACTTTGAGTACATGTCTATGAGAGAGTTGGCAACAATAGTGTATGACATGTGTCCAGTTCTCTTAGCAAGGTCATGAAGTTTCACACCAATGTCTAGTTTCCCCAAACTTGCACATGCAGATAACACGCTGGCTATGGTAATCTCATCGGGCACAACATGGTCAAGCTCCATGGTTTTGTAAGTTTCTAAGGCCTTATCAGGCATAGCATTATCCTCATAGCCTGATATCATCGCTGTCCATGATACAACATCTCTAGATTCCATTCTTGAGAACACCTTTTCTGCTTCCTCCAAAAACCCAGTAGCTGAGTACATCTGAATCAGTGAATTACAAACTGAAACATCTTCTCGATACATTGTTCTCGAAACATACCCGTGAACTTCCTTCCCCAATTTTCCATCGCCAAGCAGCTCACAAGCAGAGATCAGACTAGTCATGGTCATCAAATCTGGATCAACGGAAAGCTCTCGCATCTGGAAAAACAATTCCAAACCTTTTAAACAGTCTCCATTCTCAAAATACCCTGAAATCATTGCATTCCACGAAATCCTATCTCTAATAGGCATTCTATCAAACAAAATTCTTGCTGACATTATGTCTTCACATTTAACATACATGGTTATTAAAGCATTGACAACGTCAACATCCATGTCAAACCCGAATCTAATCACATGAACATGAACCTCCCTAGCTCTAACTACATCTTGTGCCCCACCACAACTTCTCAAAACACAAGGGAAGGTATACACATCAGGCCTCATACCAATCCACAACATCCTATGATACAAACTCAAAGCCTCATCAAAAGCCCCACTTTTTGCATACCCACCCACTAAAACATTCCACGAAAACAAATCCCTATCAGCCATCCTCCCAAATACATTCCAAGCCTTACCCAGTTCACCAAACCTGACAAACATACTTAACAACGCATTTCCAAGCTTCAAGCTTAACAAAGCCCCCAACGAACTGAACACATATTTACAAACATAATCTCCCTCGTCATACCGTCTCCTGTACTCGCATAACCTTATCAAAGCAATAATACTTTCCTCTTCTATAGGAATCTCAAGCTCTCTCATTGAGACAAAGTATTCAAAAGCTTTTTCTAAGTTACCGTCAGCGCATAACTGAACCAACCTTGTGTTCGTTCGACATCTTGAAGCATTTGAAATGGTTGTGGTGGTGATGATGTTGAGTGAGCTTTGAGAATCTTTTACAGTACATAAAGATTGGAGCTTTGGTGGTCTGAAAGAGAAAGCAAGTGTGCTATTGGGGTTTATGGCTTCTCGGTTATGGGAATTCAAACATTCGAAGTCTGAGTGGACAGGAAAGCTTAAGGCTTTAGCAGATAAAACCATGTTTGAGGGGGGAGCATTTGCCTGTAAGAAACGAGGTTTTGGCAAGGTTTTAGCAGTTGGAACAAACGAAGCTAAAACTGGACATGGAAATAGCTGAAAACCACAATTAAGACACTGTTGGAAGGTATAACGACATGTTTAGTTTTGTCCCTTTCCGTTTTATCCTCTGCTGATGTGTTCTTACAAGATCCTTATGTCTGAAAAGTGGTTTAAACACAAAAAACTTGTATTCAGAATCTCTCAGTACACAGCATATGGGCCTCATTGGTAAAGCATTACGGAGAACTTTCCATTTTATGAAATGGGTTTGAACTTCTCTTCCAAAGAAAAAGCCATGAAAGGATTTTCATGGGCTGAAGCCTTCTGCTTGAGGATGAGGAGTTTGTAGCAAAAGCTATGAGTAAATGAACTCATGAATAGTGCATTTCAGCTTTCCTTTCTACACATGTTGCAAAGCCTGTTCAATATAATTCGACAATTGTCAAAGGTAGATGGAATTGGGTTGAAATTGGCAAAACTAGTGCTTAAGTTGAAAGGAAGAAGATCTCATCCAACTTTATTAAATTAGAATACAACACAAGAACAAAAGCACAATTAGCAATAATAACATTAGAACTAATTAATTAATTTATCAAGGTGTGGGCTAATTCGTCCTTAAGCATCAGATTAATGATCATTAAGACATTGATCTCCTCCACCTTGCAGGAGTCTTTCCTTTCACAAGCTTAGTCTTCATATCAGTAGGAGTTTGTCTTCCATAGCCAATGTCTCCACGCCCATCACCTTCTTCTTCAATCTTCTCACCAATACTCTTCAATGAATACACAATTCCAAGCTTCTTCCACTTGAAAAACCCTTTCTTTTTCTCCACCATCCTTTCCATTTGAACTTGCATTGCATGGCATTGGCTTTGTAATCGTAGAACATCTTCTCTTAGCTTTCTTATCTCCATCTGTTGAGCGTTCATTTCTCGTTTTGAGAGGCACCGCGCCTCAAGCCCCGGGTTGGGGCTTCTAGTGAACGAGCCACTCCAATCATTATGTCGATTGATCTTGGATTGCTCGGAGAAGAGCACTTGAATCACAGCTCTTACAGGCAAACGCTCGTTTTGTGCTGCATGGAGTGATGCCTCTGGAGAGAGCTTTCTGCTGTCAATAAGCCTGCAAAGACCCTTCCTTTCTTGCTTTGGCACACCTGGATGTGCCTGGGATCAAGAGATACAAGTTTTGTTCATCATCACTACAAGTTATCTAACAAAGAAGATACACACACACAAGGTATATGACTCAATGCCTGAAACAACATGAACATACAAACAATGGGAAGGGCGATTTCTGGAGAATTTTTAGGTGGTTTTACAATGGATGTAACAGGGCATTCATGCCAAGTAATCCCTGCATGGGTACAATCCTGCCCACCATCTGGATTGTTCTGCTGAAGAATCTTTTTTAGCTGACGAAAGCCACACTTTTCTGGTGAGGATTCTCATGGTGGTTACAACACATCATCCGCCACCCACTTCTTGTCCCATATGGTACGGGTGTGTGCTCAAGTCTTACCTCCTCAGTTATTTTATGTTTATCACTAATTCACTATTTCCCAATTAAGTAAACAACTATTTGTTACTCAAGAGCCTGATGGTTAAAACTTCTCCAGTTGTTCAGGGAGGATAGGAACAGAAGGAAAACTGTTTTATATTATGAGAATTTAACAAAGTTGATTTACTTTTCCAGTTAAGATATTCTGACAGGAGCTTAATTGTGCAGTGATTCATTGTTTTTGTTTTTCTTTGCTTGTGTAGTGATGAAAGTAGTTTCTGGGAAACTAACTAAGCCAGTAAGCCCTAGAACTGTGACACTGGTAGATCAAAGTCTCATCACTGGGGTCTATATAAACTATGGAATGCACATCTTATAGACTTACCTTAAGATAAGTGTCAATGGAACGGTACAAACCATCATCGGTGGTTCGAGCATGACAAGGGAGAGCACCAGCAAGGGCAACAAACTCCGACAGACTCAAGTTTGCGTCAACAGCAGCTTCTGCTAAGTAGCAATCGACAAGCTTAGCAACTTTAACTAAGGCAGCACCAGTTTTAGTAACATCATCCAACTTAACAAACCTCTTCACCAAACGTATCACTAACTCAACATCTAACAAAGTCCCACAAGTATGACTAAATGATGGTATCATTAACTCCTTCAGAGAAGCTTGATCAAGTTGCCATGATATCCTCCTCTCGAGCTCAGCTCTGTAAGTAGGCTCAACACCAACCATGTTGGCAGTCCTTAAAAGTCGGAGAAGGAAGTTGCACGGTATTGAATCCTTCTCCGGGGGCAAAATTCCAACGAGGGTCTCAACGAAGAACCTTTTCTTCATCCATGAAGCTGTGACACTCTCCGGCGACTCCACAAAATTGG
Source organism: Erythroxylum suave (assembly GCA_027563595.1). Taxonomy (NCBI): domain Eukaryota; kingdom Viridiplantae; phylum Streptophyta; class Magnoliopsida; order Malpighiales; family Erythroxylaceae; genus Erythroxylum; species Erythroxylum suave. The sequence continues at coordinate 2,445,195 of JAOSBN010000005.1, read as the reverse complement.
TTAGTCCCTTGTCAATGTTATCACCAGAGAGGTCAGGTAACCATTTTGATGCGTAGTGAGCTATTATTGAACCAACGAGATCTGGTCGTACACCTTTAGCTTTAATCCCTGCTATGGTCTTGACGAAGTAGTCCATATCTAGTATGCATGCATCATCAAACCAGCATTCTGCAGCAAACTGTGAAGTTTTTCCCTGAGAAGCAGCAGATTCAGACATGGTTTGCCTCTTCATATGGTTAAAACCAGAAGTTGGAAATGGTTAAGAGAGAGGAACTCCCAAGTTTAGTAGTAGTATTTTAGGTGGTTTTGTTTTATAGAGGATGAGTTCATATTACATGACTTGGAAAGAATAATCTGTACATGAGACAATGAAAAGGATGCACATGGTTTTACCCTTCTCGAGTTTGTCCATTTCTGTGTCATGTCTCACCATCTCTTTAAAGCCTTTGTTGTATGTGAAAGATATATGGGGAAGTGACATCAAAAGGGTCTGTGAAAGGTGTTTACTGTTTGCACATAAGTGTCTTGCTCGTGAAGATTGATTTTTTTTTCAAAGCATTATTCAGCTGGTGTGATCAGATTAACTTGTGAACTCTTTTGAAAAGTGTTTCAATTCCGACATAATAAACAATGTTGGAAACAAATCTACCAAACACCAACGTCCGTAGATTTTAAGTTGATTGTTTGATTTTCAGTCGTTAACTTATTATTGCAAACTATTATGTACACTCGATAGTTTACTCAACATACACTTAAAAGGTAAAGATTACAGGTTATTGACAAGACAAAATGGAGAATTTTTATCATATGAGGTGAGTAGTGCAAGGCAATAAGGGTAAGTGATAAGGAAGGAAATAAATGACAAGATTCCTTAATTGCAAATATTCCCTCCAATGGTACATCATGGATTATTCTCATACAAGGAGAACAAAAATCAATAAACACAAGCACACCCTACTGAGAAAGTGACTTGAAACTGAACATTTCTCTCATTCTCACTCTCAGAAAACACCAACTCATCATTAAAAGATTTTGTTCCCATCATGGGCTTAATAGGACTCTCCATACAAACTCCTAAAAGAGACACTCAACAGAAGAAATGACTCCACTTTGCGCATATTCTTGTAAATTAGCTGAATATTCCTACCAGTCCATCAGAACTTCTGAAATGCTTTCAGTGAAGCTTTTTTTTTCTCCCAGAAAATGATGAATGATGCATTGTACATGTAGAAGCATAGGAATCATGGATATAGGCTTTGGTATATCACACGAGATAGGTCATGACCAATCAAAGCAAATCACTTTCTTATGATTTGATGTGTAAAGGGAACCTTTTACCAGGTTTGATGGGGTTGGAAATTTAGATGTCCTAAGCAATTGATTAAGGTGATGAATGATATTAAACAAGTGGCTTAGTGCTTTTTTTTTCTTTGGAGAGAACAGAAATGAACAGGAGTTATGGGTAGGTATGGTGATAAGGTGGCATCAACTTGCATAAGCCAAAATTTGCAAGATTCTTATGAAGACTGTACAACTGCTTTAAAGTTGCACGTGAACTTTTGATATTTGTTCCTTTTTGTGCATCACAGCTGCAGTTCAGGGTCCACTCTACAACTTGGGTCTATAATTATTTTTGTTAATAAATTCATTTCAGTTTCATTGTCTTTGTTTTTATTGAAATATCAGTGTGTAATTCCTTTTGTACAATTCTCTGCAGGCAGGTCTGCAAATGAGTTACGTTCAATAAGGGTTCATGAACTCAGTTCTTGTTAAGTTCAAAAAGCTCCAACACGTTTTCAAAGCTCGTTTGGTACTTAAATTCAATTTGTTAATGTTCTTCAAGTGCTTCACTATGGTTTAATACTTGCAAAACAGATGAATAATCATTTAAGGAACTAAATTTCTATCATCAAATTTCGATTCTACAAAGACATGAAACTAGAATTCTCAGCAGACACTAATTCTCCTGTCAAGGAACATAGGTACTCGGAAAAATAGTAGTGATGCATGCCACCTTAAACCTATTATTAGCTCTGGAAGATAGTAGTATCCTACAACAAACAAATTCACCTAATTTATGCTTCTATGAGTTTCACTTATTGTTCCAGTATGCAAGGGTTGTTTTCCGGAAGATGGTTCTTTGTTTCAAAGTTGGCGAGGAGTTGAGGTTTCGGATGAATTACTGGTTGAGTCACCTGCTGACGGATTCAATGCAGAACCAGTTGCAAGAGGGCCATTTCCAGTTTCTTCTTGAGAAACTACAGGAATCTTAACAGCTGCTCTTTCCATCTCCTTCTCAAGTTCTTCTTCACGACGCAGAGCGTTGAACTGGGTATTAAGAGACCTGGCTGCACCAAGCCATGAAAGCACAATGAACAGCAGTATTCCTGCAAGGTAAGGAGTTGAATTTGCAAGTGACCCAAAAGTTAGGATCATAAACTGTTGGATCAGAGCTCCTCCTGACTTCCCCAATGGGTTGCAGACAACATCAATAGCTGCCTTCCCCTTAACCTACAACCATGGATTTCAAAAATAGAGCGAGCAATCAACGCTAACATCAAAACTGGAAGATAAAAGAAGATTTGCATTTTGAATGTAACTAGTTGTCTATAAACTATATAATCTTTCTGTTTATTAGATAAGATCCAAACCTTAGTGTCTTCATCCAATGGTATGTATGCCATTTCTTTGCAAGGGTCGAACAAGCTGTACTTGGCACTCTTGCTGAAAATGTTTTGCAAAGCACCCACATATACAGCAGCAAGAAGGGGAGTCAACCCAAACTTCATAAGAGCCGGTGCAAAAGGATCTCCAAATAAGATCAGAGAGAAGAAACCAACTCCAGTTAGGAGGAGGACCGTAGGTGTAATCGCAGCTGCAACTCCCCATCCATATTTGCTGAATATGTACTGACTTAGAAGCATCATTGTGAAAGTTGCTACCCCAGTGGCGGTTGAGAAATCACCCATAAAGGAAGAGTACTCATTCGGGCTAGGGAACTGCAACAAGACGATGAAAATTAAAGTTGGTCAAGGAGGAAAACAATGAAAGCCAGAAGTTAAATCAAGTTTACCTGTGCTTTGAGCTTTGATTTCCAGGTGACCTCAACAAGGTTGATGCTAATGCCATATGCAACCACCAAAGTGGCAAGGTCCCTGATGTATTTCGAAGACACCAGGAATTTTAAGCTTTCCATTGTGCTCATTTTTGGCTTTTCCTGTGGATAATATTTTTTAGAGGGGTTATCATAAACTAATATCAAACTAAAAATGATATTAAAAAGATGCGGATAAATTTCACCAGCAAACAACATAAATAACATTAGAGGAGAATTACCTTCTTCTTCTTACTGCGAGTTGGAAGAGGAACAGATCTGTTAACCCACCAATAAAGGAAGCAGATAGCAAGCCCCATCCCCACCACAATGCTCATCATTCCTTTGAGGGAGATGGCCCAGCCATCAACTCCAGGACCCAGATTTTTCCTTAAATTAGAAAAATACTTAACTGTTCGACCCGAAAAAATAAGAGCAACATTAGCCCCAAGTCCGAACAGAGGATAGAATTTTTTAGCTTCTTCTACAGTAGTTATCTGCACAAAACATCAGTTGGAACCTTCAACAACTGATATTCAATTCCCACCATAGATAAGATAGTTCAAATAAAAAGTTACTTTTTCACAACAGTACATAAGTTTGCTGAATTCATAGTAATCATACAAAAATATTTCAAGTTCTAAAATATCAAGATTTAGCTTTGTCCATGCAAACAGTTCGATTGTTTTCAGTATCAACTTTTTGATGGCCAAAATTTATGCATGAAAGTTCTTAACAACAAGGGTAAAATAAGAAAGCATAAACATGGTAAAGATGAAGGAAATCATCCGAAACATGCAAAGTGACTTTCATTGAACTAGGATTACTATGCACATAGTTAGGAGGCAATTACAAGTTCCAAAGCACAACAATCATGCATATGTCTAAGAAAAAGATTTAGCACTCATCAGGAATAACAGTTATTGATGATACAGATTTCTGGAGTTGGGCCACAGTACAAGTATGACCATAGAACAGTTACAAAACTAAAAAAGTATGGCTGATGTCCAAAAATGCTAAAACAGAAGATAACGGATCATTAGATGATCAATTATAACTGATTAATGACAGCAGCATTGACAGATGAATAATAAAAACAATGTAGCATTGAATATCTGATGCACAATTCATAAGGCTCCTCTCAGTTGAATGCTACCACACATATTAAATTGCTAACGACGTCTAACGTGTAAGAGTAGATATGGGACTGACTTTGTACCGACAGAAACCATTGGAAACTATGAATTATTTTACATAGTAAATCGCTATCGACATCTACGTGTAATAGTAGATATGTGACTAGCTTTGTACCGGCAGAAACCATTGGAAACTATGAATTATTTTGATACACAATTTTCAGAATATAAAAGCAACTCTCACCAATTTCAGAGTGGTCTTTATATGAAAACAGACCCTTAAATTCAATTTTCAGAACATAAGGCCTTTCAAAAGAAAATAACTGTCCATATCAAACTAAGGCAAAAATAAGATTGACCACATAATGGCTTCTTGACAAAAAAGAGAATGGAACTCCAATCCAATGAATAAGATTGATACTGTTGGAAAGTCAGTGAACTGCAAATTTTGAGCAGTTAGTCAGAACAAACACAAAAGTCGGTGATCAGGAAGTCTATGGTTAACTGTAATGAAGGTATAAGATACCGCATAAGGATACAAAATCTAGTCAGACGCAAGCTACAAAACCATCAAGAAATTCAATCAAGGGGATCAAACTTTATATATCATTGAAAAGGAAGAATTACCTGATTTGCAAATCCCCAAAATAGCACTGAGATCACAACACTTCCCCACAATTCAGCCATGACATAGAACAAACAGAAAGACCAGATTCTCATTATAGCAAGTGGACCAAGAAATCTTGGTCCTAGCATATTGAGAAGCTTATCAGCAAATGCTTGAGGGTGAATATATTGACTAAGAGGATACAAAACAAACCCAAAAGCCCCGAAGAAGGCAATAAATGGAACGATCACGGTGTAGAAAAGGGTCTGCTTAGGCAATACATCAGCCAACTTTGTGTATAACAACATGAATCCGATGGCCATAGGCAAATTGACCCAGGTTTTCAAAAAAGGTATAATCTCTGCGCTGCTACCTTTAGCAGTCACAACCAGAACATCCTTTGTGTCTCTAAGGATTGTGTAATTGAAAAGAATACAGAAGAACATTAACCCCAAAGGAATGATCTTTTTCAAGGTGGTGAGCTCAATACCCAAAAACTTCGGTGCATTAGTTGTTTCTTCACCAAATAAAGGTTGCCCATCGGCTGCAGCAGCAGCCTCTGCCCTGCAAATATGCAAGTTCTTATCTTTTGGGAATAGCCCGCTTGGTTTTGACACAAAACTTGGAACTTTATGGAAAGTAGTAGAAGACAAGGAAAACCCAGGAAGGGTTTTGGGTTTTGTAGCAAAAAGTCTCTGCTTTAAGCCATTTGATGCATAAAAGGTTCTGGTTTGGGGGTTTGTTGGTAGAGAGAGAAGCCCTCTGGCTTGAAGCACAGCCTCCATATCTCTCCACTTAATCCCTTCTCAGGTCACTTGAAGAAAACGCTGTTATCTTTGCAGTTCTCAAAGAGAGAGCATAAGAGAGAGAGGCACACAGAAAGATAGAGAGATAAGGTTGCTACAAGGCAAGGCAACAACTTTCAGACGGGGGTGACATAAAAAACCTTCTTTTTTTTTTTTGCAGCAAACAAAAAATGGAAAACATAAGGCTAAGACCCTCGATGATTATATAGTCTCGTTTAACAAAAAAGGGAAACAAATTTGCAATTTTTGGCAGCTTCCATCTGTGACAGAGAAAGGCCACAAAACTGTAAGTAATCGGTTCATAAGAAGCCAAAACTATGGTTCAGAAGAAAAGTTGGTGATGGATTTCATTTCACGGTCAAGGAAGAAAGTATATTAAGAGGGAATGATTCTTCAGAAACAGCAGTCCATGTGGAAAAGATCTTATGAATGATCTTGTGTAGGGTTCACACTCTGTGACTAGGATTTGCCCTTTTGAGTTTGAGAGATATTTTGTGCACTTTTTTGTTTTCTCAAATGAAATACCCCAAGATTTATTCTAATTCGAATTAATTAAAATTATTTCTTAAAATAAAATTAGATGTTTGATAAATGTGGTTGTTGATGTTGAAAAGAAATAAAATAATTAAAAATCTATTAATTTAATAAATTGTTAATTATCGTATAAATAATTAAAAAATATTTTATTAATCATATAAATTTAAAACTATAAAAAAATAAAATATATAACATATTTATTTTTTTCTTTATCTTGGTATGTGCTTATTCACATTATTGAAAAATGATAATTTAAATTACAATTATATGGTAATAAGATGTCCTTCGAATATTTCATAAATTTAGGTACTTTTAATATTATATAATTAAAATTATAAATAGTAACATATTAAATTAAAATAAAGAAAATAAAAATTAGGAATAAACTATTTGATAAAATATAATTGGTCTATTAGTTAAGGGTATAACGGAAAATAATAATTATCAGAAGATTATTAATGAAAAGTAGAAATTCTACCACATAAGCACTTTCCTATCGCAACTCTATTTTTACTTATCAATTTATGCGATGGCACCACACTTTCCTCTAACCTCTGATTGTTCGTCTGTAGATCCAAACATATAATTGCTTTTAAAAACTATAATAGATAAGTATTTATCCCCATAGTGTCACAGATCCAAACGTACCCTTAACTAGCTTCGTATTTAGAGCTTGGGCTTAGTATGAAATTCAAACATTTTAAAATTTTCATTTTTCCAACCTAAAACTTAATTAATAAATATCAAATTCCTTTATTTTGGACATAGGTCTACCTAAACCCAGATACAAATGTTAACTTTACTTGTAAGGATGACAACGAGTCCTAGCCTCAATTAAGCCTAAGTTCGTTAGACCTGAGCCAAAGCTTAACTCGGTCCGACTCAACTTAATTTTTCATTTTTTAAACTGTAGAATAAAAAATAATATATTTTGTATAGTTATCAAGCATCGGGCCAAGTCTAGGTTAGGCAACCTAAGCTCAAACCCCAACCCGAGGCCTAACTCTTTGAAAAATTTAAGCTCGAGACTCGACCTAAAATTCAATCAACCTAAACATTGCTTGTTGATTCTGGACGAGCCCAAATATCATCCCTAATTACTAGTATCAAACGAAATGCACAAATTGCCCCTCAAGGGGTAGCCTAGTGGTAGAAAGAGGGAGAGGATTGTAGTGGAGGTTGCAGGTCGAAGTCCGGGGAGGAGTAGCTTTTATTTAAGGTGATGTAATCCCCTTAGTAGTGGTCTATCATTTGAAATAGGTACTCCTAATATTGTCTAAAATTAAACCTAAATTTACCTATCTATGAGTTTGAGTGAATGACTCATAAATCTCAGGATTAATTGAACGAAGCCCGAAACTTGAGTGAGTTATAAAAATAAAATAAAAGAAAAACACAAACATCACCCTACAAGTTGAAGGCTCTACTTGAAGGACAGCTTTGATCCAATTTGCACATCAACATACCGGCCTTGTCTTTGATGATAATTTAGTTTAATGGGTTAATGATGTATACTTAGCTGTTTGAAAGCTACACTTGTTTGTATTATTACTTAAAACTTACTGTACCTCGCATTTTAAACATGATCCAAATCGGACCCAATAATTCATAAGTTCAATCAAATCTAATTTCAACTCGGTTATTTTTTAACTTAAAGTTTTAAAAAATATCGCTTTATTCAAAATAAAATTCATTTGATACATTCAAACTTCGTAATAAATAATTTGAGTCTAAACTTAATTTAAAATTTAAAAAGTCCAATTTTTAGTTTAAAATTTGATTAACTCGAATTAAATTTATTAACTTCAGATCGAGAGGGTGGGGGAGGCCGAATTGGGAACTATGCACCCTACAAGTTGAAGGACAACTTGATTCAATTTGTACATTAAAACTCAGGCTTGGATGATAATTTAGATTAATGGGTTAATGATGTATGCTTAGTTGTATAAAAGCTTCATTAGTTCGGATTATTAGTATAGCCGCCATTATTGGCCTTTAGGAATCACCTACCAAACGAGACTTTGCAAGGACAAAAGGAATACAACAACTTGTCATTCATTTGATCAACTCAACTTGGACTAGACTAACAGATTTGGTCATCCCAAATTTTTAAACCGGTCAAACCGGTTCGGGTCGGACTTGATTATGGGCTGAAGTTTTGTGCTCGGGTTTGAATATGGTTTAAAGCATGATTAAGTCCGAGTTTTCGCTTTATCAAATTTAGACGGTCCGAGTTGGATCAAATTCAATCATATTCACATTAAACTCGGTTAAATATATTTTTATTTAAAAAGACTTTATTTTCTTCATAAATTTTGAATTATCGAATGAACTCAATTTTTTCGATAAAAAAGATCTGACTTTATCTCAAAGTCAACAAGTAAGGATATGAAAAGGTCAGGCCGAGCTCGGGTTTCTCCTAGCCCGGCTCTGCTTGTCACTTGTTTTTAATAAAAAACTTCAAAAACGATACTTTTTTTATAGAATGACCGGGTTGGCCCATAATCCGATCAACCCGGGTCAAAAACTAATTGAATCGAGTCGAGTTTAACATACCTAGCAACGAGTCAACCAGACAAATTACAACATTAAAAAAGAAAAAACCTTTCATAATGATCTTATTCATTTTAATGCTTAGGATGTGTTTTCAGTATAAATTTTGACTGATTCCACGAAATCAAACTCCAGAAGAAAAGAACATTTGATCACTCAATCCTTAACTTCAATAACCTTATTGGACCCATACCTCTCAACCCTTTCATCAATCCAATCCCTCATATCCTTCAACACAACATTGGCACAATCATCAGGTTCGCCTTGTATCAGAGAATGGTACATGCCCTCGTAAATTTTCAAGCTCTTGTCTTCGCTAGACGCCTTGTCGTACAACAACTGTGACGACGTCGGGCACGTCACCCCGTCTGCGGTGCCGTGAGCTGTCAAAAACGGCACCGTAACACGGTGGAAATTGCTCTGCACATGTTGGCACATCCTAGCAAGCTCTCTCATGGTGCCAACCCTCGGCTTGCCAGCGTATCTCCTGGGATTTGAAGCGATGATCTTCAGCTTCTCAGGGTCTTTGATGGCTTTGCCCACCATTTTGTTGTCGGGCATTGCGGCCCATGTGTCGGCAAGCCCAAATAACATGCCGTACATGAAGAGCTGTAGCTTGCTGGGCTTCATGGGCTCTGGAATCACGAAAAGTGGGGCCGAGAACATCAGGCCTGTCCACGTGTTGGGTTCTGATTGGAAGTACATGAGCAGTGTTGCTAAACCCCCCATCGACTCACCGAACAAGAAGGCTGGCAAGTCCTTGTATGGTTCGCTGTAGCGCACGTGCTTGAAGAATGATAATGACGTGGCAGCTATCTTCTCCATGTCACCTGCCCATTTAGACACATTTTCAGATGAGTTGGCAAATTTATAAAATTAAAAATTAAAAATTAAAATTTTAAATAGTACAAAAAATTTAAGAGCCTTAAGTAAATTGAAATTATCAACTAATTAAATTAAATCCGTTATTAAATTTTTGTACTTGAAGAATGATAATGACGTGGCAGCTATCTTCTCCACGTCACCATGCCACCTTTGTTCTTTTTTGTTTTCTTCTAAAATTAAGAAAGCAACAAGAACATAGCTCCATTCCACTCATCTAATTTGAGATAAAAACAACTATGATAAGGTTTGAGCCCACTATCACAAAGAAGAAATAAATAAATAACAAAAAATCCAAAATTTAAAATGTTATATAAAAATATTTTTCACGTATATCAAATTTATTTTAATTTTTCTCAAATTAATCCGATCTAAAAATATAATAATTTAAAATTATATAACAACAATATCATTATCATCATCACATCTAGTTGAATCCCTACTCATACAGGATCTGAAAAAATCTAATAGTACGCAACCTAGTAGAGAGACTTTTTCAGGTAAACCCACTAACAATTATGATATCAAAAATTAAAAAATTTCAAGTATGTAATGCAAATTTAGAAGACATAATAATAATAAGACAAATAGAAATATAAATATTAAGAAAATAATAAGAATAATACATGTAATAATTTAAAATCATCAATCTTAATATTTGGACTTTTTCAAATTTAATTTTTGATCCAAATTTTTTTTCAACCTATTCAATTGCTATCCATAAAGGAGATAAATAGGATCAGATCTCTTGATTTAATTATAATGTTCATATCATATATTTATTAAATCTCATCTAAATATTTATATATACTATATACTTTATATAAATATTTAGATCAGATTTAACAAAACGTAATAATATCGAAATAAGTACCATGACTAGCAAATCACATTTTAAAGCATTGCACCTTATAAGCTTCATGAACTAACGTAAGACCAATTGTACAAGAGTTCAAATGCCAACATGGAAAGTCAACGCTAGTAGATTACCCAAGTAGCAACGCAGACCGTCTGATCTGCCATGTCCAAGAAGATCGGCGCCGAAGACAGCGTAACCCCAAGTGGTAAAGCTGATGCAAATCTTCTGAAACAGCCAACCGGTGTCCGATCCATATCCATGAGTCATGTACACCGAGGCTTTGACTTTTCGATCCAAAGGTAAGAACCTCTGCGTGAAGATCTTCCCGTTGGGCGTTTCGAAGTAGGACTTGGTATTCGTCACACCTTGAGACGCGTAGTATTCCTCCTCCGGCATGTAGCCCCAGAAGTTGGGTGGCGTTTCGGGCTGCGTCGTTTCGGTCGACATGGAGGTCACCGTTTCGGTTCTACCAAGATGAGAGAACAAGTGACTGCTTTGGGTTTGATTGTTGGATTTTAAGGTGGTCGCCTTTCGTAAGGCGTTTCGATGGTGGGTTGCGTTTGGGTGAGATGATATGTGTTTAAAGGGAAAAGGATAGGCCGAGCAAGGGGGTGTGAGCTTTAAAGCTGGTGGTGGGGAGAACATGAGATTGAGTAGAAAAATGGGTTTGGGTAGAGAGAGAGAATAGGGGTTTTAGAGAGAGAAAAGAGGGTTTCACCAACTCTATGCTTTAGGTCTCGTGGGCCCCCTTGTAGTTGGTGAGAGTTGGTGGGGATGCTTTCCTTGTGAGTGGGTTCCACCACTACAGAAAGTAGGTAATCCTTCAAAACTCCTTGCTATTGTTGGTCGTTACAAGTACACATTAGCCTCATTTTGACCATGGCCTTCATGTCAGCCAATGGGTATCGCGGATTTTCTGATACAGCGTGGACATGAGAGCATATGAGTGTTTCTTATCCATCCAGTGGATCTAACATGTCGCTTACCTAAACCTGGTTGACCCGCATCAAGTGCTTAATTGACAATATTGCCCTATAATTTACTCCCTATTTTTGCTCTATTTGTTTTTAAAGTTAACTTTTTTTTATTACGTCGTGAAGTTTCAAAGAATATAATTAAGAAATTAATTAAAATTTTTAATTTTTATTTAATTTTATAATATTAGTTTACATTTAAAAATGTTATAATATTAAAATTTTTAATATAAAGATTCACATCAAATTAATATTTTTAGCATATAACTACTATATATCGTATTTGTGTCATGCTACAATTCTAGATATTTTTAATTTATTAAATAATAAAATTTGTAATTATTATATAAAAAATACTAATATGATATAACTAGCTGCATCATTCGTATTAATATAGAGAATTTAATGTTAGATTATTATTATTATTATTAAAGTTATAAAAATATTTAACGAAATAATTAGAAATATAATATCATGTCCTTATAATATTTTTTAAATTATGCCCTCATAAATCACTTTACACGTCAACAACTAATATTAAATATTTAATTTTACTAAACATATTTAATAAAAAACTGATATTATTCACTAATTAAATTAATTAATATAATCATCTATTAGTTAACTGCTAATATAACCATCTAACAGCTAATGCAATCCGTTATTTGATAAAGAGGGCTTATGTTTCTCTTGTAAGAGAGTCGTTTCAAGGAATTTAAGAGAGCTTGGTAATAGCAGGTTGGATTCGAGTTTTATATGATTTATATTTGACTCAATTTTTTCAATTTAAAATTTAAGTGAATTTGGAATATTCAACTTAAACTTAATCAAAATTTAATAAGTTTATGACACTTAACTCCTTGCCATCAACTTTTGATATAAATTTTTACTGCAAATTTAAAAATAACGCGATGTAGTGTCAAACATAACGTCATGTATAAAAATAAGTGTTTTTTTTTTAATATTCGGGAGACACAAAAGTGTCAATTTTGGAAATTACAGAATAACCCCCTAAGGGGGGTCAAAAACATCAAACGAAACTTGAGGGGGGTTAACATAAAGATGTTCCCCAGGTGCGTTTACAGCCAAAAAAGAAGCTGAAGAAGCTGAAATAATCCGATGCAGAGCAATCGAATCTCCGCCCGGCTCAACTAGATCAGTAACCAGTCGAGCGC
>JAOSBN010000005.1:2402756-2432472 GCA_027563595.1 Erythroxylum suave | reverse complement strand
AAGGTGGAGCACCTCCCAAGACGGTCGTCAGATCATTCTCCGTTATTGATTAAGCTGCTAACGTCGGGAGATCAGAAAATAAGTGTATTTTAAATCAAATTTCGAGCTGAACAGCCTGCATTGGAAGCCTGTCCAGTTGGATTCGGACCCAAACGTCCATGTTAAGTGGCCTGGCGTGATTGTAAAAGACAAAATGTCTATGAGGGCTAAAGGGTAGACTTGGCAATAAGATTAAGACTGCGTTTGGATCTGCGATGTGATATAAATAAATACTTATTTATCATAGTTTTTCATATAATCACATGTTTGAATTTGCGAGTGAACAACTGGATGTTGAAAGAAAATACGGTGTCATTGCAGAAATTAATAAGTTGAAAGAAGGTTGTAGTAGGAAAGTGTTTCCGCGGTGTAAATTCTACTTTATATTAATAATCTTCTGATAATTATTATTTTTTATCATACCCTCAACTAATATAAAGCAAGTCCAACCTAATCTTATTTTCTTTATTTTAATTTAATATTTTACTATCTATAATTTTAATTATATAATATTAAAGATATCTAAATTTATGAAATGTCCCAATAACATCTTTTATCATATAATTGTAATTTAAATAATCATTTTCAATAATATAAATAAACACATATTAAGAAAAAAGATAACAATAGATATGTTATCTATTTTATTATTTACAAATTTAATTTTATATGAGTAATAATATTTTTTAATTATTTATACAACAATTAATAGTTTATTAAATCAATAATTTTTTAGTTATTTTATCTCTTTTCAGCAATCGTAACCACACTTGTCAAACATCTATTTTCACATTTTAGCAGTAACCAAAACAGCAATCTCAAACACATAAGAACTTATTAAAAATAAGTATTTATCATTTCAGTAAGTTATCAACAGTCGCCACTCCTCCAAATTAAACCTAAGTTGAGGATTAAGTCAAGACTCTGACTTAATCCATTATCATTCAATCAAAGAGTTATTATTTAAAAAATGTATTTATAACATAATGTTTAGTTGTTAATATATATTTTAATTATTTAGAAAACAGATATTTGATAATTCAATAAATATTTAAATAACTAAAAAGGGAAACAACACAAGCGTTCAGGTTACTTCAATCACAACCTTGTCATTCTTGGACCCACAATTTAATTGTAGCCAGTAATAGAACAGCACAATCTAAGATTGAACAATGCAGCCATTGAATTGAGGCTAGAAATTCAATTATTGAAAGGCGTGTCTCCATCTCTTGATGTGTAAACTTTCGGATTCTTCAATTGAATTTCATTGTTGAAAATGAAATAATTTGTTTTTATCGGTAGAAATATTATAATTTTTAGTACATATTCCTAACTCGGTAGGTAATGATAGTTACAGGGCACATTCTTGTACTTTCCTCACTTTTTGTCGTTTATTTTATTTTAATATTTTTTAAAAAATTAGTTAGTTTATTAATTAATCGGTAAATTATTAATTTCCTATAAATTAAAATAAATTAATTATTTTTTATTTCATAATATTTTTATTAAATCTAAATTTTTAGATTAATAAGGATAATTTTCATAATTAGGTTTAATTATGTTTAATTTTATTCAATCTTTAATCATTTTTTGACGACTTAAACTTTTTAAACCTTAAATCTCTTATTTTATTAATTTAATTTCCGTTTAAGTTTTTAAAGCATTGATATTTTCTCTCCTCTTTTCTTGGACCGGAAAGTCTATAATTGGGGAATATAATTTTAAACCTTAGAAAAAAAGAAATATATGCGTATTTTTTTTGTTAAGTTTAATATTTTATAAAAATAATTCAAAAGTAGCAGTTTGTAGTTTTTTGGAAATAAAAATTGACATATTTTAATTCTTAATTTTTTATTAAATTACTAGTTCAAAATTGATTTTACTTAAGGTTAAGTCAATAATTTTTTAAAATTTATTATAATGTGAAGATTAAAGTTGAAATCAGATTCCATGGCCTAGTTGGGGCAGTCAAATGGTTAAAATATGATTTTTAATGGTTTTTTATTTTTCCAATTTAAGAGGTTAATCTTTGATGAAAATTATAACTCCCACTAATTTTAAAAAAGAATAAACATTAAAATTTTTAAGTATCATTTAAACCCAATCCATCTCTTAATTAATAGTTGTTAACTTTTCAAATGATTTATTTTGAACATATAATTTATGAAGTCTCCTAAGGGATGATTTAGTTGGTGGAGTGGGGAAACATATTAGAAGGCCCAATTCACCCCCCAAAAGCTAACTCAAAAGGGGGAGATTTACACATTATTATAAATTGTTGAACGCTCTCATACTTGTCCGATGTGGGATTCCTGACACACTCCCTCAGTTCAGAGCAGGATTGGATATCTGATAAACATATTGGGCAAAGAGTCATAACCAAGCACCGCCCCAAACCATCAAGATAAACTGGCTCTGATACTATGTTAGAAGGCCTAACTCATCACCAAAAGCTAGCTCAAGAGGGGGAGGTTTACACATTATTATAAACTGTTGAATACTCTCGTACTTGTCCGGTGTAGGATTTCTGACAAAACATGAAGTCAAAAGATCCTATATTCAAATCTCCCTATCTACACTCTTTCGATCAAGTCTGTCGTACAAGGCTTATCTAGTACAGAATACTCAATTGGTATGATTTACAAGTTATTGCATCAATCCAGAGGTTTACCTAGTACGCATCTAAAGAATAGTGACTGCGGATTTCTCCATTAAAAAAAAGTATTCATTCAATAATTTATCTCAATACGTTACAAAAATAATAATTATATATTTGACAAATATTTTAAAAAAGACTAATTATGAGGAAAATTATCCTTGCAATTCTTGTAAGCACTTGATTAACTTAACATAACCAAACATAAAAAAAATTCACCCCAAAGACATAATAGCCACACAGAATAGTCATAAGGTGGTTGAGAAAAATTGCTACACAGTGTGTTTTATTGGTCCATTACAAAGAGGTAATGAGTAGTTTTATATTTCATATTCCAAAATCTCAATCATCATAGCAACCTTTTTTACTTGAAAATAAGACTTTTGAACCACCAATATAAATCTTCAAATCAAACCTAATTATTTGACTTCATCCTATTTGTCATTGCCCCATCTTTACTATTTGCTTTCAATAATGCAAAATCTTGAACTAAAAATCCACCATCATTTTAGTACAAATTTGCTTTAATCATATTTACTTTAATGATAAGATATGGATCTTCTTTATCTTTTAAGAAAATTTTTAAAAATTATTTAATCTCATAATTTTCAGAAAAATATACTATTTTAAACTTAAATTAAAAAATAACGATGAAATACACGCGGTATAAATATCACATTAATACTAATAATTGGCTATTCAACCAAGTTTTTAAACTTGAAATAAAATAATTAAATCCTAACTAAATTAATTAGTTTAAATTATTAATTCAAGCCGAATTTAAATATTTTGGGTCGAATTTAACAGCCAAGATGCGTTATTATACTAGTGACATTAATTAGTTTATGTTTATATTTATACAACGCATGTTTCTTCATTAATTTTTAATTAAAGCGTAAGAGAAAGAATTTTTATATTAAACATAAAATTAGAAGGATTTTTTTTAATTTTTAAAGATTGAATAATTTTAAAAATATTTTTAAATTATAAAAATTATTTATAATTTTAAATAGCGTAAGCTAACTAAGTCATCTTAGGCATCATTAGGAGGCTACATGAATGGTTAAATTATGAATTGAAATGATTTAACGGTCCACAAAACAAATAATGGAACCAAAGAATCAAATAACACATTATTAAAGTTGTTAGTGTCATAGTCAAAATCTACCCACAATTTGGTCACATTAGTTTTTCCTTAGCAAATCAAAAGAATTTACCAAAAAAATGATCAAACGTTTTGAGAAAAATCTCACTAATGTTAAAATATAAAAAGATATAATATTACACATTCTTGTTTTTAACTAATAAAGAGGTTGTTTTTCAAAATTGCTTGTAATTCCATCGGTACTTAAATTGAATTGACTTAACATTATTATAAAAAACTATCATTTAAAAGAAAATAGTTGAATATTTTCTTATTTTATGTATTATCTATCAAGATTTTTTAAAAAATTAAAAATTTGAAAATAAAATAAAAATAACTACAAACTTCAAATCAACATTTAGAATTTGCATTTCCTTTTGATATATTTATCCTAAATAAAGTAATCATAATCACATACCAAAAAACCTAAACAATCTCTTACAATAGTCAAGTCAATAATAAAATTTTAAAAATAGAATATAGAATAAAATTTATTATTGAAAAATAAAATAAATGGATTATGAATGTGTAATAAAAACATTATGTTCAAAATCCTCTTACTTATACTTTTTCGATCGAGCCTGTCGTATAAGGTTTGCCCAGTATGAAGTACCTAATTAGCGTAATTTGCAAGTTATTACGTTAATTTTAAAATTTATCTAACGTGCATCTGAAGAATAACAATTGCGGATTTCTCTGTTCTCCAAACAAAAAATCTTATAATTGCATATTTAAAAAAAACTAAAGGGAGGGTTGTTTAGATAGTTGGTTGATAGGAATTATAAATATAAAAATTATAAATATA
This sequence comes from Erythroxylum suave, assembly GCA_027563595.1. Classification (NCBI taxonomy): domain Eukaryota; kingdom Viridiplantae; phylum Streptophyta; class Magnoliopsida; order Malpighiales; family Erythroxylaceae; genus Erythroxylum; species Erythroxylum suave. The sequence continues at coordinate 2,427,828 of JAOSBN010000005.1, read as the reverse complement.
AACCGAAATTACAATAATATAATAAAATATATAATTAATTATATATTTAAAGGGATTGTTTTGTTATTTTTATTTGCTCAATATTATAAAAATTGAAAACCAGAGACATTCAAGGAAAAGAAACGAAGAAGAAGAAGAACAGAAAAGGAAAGACACAGAAAACCAGAAAAAGGAAAAAAAAAACTTAAAAATTCCTTTTGTTTTGGAAAAAATTTCAATTCTTTTTCTTGTCTTCTCTCTTTCTCTCCCTCTTCTCTTTGTTCTGCGCCAGATTTGAAACCCTAGCGAGAAATCGGCGAGTTTTACTGACCATTTCATGGATCGTCGCCGTTGAATTTCACCGCCAGCTAGACTGGCAGATTAGTAAATGGCCGACGAACAGCCGCCATGAGACCGATTTCGAAGCTTGATTCGATCTTGGGGCTCAGCTAGGGTTTCAATTGCAAGGATTTTGGTTTGGAAGTGATTGGTTTTTGGAGTTGTTGTTAACTATGGCGCCGGCGGGGAGGGGAGGAGTTGCGGCTGCCACGTTGGTGGTGGAGAAGGCGAGAAGGGGTGTGCGGATTGTGATATTCATGGTGGCAATGGTGGCGTCGCTGCTGGTGTCGTCGATGCCGGTGTTTGTGGCGATTGGGGACGTGTTAGTGCCGTTGATGTTGTTGTCGAACTTCATGTGCTTGAGGTGTTATGGATTTAGGGAGCATTTGCGTAGATACGCTTTTAAGAGCTCTTTGATCGATGTTCCTCTTGTTTCTGTTATTAGGTCTTTTTTCATTATCTGTACGTCTCTCGCTTTTCATTTCCTCATTGGCTTTTGTGTATCTTCACTAAGATCTTTTAATATTCGATTGAAGGATGAGTTTTTCTTCTTCAATCATTCTCTTATAATTGTTTTTCTTTACTGTTTTCACCGCCAAGACGGGTTTTTTGATATGTTGCATTTTCAGAAAATGAAAAAGTTGAATGCTTTGTTATCCAACACCAACTGCTCCTTTTTCTTACACCCTTTTTAGGTGCCACCTGAAGCAAATAATTGAAATAGATGGGATCTCTTTACATGGCAATTGTATAAATATAATCTGAAGTTTTCGTGCATGACCATCTGATTCTATGTTCCTTCTTTCGTTAAAATTTTTACAGGTGTTTATTCAATGTGTGATGCCCCGGCTCTCTCCCATGGTCCTTATCTGGGAACTGTAACATTATGTTCTATTACTTCGATCGTTGTTCTATCAGTAAAGGCATGTGTTTTCACTGTGAATTCTCAATTTGAGGCTGAAGCTTCGACTTCCCTTGCAAGGAAAAAGCTCCACTTGAAGAAGTCATGGGGAATGCCTATTTTGTTCTTCTCTTCTGCAGTTTTTGCCCTTGGTCACACTGTTGTTGCATATAGAACGAGTTGCAGAAGCCGCAGGAAGCTTATGTTCCACAGAGTTGACCCGGAAGCTGTAAGCTTTGTGTACCATTCTTAATTTGTTTCTTTTCTTTGTACACTTATTTCTTCCGACCTATGATCCCCTCATAGTAGATGAGGTTTTTGCATAAATTTTATAAGTCACCTCACGGTGTCTCACAGGTAACGTGCATACAGGAGTATTTCTTTCAGGATCAAGGTTCATCCTCAGTTGCTCAGAATTTAGGAAACCTTCTGACCGGTTTCTCAAATTTTGTTACCTTATTATTGTGAAAAGTTTCCCTCCATGTTCTATCTATTGCATTAGTTAATGCATCGTCTATTGAATTTTAAATTTAAATTTCAGGTGCTTGCATGCAAAAATGTTTTCTGTGGATATCAGAAGATTCCACGATCTCCCATTCCTGCCGGAGGAAAGACTTCAAAGATTGATAATGAAATGAGGCGAAAGCCTTCTGGAGTGGTGCTTGACGAAGGGAAAATCCCGGTCAGATTGCTTGCTGATTTCGACAGCTTGTTTGTTACATGCCAAGGCCTTACCATCCACTACAAGCTCAGCTTGCCTCATTGTCGACCTGGTTCTTTATCATCTGCCACATTTCTTGAACCTAACTCTGATTGTAGTTCACCAAAAATGACATTGAGTAGGCTAAAGTGTGAAAGACAACCATTGAGTTTGTTATCCAAAACTCAGTATAATATTCATCGGAGCTATAGTAATCAATTTCACAGCTCACCTTTATATGCTCCGCTGTTGGACGGTTCTCCAACTTCTCCAGTTCTTTCTGAAGATATTCCTATTATGAACCTAGATGATGCTGTTCAGGAAAATGAAATAAGTAGATTAAACTGTGCAACTGATGAGCTAGACGTGGAAGAAAATGACGATTTTGGTATTGTTTTGGTTCATGGTTTTGGGGGAGGAGTCTTTTCATGGAGGCATGTGATGGGTGTACTGGCTCGGCAGGTTGGCCGTAAGGTTGCTGCTTTTGATAGGCCAGGATGGGGATTGACTTCTCGGCCACGTAGGAAGGATTGGGAAGATAAAGAATTGCCCAATCCTTACAAACTTGACACCCAGGTGAATTTCATTGTTAATGAAGTTGTAATTGTTGACACTGTTTAAGTTCTAAAGGCATCTTCTTTAATCATCTGCTCGATTACTGTAAAGCTGTCTTGGAACCAAATATGATTAGTTACAATATTCTATGCAGCAGCATTTTTCTTGTACAAGTTGCAAACTCAACTTTTTAATGTGTCAAGATTCTAGAAGTTATGATGTGTTTTGCAACTTTAAGCTGTATGTCATACTACAGGACTATTTTATTGTTTACTAGATTTGCAAACATGTCGTCTCTGCTTACTTGTTCTCCTTAAATAAATTTCTGTTATCAAGTGTTGTGCTTTCTGTTCAGACACTCATCATTATTTTGAAGTTTGATCGTATTATTCTTCTTTTCAGATTGACGTCATATTATTCTTCTTTTCAGGTTGACTTACTTCTTTCTTTCTGCTCTGAGATGGGGTTCTCTTCAGTGGTGTTGGTTGGTCATGATGATGGAGGCTTGCTTGCTTTAAAGGCTGCACAGAGAGTTCAAGCATCATTGACTTCTGTCAATGTGAGTACATTTGCGTGTTATTTTACTGCAAAGGAGATATCACCGAAAATCCAAATATGATTATTGCAGCCTTGAATGATGATTTATTGTTCTATATTTGGATATTATCCAGGTTGCAATTAAGGGAGTAGTACTAGCAAATGTTAGTTTGTCAAGGGAACTGGTTCCTGCCTTTGCCAGGATACTTTTGCGAACAACACTTGGAAAGAAGCGCTTGGTTCGTCCTTTACTACGAACAGAAATCATTCAAGTGGTGAATAGACGAGCATGGTTTGATGATTCCAAGTTAACAACAGAGATCTTAAATCTATACAAGGTATGTTGTATGCACCTGAATATTAGGTTGAGTGTTTATGTTCTTTTCATAGGAAACACTTTGCAGCTGCCACTGCGATGATTGCATTAAATTATAGCAAAAGTACTCTGTTCCTTGGCATAATGTTCATTATGGGATTCTGAGGTAGTGTACTTTGTTGGCTTTGTGTCCTCATTCGACGACAGGCCCCATTGTGTGTTGAAGGTTGGGATGAAGCACTCCATGAAATTGGTAAACTTTCATCTGAGACAATCCTGTCACCACAGGATTCAGCTTCATTAATGAAGGTAGCAGAAGAAATGCCAGTTTTAGTCATTGCTGGAGCGGAAGACGCTCTTGTCCCTCTTAAATCTTCTCAAGCCATGGCTTCAAAACTTCTAAATTCTGTAAGTATACTCTGCAACATTTTGAACCTCATTCTGGGACGACTTAAACAAGGGTTTTGTATTGCTTCTTGTCTCCATTCTTTGAACTTGGGAGTCAATATACAAACTCGAAAGCTCTGTAATTGCTCTGTTTTCTGAAATTAGCTATGAGAACGAATGCTGTTGAATGAAACTTAAATTACATTGCACTCGACGAACTTAAAAAGAAAATTTACATTTCAAAAAGCAATGAGCCAATTTATAAGCTAATTTGGAATTGCTGAATGTTAAACTTGCAGAGACTGGTTGCTATATCTGGATGTGGTCATCTTCCTCACGAGGAGTGTCCGGTGACATTTCTCGCTGCCATGTCACCCTTTATAAGCAGAGTGTTACCAAAGTCGGATTCGCAGAGCCAATAGTATACATTTAACTTTATTAATAGCTTGTACCTGTCATAGGAGACTCCATTTTTCATTTCCTTTTCGTTCTTGCTCTTTTTTCTTTTCCCTCCAGATCATCCTATAAAGTAAACAGATATCCTCTGCTTGCGATGCATTTGATTTTCTTTTCCAAGCCTTCTTCACACCCTGATTTCGTAGGAGTAGAGCGCTCTGTCCTGTAATATTTTCTTTCCATCTGTAAGTTTTTCCTCTTTTTTTCTGTTCCCCAGTTCTCTAGAGCCAGGTCCAAGTTAACAAGTTTGTACGAACGGTTTTTTTATGTTTCCCAATTTCTGGGAAGTGGAAAAAACATAACATATTTGTAAATGTAAACATCATGGAACGAATGCAACGGAGCGTGGCATTTGTCAGTAGTCAGTTGAGGCTTTGTTGTCTGCATGATTCAATCCTATAGTTGAGGTAAGCGCAAAGATGGCAAAATCGGACCGGCCTGTTCAGATATGGCCTATTCCTTATTTTCAAAATGACGTTATTTTGAAAATTTTTTGCACAAAAAATAAATGACGGGTCGGGTCACGGGCTATTATCCGCTTAGCTCGACTCGGCTCATTGACGTTCTTAAGTAAATTGAATTGAATAGAATGATAAAATTCTTACAAAATAATAAAAAATAATAGATTGAGTTTAAAGTATGCTTTTTAAATTAAATTTAAAATTTTATTTTAAAATTAAAACTTATTATTCTATCAATTTTTAGAAAAATATAATTTCTCTCTTAAATAAAAAATCTTAATTATCATCAAATTTAAACATGAATTTTTCTACTCAATTTAATTATTATTATCTCAAAATAAATAGGTGAAGAGTTTCCAAAATGCCTTCAAGTATAAAGTTCTAAATTTGAATATTTATAATAATTAATTTTTTTAAATTTAACTATTAATAATATGCATTTAAAATTTTATTTAATATGTATAAAAACTTGACGAGAGAGTGTAAGCACGCTCCTACAATCGCGCGTAGAGTGTCTGAATACGTCTAGCTCCTACGAAACTGCACCCATGAACACAGCAGAAACTGCAAGAGTCACTCACGTAATGAACGATGCAAGTGCCAGACCGTACACTACGCACCCCAAGCTCATGTTAGTACTAAATTACTAATCCCTCCTCTCCAAAAATCACCTCTGTCTAAAGTTCACACGTTCTTCCTTCTTCTCTATGCCATGATGTCTATATAAATGGTTAGAGAACTCGCAAGTTCTTTACAGTTACTCTTCTTCTCCTCTCCAGAAATGGTAATGTAAAATTCTACGAGGGGCTTGAGTTCTTGGCTAAAGGTGTGATTTTGATCGTCTTTTCACTCTCTCCATTTATATTCTCTTTGGTTTGAGAAATCTTTTGACTAAAAGTTCAAGATTGTAACTTTAATGACGAACTATTAGTCTCTTCTCCTCTCTTCTCTGTGAGAGAGATGGTGCCGGATTTTAATGAGAACTCATTGCCAAAGGCGTAAGTTTGATGTTCTTAAAATTTCAAGTAGGTTCTTTTCGGTTTGAGAAATCTTTAGACAACAAGTTCTAGGTAGTGACTTGGTGGCGACCCATTAGTCTGTTCTCTTCTATTGTCTGTGAGAGAATTGGTGTGGGTTTTTAATGAGAAGGAACTCATGGCTTCAGTGAACCTAACTTCTTTAAGCATTTTATTAGCTTTGCTGACTATGATCGGTTAGTGTTATGTAACACTGTTCCCGTGAACTTACACCGTCTGTTCGTTTTCTTTTGTGTTTCCTTTTTGGAGTCTTGTTATTGTTGTGCATTTCAGGAACTTTTGTACATCAATTTGGATTTCTTCTTAACAGTAAAATGTAAAACTTATTCACTAAATATGTTCAAAACTGATTCACTAAATATGTTCATTGAAGTAGTTTCTACGAGATGATGACCAAAATTTACGTTGGAAAATAGTTTCATTGGTTTTGTGATCACTGCTTGAAGAGCTAATAATCCATGATCTGTCCCGGTTGTGATGCATTCAAGTGGGGCCTTAAGAAGGGTGTTGGAGTGAACAAAGACGTGCAGTTCTACCATTCATTCACATTGGAAGGTGTTGAGTACTTTCTCTATGATTGTGTGTATTTGTTAAATCAGCCAGAGAACTACATTGGTAAACTTGTAAAGATGTACGAGACTCCAGCTGGTGAAAAGAAGGTCAAAGTGGTATGGTATTTTCGTCCTCTGGAAATTCGAGAATATTTGGGGGCTTATGAACCACGATGGAACGAGCTATTTTTGGCCTCTGGTGAGGGTGATGGAGTTGCCAATATCAACCTTGTGGTAATTCGCTACTTATTCATATTTGCGTTGAACTTTTGTCTTTCTCCTCATTGGCTATTCATGATCTTACTTGAGCATGGTTTCATCTTATTTCAATTGGATGGTACAAACATTTTACAAATTCCTCACCCTGTGCATCTCTACGTTGTGGATTTTCCCACATAGGGAATTACTCCAACCTCCTTGATCATCATGGTAAACCCATGATGTCTTGGTTACTTCAGTGTACCAGAGTAAACTGGAATGTAGTAAAAGTTTAGTCTTTGTATTCTTGACAATCACCTCAGTGGCTTCTCCTAAGCTCGTACAACAAATCATGATTCAGTAGCTATTTTTGGCCTCTGGTGAGGGTGATGGAGTTGCCAATATCAACCTTGTGGTAATTCGCTACTTATTCATATTTGCGTTGAACTTTTGTCTTTCTCCTCATTGGCTATTCATGATCTTACTTGAGCATGGTTTCATCTTATTTCAATTGGATGGTACAAACATTTTACAAATTCCTCACCCTGTGCATCTCTACGTTGTGGATTTTCCCACATAGGGAATTACTCCAACCTCCTTGATCATCATGGTAAACCCATGATGTCTTGGTTACTTCAGTGTACCAGAGTAAACTGGAATGTAGTAAAAGTTTAGTCTTTGTATTCTTGGCAATCACCTCAGTGGCTTCTCCTAAGCTCGTACAACAAATCATGATTCAGTTTTATACTGCAAGGGTCTTAGGTTCACAAGTATGCTGGTTGCGCCAAACTTGTTAGGTATTTTGAATTAAATGAGATATTCAAGAAATGTGCAAGAAGAATGATGGTGTTGGAAGTTAGCAAGTGTAACTTTGTAGTTTATGAAATAATACATATTCAAGATTGCTACAGCTTGTATACAAAGGACAACACTATACAATGGTTGCTTGACTGAAAGTCAATTCTCATGTAGTTTTTGATATCCTCACTCAAGGCCTTCTTCTTTCTTTTGCATTATTGGAGTGATTGGGATGGATAAACCTCATTGACAATTAGAATCATGCAATTTGATTTTAATGTTTTTGGGGAAGCCTATCTCATGTTGATCAGTTGATGTTGTAAAAATGCTCTATAGAGTGCCAAAATGTAGAGAATTGTCGTAGATTAGTTCCCAAAATCAATGTTCAAATTTACAAACGTAATTTCTTATCTGTTTCAGGATGCAATTGTTCAGAAATGTAGTGTTCTATGCACATCAAATGACAAGAGAAATCCTCAGCCATCTGAAGAAGAATTGAGAATGGCCCACTACATCTTCTCCTGTACTTTTGATGTTGAAAAGATGACGATATCAAAGAACTTTCCAGATCAAATAGCTGGAATTAGAGGTTGGTCTAATATAAGCTTTTCTTTCTGCTTGGTGCTGTGACAGAACCATATGGGTTTTGTTTAATATGCTTATACATTTGCCTCTTGACTGCTAAAGGTCCTTATCAACATCTTGAATAATTTTCTTAAAAAAACATTTTCATCTACCTGTTATTAAGTGATTTGTTTTGGATTCCATGGTATATAATTGCTGAGGGTAAGATAGTTATGTGCTTACATTTCTACATTAATTAGAATCCAACTGTCAGTTGTATGCATGTCTGATGAGGGAAAAATGTCCCAACTGAAAATATGAAAGTACTAGTTTGGTAATGTTTTACAAATAGTTTCTTGTGTCTCAAAATTACTTTGCAACTGTAAGACCTGCTTTAGTATACAACTATTGCACTTTACTTTGTCTACTAAAATTATTGATGCATGAACAAATGGCTCAAAATAACAACCTAGCACTCCTCAACCTAATGATGAATACCCATCTCTTCAAGTTAGGACTGTATGCTTGAAAGAGATAGAAGCAGCATTCCTTAAATAGGTAATCACTTAGAGCTTCAAACCAAGAAGAATTAGGGGCTTCCATGATCTATTCATGCATATGTAAGTACTCATTCCATAGCTGTATTAAAAACTGGAATAATTACTTATGACCTTTGTTGCATGCTTAATGATTGTTTTTATACAGGTGAATTCTAATGGCATCTTTATTTATTGTCTTTGCAAACGAATAATCGATTGCATATGTAGTCGAATGTTATTTTAACAAAACAAAGGATCAAAGGCCTAGACATTCTGAGACCATTAAACAACATAGAAAGGAGTCCATTGGAAAAACTGAATTGTCCAGCAAAGTGGATGGACAGGCAGTAAAAGGCAGCAAGTTCAACGGAAACATTCAAGTGGTTAAGTGTGAAGGAAGCAAGTTCTGCAGAAGCATGCAAGTTGCTAAAGGTGATTGCTTGTAGGCTTTTCACTTTTACTGCCCATAAAATGAAACCATTAGGTCAAACTTGCTTCTTCTAGTGCTTGCAGAATCTAAGAAGGCTATAGTTGGTACCAATCAGCAAGGATTCATTTCTAATGGAAATACAAGACTAAACCCCAAAACTGGCAATGATACGAGTGCACAGTTTGATCATAAAGCTAAAAAAGTACGGCTTTCAGGTGATTACTTGTCTCAGGACGCATCAAATCTTCAGTCTCATTTGAAGAAAAAGATTCTTTGTCATAACAAGGAAGATAAGATTAGCCATCAGCTTGAACAGCAACAGGATGTTAGAACTGTCAGTAAGACTACAGAGGTTCAGAGAAGACCAGATGCGGTAAGTTCAAAAGGGCTTTCATCATTTCGCTATCATCATCTCAGAGCGATTACTTTTGTCAATGAGGCTCTTATGAATAAATTCGTTTTCCCTTCCTAAAGTGCACATTTCTTGTTTTTACATTGTGTTCCTTTGCAGAATGCATACATTTATATTTATTCTTTTCTGTGCAGGATAAAAGAAGATGGTTCAAGTGGCTAGTGAGTTATCATTTGCTCATTGTCATCTCTGTTTTCTTATCATTGTTTTCTGGTGAAACTAAAACAATTATGTTCTTATTGAAAGTTCCCTTAATGATTTGGACTGTTAAATATTGTCTGAAGGGAATTGGTTGAAGTTTAGTGTTTTGGAGTAAATATACCATCTCATAATTGACGTGAGCTTCTCAAGTAGCTTTGAACTTCCTATCAATTGAGACCTTCAATTAAAGATTTTATGCTGCAACATGGGATATTACTTGTCTCTTAACATGAAGCAATCACATTGATATAGGATTAAGAAGTGAGCTTCTACCGGCCAATTGATCATCAGAACATTATGATTAAGATGTAGTGATCTCCTAGCATTCTTAAAACCTTATGTTTACAGGCCATAAGGGTTTCCTTCACTCATATTTTGTTGCCTCTTTTCATTTTTCTTTTTGAGAGGCTTGTTGTTGAGAACCAGCTGAAGTATTGTTAGAAGGCTGTACAGCTTGTAGATACATGGAAACACTGTGTCTACATTTTAAAAATTTGGTGTCATAGTCTTATTGTGATTTTGTGCATGTTTTCTGAAGCCATAATCTCATATAAACATTCTGTTGATTAAACTTCTTATTCCAGCTTCTTTTCAAGTGCTAACATTATCATGGTTTTATAACTTTACAATGATGAATGAAAGCTGTGAAACTTGGAAATGGAAAGCATGAAACCAAGATTCAGCTACTCTTGTCGACAATACATTGAGGCCCCACGAGAGTATGGGGAATCAACAGTTGCTCTCTTATCTAGTCTATAGATAAATGCTTACAGTGGAGAGCTTGAGCATTATAGTCTTTACCCTGCAAAAGATTGGAGCTTATATCTCCAATGAAATTAATATCATCTTTGGGCCTCATCTCTCTCTCTCTCTCTTTTTCTGAAGTTTGTTTATCCTTACTTTGACTTCCCTCAAATGTAGCCTTGGGAAGAAATTATACAAGCTAATAAAGAAGAGCGCCTGATCTTGCTAGAAAATTTGGATCCATCCTTCACATCATCAGAAGTAGAGGTATTTTTTCATGTTGATAACTCTTAGGGGATCTGTTTTTGAAACACAAGTTATTTGTTATAGCTATTTGTCAGTTGCCCTGTGCATTTAGTTCTTGATTGTGTGGATTCTGAAATCTTGAGTTGCAAAGTTGAATCTACTAGTTGAAATAGATACAAGTTATCTATCAAATATGTATAAGCTAACTCTCAGCTTGAAGGGATTTTTGGTGATAAGGGAAGGGATAGTTCTCTCCCTTGAATCTTGGAGGCAGGTTTGCCTTAATACTGACAATATGTTGGCTAGACGAGGTCAGCCAGAAACTATGCCACATACTTCTTAATTCCTTCCAACTTCTTACTCCCATTAGGATCTGGTTTGGCATGCACTTAATGCAAAGATTAAGGCAAGGATGATAGAACAGAGTACTTTCTCCAGCCCACAATATGGTAAAGCATATTAATGAATGATTAAATGCATCATTGGCTAAATTTCGGATTCATATGCTGTAAATTAAAACAAGTGTAATTAACAGGGTTATTTTATGTCATCAGGTAAAGCTTTGGTTGTATTCAGGGTAAAAGATGCAGCTGACTCCGCAATAAGTGAGTTACAGTGCAGATGCCTAATGCTAGCAGATGGAAGGTGACTATTGCACTCTCTTATTTCCACATAGTGATCCATGCTCCAATAAGTTGAAACAAAATATGTTTTTTCAGTTAAGTCTTAATAAAGCAAGTGGGTAGGAATACAAGTGCATTTACAATGTCAGGGCAAATTTTGGTTGTACAGTTATCAAAATATTTAGGTTGGATACCTTTTTCCTTTCGATGATGCCTCCTAAATTTTGCATCAGTTCACTGCCTTACTGTAAACATTCTTTCAATATGAGTTGATCTACAAGATTAATGCCCTCCTTGTATTAAGCCTTGTAATACTAAATCAAGCCATGTTGGAACAGTCAAATTTCTCTGATCTATCAGGAGCTTCCTCTGTTGACTCTGAAATTGGATTCTTTACAGCTTCTTTATCTCTCTCTCTCTCTCTTTTTTTTTTTTTTTGGTGAAAGGAGGTAATATGTTAATAACCTGTAGAGAAAACCATTTTTTCAAAGAAAACTAACTCGACTAAGTCATTGAGCAAAACAGGGGCAGGAGGGGTGTAGGAAAAGCAGCTTCCTGAAAGATGTATATTCTTTACAGTGGAACACCATATTTGATTACAAAAGTCAATCAAAATCAGTTAGATCAATGATGACCAGAACCTCAAGTCAGCTCTGTAAAGCCTAAAAATTAAAATCACTGTTGAAGATGCATGCCATGAATTTTCCATTTTCCTTCACTTACATCATCTTTTAATGGCTTTCCTCCGCTAAGGGTATCAATTATCTGATAGAAGATAACAATCCTTGTTGCTTTTCTTGCAGGTGTATAGTTGGTAAGAGGGCAAGTCTAAGAAATCCAGGAAAAACTGCTACTTTCAATGGTCATCTGGTTTTGAACAACAAGCATAGAAGAATATCTGAAGACATGGTAGTCAATATCACTTATCTTCATGTTCATAATTTTGTTGAATAATTTTACTGCCCAGTGTCCGTAGAGCCTCTCGACTGAAAAGAAGACTGATTTCCATTTCTCGTTTTTACTCTCAGAGAAAAGCAGTATCGACTTCACATTTTTCCCAGGCCAATACTCTTGAATTTGAGCTGGCAATTGAGTGGCGTCTTCTACAAGAGAAGTCTAACATGTGGTGGAAGGAATTGCACAAGGTGCTGTCAATACATCCTGTCCTTACATTCTGTTTGTCTGTTTGTATGTGTTTGTGCTTGCTTCGATGCTAAGGCTACATTGTTATGTATAAAACATGCTCGATACATACATATTTCCGTTACGTGCACTTGGTACCCCTTAATGTCAAAAATCGTGAAAGAGAAAGTAAGGGATTACTGGAATTTGTGCGGCTGTGACATGCCATATGCTTTCTGAAACAGTCTCCAGAATGTGGACTCAATGTTCATGGCCGCAGCAATGCCAAAGGAGCCTCTAACTAATAGCGTTAGGCAATGTTTGCCCTGGGGTGCTGTTCTGAGCAAACATGTGCATTGTATAGGAGATACATATTACTCTTTGCACTTTTTCTGACCATAACTTTGAGAGTCAGAACATTTCATGACAATTTAGTTTTTTTTCTTTATGTATAAGCATTTAACTGTTCGTCTTTGAGAACTTTGCTTTGCTTTCCTATAATTATGTCTTATGCAGCAACAATTAAAAGAAATAAACGATGTACGGAGGCAGCTGAAGTCAAGTTTTTTCACTTGAAAATGAGATGCTGGTAATCATAACAAATATTAGATTTTTTCTTCTGCTTATTTTGCCACGCAGTTCAATGATCAAGCATATGTCTCATACAACATTTCTGAACTTGCAGGAACTCCTTTCGTCTTGACATCAAGTTCTATACACAGGGATACATTGTTGTACCTATTTTGCGTTTTTTTAAAAAATCGGAAGTTACAGGAGTTTCCCTTTACGAGCTTCGTCTACGCCAAAGATCTTAGAAACAAAAGAAACTTTCTTTAGATAGTTTCTGTATTGAACTCTAGGTATCCCTTGCCAGCCTTCCACTCACTCTGTTTTCCGGTGTTAATTGAATAGAGTGATATGGAAGTCGGTTTTTGGGTTCAGAAAATGGTCCTTGGGATCTCCAAGTTGCTATAACCAAAAAAAATGCCTTCTTTGTATGAGCTACAGTACCTTGTTACAAGTTTCAAATGTCAGGCCAGTTTTTCACCCTAATACTCGTTTTTATTGCTCTTATGAAAGTTAACGGTACCGGTTGAAAACTGATTCCTGGCCTTCTGGGACAGAGTTTCTTCCGATCAACCATAAACATCTTTAATACTAGTCATGGTAGTTAACGCGGATCCCTTCTGGGACAGTTTCTTCCGATCAACAACCATAAACATCTTTAATACTAGTCATAGTAGTTAACGCGGATCTCAGGAGACGGAATACTTGACTTCACTGCCTGATAATAGATAGTCAAAAGATGGTGGGTTCAAGCATGTCAAGTTCTTTCTCACAAATTTCTCAAAAAGTACAAATACAACAAACGGAGAAATTGACGTCTAAAACACTACTCTTTGGAGGATTTGTTGATGAGCGACTTGTGAATGTGTGGGATAACCCCACCACCTGCAATGGTTCCTTTGATCAGGGTGTCAAGTTCTTCATCTCCTCGGATTGCAAGCTGCAAATGCCTAGGTGTTATCCGTTTAACTTTCAAATCCTTGCTTGCATTTCCTGCCAACTCCAACACTTCTGCAGTCAGATACTCAAGGATAGCTGCTGTATAGACAGCGGCTGTTGCCCCAACCCTTCCATTTGCAGAAACCCTGGTTTTCAATAGACGGTGTACACGTCCCACGGGGAACTGCAGGAAAAGTTGATAAAGACATTTGTAAACGAACATATAAAGCCGCAGCACTAGAAATGTCAACTGATGCTTTGTGCATTTTCCAGAATTTAAAAAAAAACCCAGAACGCATCTCCAAATAGATGAAACCATCATGGCATACCATTTAAAAAGCTCAGAACGATTGAAGTCACAGAGTAACTTAAGCCAATAAATACAAGTCAAATCATCATAGCGTTGCAAGCATGAGTTGCTTCAAAATGTAATTACCCCCTAATTACAATAGTACTGTATCTTTCTTCTTCTGTCTCAGCTATCAAATGAGCCAATCTACTATTTCTGTTTCACCATATAAGTGCAAATTTGAGAGTCCTGAATCGTTAACAAGAGAAACTATCAATATTTAGATAGCTATAAAGAGAGGCTACAATTGACATGCTGGATTGCAGCATATTACATAAAAGTTTCCGTCACATATCTATGGATTACATTCTAGAGACATCATTCAACAATGAACTCGTAACACCAAGTCAAATCGGATAACACCAACTAGATGTCCTTATCAGGTGAAGTAAAGGCCTGGAGGAATAGAGTTCTATGAATTAAAACTCTCCACCTTATTTTGCCAACTCACTCCTGCAAAAAATTAAGGCCACTAGCATAGTCCACCCATAACAAATAACTTAACATTGGTCGTCTTCTTCCTAAAACTCTTTTTATTTCTCTTATTGAATAGAGTCTTCATGATGAAATTGTCAAGTCAGATTGATAGGGGTTTTAGGATCAAGACCAAGATCAATCTTACGACATGGAGGATCATAAAGTTACTTATTTCTCAATTCACCCATAGAGTCTTGATTGTATGATCTTACGAACTGGATTCCGACTTTAATGATCATGACAATTATACCGGATGGTGAAATAACAGATTCAAACTCCAACAGTTCACCACACGGCTGAACAAAAACTTGATCTTCTCTCAAGTCACAGAAACTATAACTATGAAATGTAAGTATTAAGTCATCAATATGCGCCTGCACTTCTTTTACCCACCAACATGTAATATGAAACCAAAAGGGTATGAAAGCAGGTGTCTCACGCAAGTCCATCCATCCAACATTCGCAAACTAGATACCAATTAAAAGAGACTTGATCCAAATTAAGATTCATATCAAGAAGGAAAAATACTTTGCAGCTCATCCTTTTGGCACCTTCCTTTAAGCAAACTATTATAACCAGATTGTTATTTCATTGCTTTCTTCATTATTCCAACACCTCAAGCCCCTCAAAAAGCCAAAACAAGACCGAGAGAAAGAAAAACTCAAAGTACTCAGAAACAAGGAAAACGAATGAAAACAAACACAAGAATTAAACAACCCAACTTTACTGCACACAAACACCAAAAGACTTCATATCCCTCATTATACACAACAAAAACAAACAAAAAATCAGACAACAAACTCAGAAACTCAAACAGAACTCTACCAAAAATAAGAATTGAATCTACCCAACAAAAAAGATTCGATCTTTTTCTAAGGGTTCAAGCAGGTACGGAGCTGGTCAGTTTAAACTAACCACCATTGGGAAAAACCGCAAACTTTACATTCGCTTGCAGGGAAATCCCAACGGATTTATCAATAAAAAATCCCAAAAGCAAAAACAAAGAGGGAAGCGAGATAACCTGGAGACCAGCACGAGAAGAGCGAGAAACGGGCTTCTTCTTGTCCTTGTCCTTGGCGTTAACGGTGGATTTGCCAGTGATCAATCCCTTCGCTCCTTTTCCCGACATTTTCCCGCCAAAATTCAACCGCAACTAGTTCCTAGGGTTTCGATTCAAATCTTACTAGTTACAACAGAAACACACACAAAAAATAGACGCAATACGAGAGAGAGAGAGAGAGAGAGTGAGGGAGAGAGAAGAATGGTTTTTCTGATACGACTCGCAAGGGACCTTTTGGTTCGGTTTTTGGGTTCGAGAGCAGAAAGATAGACGAAGAGATTCGTGATCTGAAAGTATGGCTGTGGCTTGTTGTGTATTTGTTTCTTCGGTCTTTACTAAACTACCCTCGGTGTTTGGTCTTAATTACTTCTCATTTAGAGTTGTGACACTTGGAGCTTACGAACACGAGCATTGTTTGTTCTTTCAAAGTCGTACAAAGATCAAATTCTTCTTGGATTGAACCAAATTCAAGCACGTTAAGAGAGAAGAAAAAGTTGGCTGCATCAGCTTCCCTATAATATTTAGAAAGTTACTTAATCTGAAAAAATTCATAACGTAACAAAAAGATCATGAAGTTTGGTGTTAGTAATCCCCAGAAATGAAGAAAGATCAAAACTTTTGTGTGGAAAAGCTAACAGCATTCAACTCAAGAATTCTGATTTATCCATATGATAAGCTTGATGGCAGAAGTTTGGAAGAACAAACTACACAAAATAAACAAGAGTTCCCATTTTATTGGACAAAAGGGCGAATCACTAGAAAATCTAAAATACTTTGACAATCTACTCATGGCCAATATAGGAACACTGAAGAATGTTGCAGCTGCTTAATCCTTCTCTGCAGTTTTTCCATCTTTGCTGATATGAAATCCCTCGATCTTATGGGTAACATCATCAGCTGAGACCTTCAATTTCCCAGTTGGTCCATTTCCAGACACTGAATCATTCTCATTGTGATTTGCAGGACCTGTCTGCCATATTCTGATGGTTCCATCTTCAGATCCTGAAGCATAGGATTCCCCTCCAGGTGAGAATCGCACGCAGTGAACAGGACCATGATGACCCTTGTTGCAAGCTGCACAACAGAGCAATTTGAGGTCACTGAATATACTAAGCAGATATAATTTCACATTAATGTCTTGTTGAGAAAATAAAAGCCGCTCTGAGATCATTGCAAGAGATTTTGTTCATGTAGTTAGGTCTTCATTTATGATTATGTATGGTATTCAGATGCACATACCAATCTCTTCCCCCGTGTGGAAATCGAATACATGGATCCACATATCTTCTCCACCAGCAACAAACTTGTTGCCAAATTTCGGTTCCAGGGAAGCAGACTCCACATTGCATGGCATGTTATAGCTCTTCACCAACCCAAAGCTATACAAGGAGTAAGAGATTGTCAGTCCACCCCAATATTGCCATAAGGATAAAGAAACAACCTGAATCTCCTTTTTTGGATATTTATATGAAAAATGAAATAAAATACAAAAAATTGCTACAAATCGGTTCCAAATTAAGGATACGTACTGATTTGCATCCCAAAACTTGACTGTAGACCCATCAGCGGTTGTTATATAGCGACCATCCTGACTCACCTCAGCACTGGTTACAGATGACTTTGTATCTAGTGTTTGAACAATTTTACCACTTCTGATGTCCCATAACCTAAGAAGTCATGAATAAAAGGCTTTTTATATTTAAATTTCAGCACCTAAGAATGAAAGAAAGAAATGTTAATGGATCAGGTAATCAATTAATGCATCAAGTAGTCTAGGTCAATACAAATAAAGTAAAGGGTGAATAGACACCACCTATTGCTACAATCTGCAATAAGGATGCAAATATAGGCTAAGTAGGAATTAAAGTAAAGGGTGAATAGACACCACCTATTGCTACAATCTGCAATAAGGATGCAAGTATAGGCTAAGTAGGAATTATAAAGTACTTTACGTAGTAGAGGTTAATGTATTTTTCCAAAGAAACTATACTGCGAAATCTGAAAATGTCGGTGACAAATGATTTAAGATACAAAAGGGATTCTGGATAAGAAATGAGTGTGTCATGATAGAAGTTCTGCACCAGCTGGGTCCTTAAGAACACAAAGATATGGAAATCCATATGCAATTTACAGAACATTAGCAACCTTTTAACTGACAAATTAACCAAATTTGAGTGCTTATCTTCACATCTTTCTCCTTGCTGTTAAATAGATATAAAAATACAATTCCAGATAGAGCTAAATGGTGAACCCGCAGACGAGAGAAGAAAGTTACACAAAGGAAAGGTCTCCTTACAGAAGTTTATTCTCTTGCCGTATACTTTACAGTCCTGTAGAAAAATGATCATGCAACATATCGTCGACCCTATCCATATTCAGACTTAGTTGACGATAAAAATACACACCCACAGACAAACACCTTAAACATATAGATTATGAAGATGTCAAAATTATCCATCAAGAAAATGTATCAGTGTTCTTAATAATTGGATGTCCTAGAAATAATTAGCAAAAAAACCTGGTTAAATGATGAAACAAGATGTCTGTATCTGCTAACTTAATATGAACACATTATAGGTCCAAAAACTTAATATTTCCATTACACTTCATACCTCACACCACCAATATCAGTACAAGAACTTAAGATGGTTTGGTCGCTGTGAAGCCAAGCAACAGTCCTAATTGATCCTGGTGAATTGTCAACTTCTCTTGGGGGCGCATCTGGACGATTCAAGTCAAATATACGGAGAATTTTCTCAACTCCACCTGTAAGTAGAAGATGAGTATCCTGCAGAAGGAACAATTTAGACACTGGATACAAGGCCAGCATGAGACTATGATAACATAAATCCAAAGTTTGAATTAAAGATTTAACGGTGCTTCTGTTCTTTCATATTAGGATTTCATGTATCATCTATATGAGGTAGTGAAACATTGAGGAGAATTAAACAATAATAACTAACAGTTCTTATCGATATAACAGAATCATCACTTCATTTTCCTTCTGAACCACGATACTAAACTATTAAGCATATAACAAAATAGCTCCAGCACCCATTTTGTTCCCCATATTTTCCTTGTTCTTGGAAAAATAAAGCATAAGACATAAAAGAGAACAATATTGAACCTTACCTCTGAAAAAGCACATGCTCTAACAATATGCTTATGCTCAAAAGAGTGCAACACATCCCCAGTCAATGCATCCCACAATTTCCTGCAAGTAGTGGCATGATAAAATTGTACACCTCCATGAGCACTAATGCCTTTCTTTATGTCAGATAATATCTTTACAATTTGCACAATGATAACAAATCGTGTATACATGTGCATCTTAGAGAAAAAAAGAGGAAAGAACGTGGTGAAGAGGTCAAGTATGTTCCTGATATAAATTAAACTTAGACAAGCAAGAAAATACAAATTATAACAATAAAAGGAAATCTTCATAATACATACGCGGTAAAATCGGCAGAGGCAGATGCTGCACGTAAGGCATTAGTGTCTAGGCAGCAGCTCCACACTGCACCCTTATGCCCTTCAAATGTTCCAATCCAGTCTCCAGTCTCGCCATTTCTCAACATTGGATTGGAATCTGCACCATCAAAAAGGTGTATAGAGATAAACGGTTAGAGTGTATCATCAAGGACAATAATGAATCAGAACTGTTAGGAAGCCTAATATGGAAAATAACAAGTATCACCAACTGAAACCACGGGAATCACCAAATATTGGTGTCAACCGGTTCCATAAAACGAGCCCAAGATTCGTTGTTTGCCAACATTGAGCTTCGAGAACTCTTTTTTTTTTTCAATTTTAATCTTTTGGCCATGAAGCTTAAAAAAAGAACCCCAAAATTATGTCACTGCTTCCTTAGGGGCCAAACAAACTACCACAAACAAATTCACAATTAAGAGAAAGGAAAATGGATTATTTAAACCAAGCACAAGTCTAATAAATTCCACTGACAGATAATGGTAGATGATTCCAACACCAAGTCCATATGGATATCAAAATGTCAGTCATAAAGGGAATAATGCATATAAATTATAATATTTCCTTTTTCTTCTTCCTTGAAACAAGAGTAGCAAGGACGACAAGTATGCATATGCAACCAGTCCTTAATATAAACTCCAGGTAGATCAGAGCTAGCACATCCAATCCAAATGGCCCAATGAAGCACTTAAATAAAGAATCATAAATGTCTACTTAAACAAGTCAAAATACAGAATCAACCAAAGGATACAACATCCATTAAACAAAACAATGACTTTATCCCAAGATATACCAAATTAACCGTGATAAATGAGGAGTATCGATATTATGGCCCAAACAAAGTGATCATTGAGGATTTTCAAATGATACCCTATTCAAGAAATATGTATTTGACGCTAAATTCACCATTAAACGAGAGAGAGCAATTATATAGAGGTAGTGCAGGAAAACGCATTACCTTTGCTGGCACTGATAAGAAAGAATCCATCAGGAGTGACAGGGCTGTAAAACAAATCGACAACAGGACGAGAATGTCCATGACACACTAAAGGCACTGCCACCTTCTTCTTGTCCATTTCCCCTCTCACGAAAAAACAACAACAACAACAACAGATGAAATCGAAAGAAAGCCCCCACAACAAAAGCAAAAACCCTAGTGGATCAAAACTGCCAAACAAGCAAATTCGCTTCTCTTATGCGCTTGGTTAACCTCTATAAACAAAACCCATATACAAAAATGCAATCTGAATTAAATCGAGATCAAGTCCTAACAAAGATGGAAACTTTTTTTCCCGAATCTACTATAAATACAAAGAGAAAACACTCATAACATTTCTTCTTTTACAAACTATGTTGCAATAAATTAACGGCTGAGAGAGCTAAGATGTTTCACTCTTAAATCTCAGCAAGCTAAAAAAAAAGAAGCTGTAAATAGAGATTATAGTTGTCTGTGAGAAAATGGAAATTTATTAGTAGTGGAGAAGGGGGAAATAACAAAAGGGCAAGGGGCTCCTAAGTGCCGGGACGAAGATGGAGTGATGGCCTGCCTTTATAGTTGTTCAATTTAAAGCGTCCTTTCTATTTTGCATTTCCTTTTTCTTTTTCTTTTTGTTTAAACTCGTATTTTCATTGGCGTTGGATCTTACTTCTTGCTTTGCAACTAGGGGATTGGTACATTGACAACATCTGATTGAACCCTAAATTTTCTCCAAATGATGTCATAATAGTTCAACTTCAAACAGTGGAAATCAAGATTATTTAATTTAAATGAAGAAGTTTTTATAATTAGCCTGGAGGATTTTGAACTTAGAAAATTGCAAATTCAAGTTCTTTATTCGAATTAATGCGAACATGATTACTATTACTTTTAAGTTATCTCTGAAAATAAATTTGATACTTAAAGTCATAGTTTTGAAGTTGACTCAGAGAGCTTTCTGTCAACGATCTTTGGTTACTTGTCTATTTGTTTATGTTAATGTTATCAAAAGCACTAGAATGCAGACCAATATGCATCTTCAAGCTTAGCAGTTTAAGGGTATTAAGAGAGTTGCTCCTTTGTCAGAAAGAAACAAACAAGTCAGCCATTTGTTTCATGGAAAGGACCTTTAGATGTTACTACAGTAGTTAATGAGAAGTTTGAACTCCAGAAAGGTAAAGCTTCTTTCTCCATTAGGGTTAGCCTTGTTGGTACTTTCAAAGCATTTGATTCTTAACATGATGTAGTTGTCTGTCCCTGATTGTATGATCCATGGAGATGTTTGTGACAAACTCGAAGCAGAGCGACTCGAGTTCTAGGGATATCTTTCCATGACTTAGACATGAATGTACAGCATTGAGTTATCTGCAAATTTCAGCACATCAGAAAATCAGAACAAGTTGAATCTCTATACTAAGTAGTGTTGCTTTAAAGAAATTGTTCACATGTTTCAGCTCATGCGTATCAGCTTGAATACAGAGATCTCTGTCACCATATACCACCAGGTTTTTCAAGCTAAAGCTTAATATGTAAACAGAAAATTAAAACAGGAGTGTAGTCTTTTGCTATAAAAACATTTGAAGGTTTGCTGTAACTTTCGTATCGAGCATAACTTGCAAGGCCAACAGCCGAAAAAGCAAGAATTCTGAGGCAAATAAGCACTGAAGGGGTCCAAGTTGGCATAACATGAATGCAGCCTAGTTACAGGACTTCTATATCGGTCTGTCAGAAGTTACAAAAGGCAAACTGTTTAATTTCCAAACAACAACTATTCTAAGATTGCGAAAGAATTTAAGCAGAAAGTCCTTAATAGTGCTTTTAGATATGCTCCTTTGTTGTTCTGTCTCTTCTGTACTCACCATTTCATCTTTAGAGCATTTATGGTCATACACCGGACAATCTGGCATCATGGTATCTGTAAAGACAACATAACAATCCACATCCGATTACCAAATTCCTCCAACTGAAAGCATTAGCTACATAATAGCAAATTGTATGGAATAGAAATGGACAATACGTATTTTAATTTATTCAGGCAAGTTTGCTGCAATCTAAGTAGAGCAAAGACTTACCGGAAGTCCCGTGGTACAACCTTGTCTGGAAAAGTACAATGAACTCCAAAGCCTCTATCATAATGTGGCTAGCCATCAAAAATAGGCTCCACACAAAATGTTGCTGGTCTAACACAAATGATAAATGCTGTGTCCTCTGCCAAAATGGTGACGAAGACAGGAATCAACCATGCTTTCAGTGCGCTTATTCAAAAGCCATATGGAGCCGGATCCACTACATGGTCGGTGCTGTGAACAATATTTATTTGTGGGAACTTATGTTACGCTGGTTTATCACTCACTCCAAACCAGGTAAAGAAAATGTAGTTCTTCTCAAAGTTGCATTTATAACTACTATTTATATGATCTGGAAAGAGAGGAATTATCAAATTTATCAAAAGGTTGCTGAAGATAAGCATCACTTAGTGGACAAGATCCTGAACTGAATCCGAGTGATTCTTCTGACCAGGGGAGTTGACAATCTGATCTCCCCATCTATGAAAACACGATGGAACCTTTACGGATAGTATTTTAAAGCTCCCCTTGTAATTCTAAGCTAGTCCACTACTATTAGTCTTTGTATTGTCCTTAGCGCTTAGATAGGCAAACCCTCTGTAACTTGATGATTGGTGTACCCTTGTAATTCTTTTGCAATAGCGTGGCTATTGATAATCAAATTTCTTATTCATTTTTCAAAAAAAAGTTAATACTTCTTTTGTCTTTCTAACAACCAGCTTTCTCTGCTACCAAAGAGCAGGCCAGTTCACCGTAAAAGGTCCACTAGTCTATATTAAGATCTTTACCCAGGATACGACCGTAAACACTTTAAACAACAATTGCAGTATGTCAACTGGTTAGTCTATGTACAAGAGAGTAGCTGACTTCAAATGCAGCAGATGAAATGTGTGTAGCAAGGGGGAGAGGACATGGAGGATATTCTGGCTGATATACGGCTCACAGTCATTTAAAAACTCGCACCCATTTCCACAATCTCTCATATATCTGTTTTGACGGGACAAGTCCCATAAGCAGCCTAAGATAGCATGCAATAAAGAGAGAAGCCAGTTATAATAAAGGGAGAGATTTAGCTTCAAACAGCTGTTCATAAATATAAAAGAGAATGAAAGATTGACAAATAAACGCAGCCAAATATAAAAATGATTGTCAGACAACACATTGATTGAATATGATTCCATGATGTCATCTCAAAGAACTGCCTTCCTCAGGACATAAACATACGATCTGAAAATTGTATGATTGTATTCCTGAGTTCTTCATGAACATATTATACGAGTCAATATAAACTTCACCCATTTCATATTTGCTTTTTACCAAATACTTGTTCCAGTATAGTGGAGATTATCATGTTCTGTCACTCTAATTCGTGTGAGTTATCTTTTCCTGCAGATTATAGCTATGGCCGTATTAATAAAACAAGCAAGTAGGTAGCTGTGAGAATTTCCTTTATCAGTAAAAGGGAAGTTACAGAAATTACAGAATCAAAGGGCAATTGCCCGCAAGAACTATAAATATATTTGAAAGCATCCACGTAAGAAAGTGGACTACAAGTGACATGTTTTCAATATTTTCTTTACCTTTATTTCTCAAGTACCTAGGTTAGATCCATGTTAGTACTAATTGAGCAATTCAATAAATGGGATATTCTCAAACAATACCAGGCAAGAAGCATGATGATTTCAGAAAATACAAAAGTAATAGATGGAAAATTCAAGGGGTTATGAGGCTGAATTTGCTCTTAACCAATTGGTCTGCAACTGAAATCAAGCAATCAGACCGCGACCTTTACTGAAATCTGCAGTTATCCTTCATTGTCACTCCATAAGGGATTCCCATTTACTCACACTAAAACTAATGTAGGTAAGTGAACCAACTATTTCAGAATTATAACCAAGATACATGAAGAAGGAAAGCCAAAAGATCCAAAATTCCACCTAAAATGGTAATCAATCACTACCCACAAACCAAAATCAATTCCAGAGGCTAGGAAAAAGAAAAGAAGCCACATTTTCCATATAATTAGGATCATGAAATAATCTTACGCGGCCTTTTGGGTTTTTTCTTCGGATATAAATCCGGAAGAACGAAAACCTCACGAATTATCACCTGACTATAATTTTTCAACTTTCTTATGAAATCATGCAGATCATAATTCAGTTAGTACAGCCACTTAATGCCAATAAAGCTCAAAACTTCATGGCATTTTCCGAGAAACCAAACCAACAATGAGGGTATCGAAGGCTTACGACGAGAAGGAACATCAAAGTTGAACGAGCCAACACATGGGATAATAGACAAAATGTTGTGAACAGACACACTCAAAATGTACCTCCACAGCCTCCATTGGCACCTTCTGCGAAAAGGGTTTCCCGGGAAAGAGCCATAAACTATCATCAGATCACGGGTTTCACATCCACAGTTTACATTCTGGCAAAGAAGAGCTCTGTGATTTGATTAGAGTCAAGCGACTAAAATTGCCCTTTATTTATTTATTTATTAAGGGCTAAGGTTTTAAAATTTAAATCGGGTAGACCGATTTAACAATTTGTTCTAATTTCAAATTTTTTATTTGGTTCAGTTTAATAATTTTTTAAAAAATTCATCTGTTTATTGATCAATTGTTCAATTTTTATAAATTAATTAATTTTTATCTAACCACATTTTTAAATTTTTAATAAATATAATTTTTTAAATCATTTTCTAAAATTTTCAATTTTATTCAATTTTTAACTTATTTTACGATAATATAATATTAATTGAACCTTTTAAATTTTAAACTACTTATCTGACCGGTTTAACTTCTGACCTAATTTTGAAAACCTTCGCAATAAATATAAATAGAAATTTTCACAAACCTTGCTTGCTGGATTATGTCTACATATAATTTTTTCTAAGAAATAGAAAATTATTTATTGAAATTTGTAAATCATTAAATTGAATCAATTTTAGTATAGCATAATGCACTTTAAATTCACGAATGAAAATTAAAATTTTAATATGAAATAAACTTAAACATAAATCATATTTAAATTAATTAAATTAAAATTAAC
>JAOSBN010000005.1:2373644-2402656 GCA_027563595.1 Erythroxylum suave | reverse complement strand
CTTGATTTAAATGAATTTATATAAATTTTAAATCTAAAGTATCATGTACAATGTCTTCTAATTTGCACCATTTTTTAAATATTGAAGCTGGATTAAAAAAAAGTTTAAATTGAAGTTTATCTAATGGGCTTGAAATGTGATGGGCTTGACTCAACCCAATGATTAGATATAGAATTAAGGTGTCTATTTTGAGTTCATTAAGGATTTTAAAAAGGCCTAAATACTAATTATAGGAAATTAAGTCCTAACATCTTTTAAATTGATGCAATGATTAACTGAGTTGAAATTACAAATTTAAAAAATATTATTATAAAATAAATTTAAATTGAAATTTAGATTACTTATTTAAGATTATATTGAATTGAGTAAAAGAGATTTACCGAATTTCAATCTTAAACGATGAAATCTTAATGACTCTTAATTTCAATCAAAATGAGCCCTTTTTTTTTAATTTTGACCACTTTAGTATAAGAAACAATAATTTGAGTGGGGTTTGGACCCTTCTTTTATATTTTCTTATTATATATATAATTCAATTAGCTCTTATGGGTTGGGCTGTTACAATAAAAAGCAAGGTTCTTTACAACTCACGAATATGAAGTTGGAATTACTAGTCATCGCAAATCAGTGTGAGGTGGTAAATATGTACGCTTGATTAAATTGAGTTCAATTAAATATATAAATTTTATTTAAAAATAATATTATTTTAATGAAAATTTTAAATTTAAATTGATCGTTTAATAATGGATATTTAAAATTACAACCCAATATTTTAAATAAAATACAAAGTTTTCCTGACCAACTAAATCAGAAATCTGAGTTTGTAAGTTGTCTAATTTTTTAGATGTTTATAAAGTAGAGTGTAAAACAAATGGATTTGTAATAGGTATATCTTCAGCTTTTATTTGAAGGGGTCTTTTCTATTCGTAATGATTGAGATCGAATTAAAGGAGATATAAATGAAGAAGATGAATTTTCTGAAAAAAATGTCTAATATTAATAGGATATTGAATAGTAGGTAATGTTCGTAATTTGGTTTGAAAATTGGTGTCTACTTTTGGTACATCTTTAAAAAGTTGATCAATATAAATTTTATCCGTATTTTTAAATTCAACACTATAATAAGAATTTATAATTGCATAATTCGGTCTAAATTTTAAAATAAAAAGTTAAATTAAATTTAAAATTTAATTAATTTGAGTATAGTCACGTGGACAAACTTTACCAGCCCTATCATGTACCACATCCTCATTTGAGTGTTAAGCGTATATATGGTCAAAGACATAACATAATTGGCGGAGCCATCCAAGGACACAAACTGGTTTGAAAATTCTAGTTCTCTAACATCCTCTTTTGTTATGTCTCTTATGACTAACTAGAATTGGTTTTTGTATTAACAAATCTTCCTACTTGAATGATTGGTTCATCGTCTCGTCTTCAATCTCAGTTGCTTGAGTCATGCAATCCTAGGATCGAGTGTTTTTTAAGACAAAACTAGGTCACGAACAAAGGGGTAGTTCGAATGGTTAAGTTTAGTTCACAGATGGTCTGTTACGATTGAACACGACCTGTTCTTTTTTCTATGTTACGTTGTGCGACTTATCTAACATGTTTGAAACCAGAAACTTGCTCTTTGTCCTATTCTGACTTAACGACATTTGGGTTGTGAAAGACAAATGATTTTTCGTCACTCGTGACACCAGCGGTTAATTCTTTTCTGGACTGTTTTTACTTAATTTGTACTGAGTTTTTAAAACTCAAGAATATGATATATAAAAATAACGTAATTTAAAATTTAAAATTCGATCAAATTGACGTAAAATAATATTTCTTTAGAATTATAATTAAATTAAAATTTCAAATTCTGAATTAAAATTAAGATTGTACTCTTTTTGAATATTCAAATCAAATTGGGTTGGATTTAAATTAGAGACATTAATGGACTGATTCATAGACTAAGATTCAAGAGTTTTCAATGGGCTGTTTCATTTGCTAAGTTTAGGCCCAAATCGACCTGAGGTTTAACTATTTCAAACAAAATTAGTTACGCTTGAGTATGAGCTAAAAAAATGTTATTTTATAATTTTAATTTTAAAAAATATTTTAAAAAATTAACAGATAATTTTGACATACTAGAGGGGCCTTTGCAACAGGCATTGCCTCAACTTAAGGTCTTATTCGTAATAGTGCAGGATATCAGTGTGGTAGGTTCTTTCGGTGCTTTGGAGTAGTTTCTCCACTCAACTGCTGAAATGTGTGAGGTTTTAACTGAACTACAGTAAGCATGAGATCTTGGGTATCGTCGAATAATGTTAAAGGTGAAATTGTTAGAGGTTATTAATATCTTATCCTTACTGTTCTTTGATAATTCACAAGTGTTTTGGGACTTTCGGGAGACTCTGGGTCACGAGTGGGATATCTGGCTACAACATATCTATGAAAAAGGTAATTAGTATGCAAATAAGCTAGCACATTTAACCTTGAGTACCGCTCCAGGCATTCACCTGCTCTATACAATTCTTGAGCGGTACTTCCAGATCATCACACAAGATTTACAAAGAGCTTTATTTCGTAGAAGCCTATAACTAGGGTGTAGTTTCCTCTTCTTTCTGTGTATATAAAAAAAGAACGTTAACATATTAACATACATGTACTTTATCCGAGCATATCAGTTATTATCATCATCATCATTATCACTCAGTCTAAAATCTCACAATGAAGTGAGATTTAGAAAAGTTCAATAGTACGCAGCTTTATCCCTACACAGTAAAGATGTTATTTCCAGTAGACACACATATAAATAAAACAATATACGAATAATGCAAATTACAAAAAAATTAACAGAAAATAAATTAAAAAAATAGGAAATACCTAAAGAGGATCAGGCTGCACGAGCCGGCTACCAAATCCAAAATAAGCTACCTATTTATAATTAAAAAATATTTTTAAAAATTAATGGGCTGCTTTGGCCAACCCACTGCCACGATGACTTCTATAACATGTCTTTAATACTTAAATTTATATGTCTTTATCATTAACTCGGTCAACTCGACAACTCACTTGGGGACGTTTGTGGCGAACAACCGTCCACCATAGCAGACGTTCATGACCTCGTGCCATAGTTCGTGGAATGCAATCTAGTTCTTTGTCGGTTTTCTTGTAAGTTTGACCACGTGCTCCTTTGTATCATTAGTGAGCTTTTTATTTATTTATTTACAAATTTACATTATAATTATAAATAATAGTGATAATATTATGATTATCATTATTGTTGCTTATGTAATTTAAACTCTCTATTATAATTTGCTTTCTATTTTATTTTAAATTGTATAGAGTATATTTTAATTGTAATATTATGAACATGATTATTTTTGTGATACCAATTTAATCTTTTTAACAAACTTTACTCTCTATTTTAGATTTAAACTAGTTGGGTCGGTCATGTTAGGCTTAAACTCAGACTCAGAACGACTCATGGGCCGATCGGCCTATCTCTTGATGATTGACCTAATTCTTGAAGGTATTAGCTATATAAATTCATTACCTCATCATAAAAAAGGTACGATTCTCTAGAAACCTAATATTCTTTATTCACTAGCCGCCAAAACTCTCACAAAAAACTAACTTGAGCGTCGGAGGGGCCTACCGGCAGTCAACCCCCGGTGCGCCTTATTGTTTTACAGGTATTTCTGTGTCAAAGTCAACCAATCCTATGGATCTAAGCATTAACGCCTAGTCCCATCAAAATCAGACAGAACGAAGTTTAATTAAAATTTAAATTCTCTAATGGATAATGACATTCTCTTTCAATCATATTTTCAATTCTTTAATTTTATTCAATCTTTAGCCAATTTTATGACTATCTAATACAGTTAAACCTTTCAAACCTTAAATCTCTTGTCTTATCGATTTAACTTACAGCCCAGTTTTTTAAAATATTGTTAATTAACGATGAATTAGCATTCATTTGATTAGGTTTAGGAATCTTGTAAAAGTCGATTTCGGTGATCGTCGATATTATAAAAATATAATTTTTAAATAAAAATTTCTTAATTTATCAATAATAACTATATACTAAAATCAACTAGTTCTAACTTATGTCGCAACCTTCATGCAATAGTTGATCAGTCTCATGCTTGGATTTTATTAGTTAAACCATTTGATTTACTATTGGAATATGTGACCAATTAATTGTGAAACACGTGTCTACTCATCCATATAAGTTGAAACATGACAACTTTTCTTTGGTACGTACGTTTTTATTAATTGCTCTATTTCAAAACTAACAAACCATATATTATAATTAAATAAATCCCATGTGTTGTTAAAAAGTCGTTTTGTCCGATGTTTTTTGTCTAAATCGGACAAATAATACGACTTTAGTCTGTCGAGGTTCGGTGTGCAGTCCGATGTTAAGATATGTTTACCTTAACTATTACATCGTCTTCTTGAGCACACCGCATGTTGGATCTGAAAGTTCACTTTTATGGGAGATTTGTTAGTGATGAAATATATTCGTAAGCTTTGAGATATTACTTCAACTAAAATTTTATGGGTTTTTTTTTGTTGGATATTAATTAACAGAATCAAATGAAATAGAACGGATTAATTTATAATAGAATGAAATGAAATATAGTGAAAAGTTATTTGGGAGGGATGGAAGAGTTCATAACATAATCAGTGAAATGATGTTTAGAAGATGGATGGAATGAAATGCAATATATAATAAATGACTATTATATCTTTAATATTAAAATAGTTGTTTTATATACAATTTTTTATTAATAACATAAAAATATTATTATTAGGGTAAGGAAAAATAATATAAAAGGGTTAGGGTTAGAAGAAATAATGAGTATTAAGAAAAGATTGAACGTATATTAGATAGTATGTATTTATTAGTTTACGTTTCATCTTAAAACTCTCAAATATGAGGTTTTTTATTTTCACTGTTTATGATATAATAGAACGTAACGCTTTCATCTCATTCCGTTCCATTCTATTACGAAATCCCTCAACCAAACGATAGAAGTGTATTATGTTCTATTCTGTTCCATTACCAAATCCTTAACCAAACAAGGCCTAAGGTATTAGGTTTATAGTTCCTTTCCACTTATATGTCATTCACTAGCTCCATCTCTTTCCAATGTAGGATTCCTACTCGTATTTAACATCCCAACAATCTTCCTCTTAAATGTGAATTTTCAAATTAGGCTTTGAATCTTCCTTGAGCAAAAGCCTTTTTGCTTAGCAGTTTGACTATATGGCGTTACTAAGAGCTCTTTTACTATATTGGTCTGAGCCTACCAGGAATTTCCTTGCTTTTCTTTGTGAGGAAGTAACCATAGGACTCAACTACCATCTCCATACTCGTCCTTTGCCAAACCATCGGCTTTGATACCACTTGTTAGATTGCGAAGCCCACTTTCACGGGAGATCTACATCATGGGACTAGTGATGAAACATACTCGTGGGTTTGACACTACACTTCAACTCAAAACTTTAAAGCGTAAGGTTTATGGATCCTTTCTATCTATGTGTCCTTCACTACCTCCATCTCTTTCTAATGTGAGATTTCTAATCACACTTAACATCCCAGACCTGCATAAAAAGATCGATCTTTACACTTCTCCATAACTTTGTCTTGTTTATATAAATGACAACGGATCGGGTAAGACCTGAGTTATATGTTCTTTTTATTTATTTATATGATGTTTAGAGTTTGATTAGGTTTTGTTTTACGTGTTGACGAAATAATGTTGCTTTAGTTGATTTTGTTTGTTTCAACTTTTGGATTAAATTATTTCATTTTGATTAATTGAATCGAACTAGAAGTTTAACCCTGAGTGATAATCTCTGATTGAGGATTCCGAACTCTGAGTGAAAGTTTAACCCTAAAAGTGGTAATCTCCGATTGAGGATTTCGAACAACTCTCATATGCATACATGTTTCACTGACATGTTCATCTGTATAAGCAGAGATGATAGTGCTTGAATTTGGTTAGAAATATTTTCCGACCTAAAGTCTGATTAGGCTCAAAATATTTGGATTGAGTCCTAGCATAATCAGCTCAAGACCCGAACCCAATCAAGATTCATCATGATACAAAATAATGTCGTATTCTTACACATACAAAACATCATTTGCATGTGAAAGTAATTTGAACTTTGGATTGAGCCCAATTCCACATAAATAAAAGGTTTAAGTTCAAGTTTAACCTAAAAAAACTTGAGTCTAACTAGAAATTCAATTTTTAAACTCGATTAAATTAAATTTAACCCCATTAATTTTGGACCGGATCAAGCCGTTTTACCATCTCTAAGTATAAAATAGTAAACATGATTATTACAAGAGAGACTCGAGACATAAGCCACAAACCATTCGATTTCAGAAGATGAGCAAATAATGAGATATATATATATATATATATATACTTTTAGTGGGAAAAAATACCCGTTGACACACATTTGGTGGACAAAATAGCCCGTTGGCATATTTACTAGGTATTTTGGGAGAAAAAATAATCCGTTGGACACTTTTGGTAGGAAAAACAGCTTAAAACAGTTCATTGACACGATCGTTAGATATTTTTGGTGAGAAAAATGACCTGTTGGCACATTTTTAGTAGGCAAAGTAACCCTTTGGTACATTTTCGGTAGACAAAATAGCCTATTAGTACGGTCTCTAGATACCTTCAATGAGAAAAAACAATCCGTTGGCACTAACTAACTATATATAAATATATAACTATAACGAGAAAAACAACTTGTTGGTACATAATATATATATATATATATAATAACAAAATAAGGTTGGTCACGGTATAAGCGGGACGAATGATTGGAATGTCATATTAGACGTAGCTCAACTAAGTCGACCCGGTTTGAAGTCAACAAATTAGTCCTAATTTTTTACCAAAAAGAAAACAAATTAAACCTAATTCAATTAGAATTTGGTAATGACTTCTGAATTTACGCTCTAGATGCCTTACTACAGGGTCGGTTCGGGCCTTGCAAGAACCAATAATGGTTCCAATAATTCTCTTACTCACCCCCTTGTCCGGTTCAATAAGATCCAAGTTGACAAGTTAATTAAAATTTAGAAACATTTGGATCGGGCTCAAGCTGCCTTCTGAAAGGGTCGGCCGGGCTTTGCAAGGTCCAAATATTTCCAACAATTCTCTTAGCCACCGTCGGTGCGTACCCAATAGAGTCGGTAATCTGAGTAAGCTTCTAGTAGAATTCAAGCCGCCTTGGGAAAGGATTAACTCAAGTCGGAGCGTCGGATCAAGTAACGGTCTGACTCAGCCGTTGCCATGCTTACTACCTAACTCCTACGGGATCATAGGATTTGCATGTGAGCCTGCCCTCACATGCAAGTAATTTGACAGGTAACCAACAAAGTCAAAGTTCTGATCCTTCTGGAATTGGTACATCTCTTCTTCTTGCATCCTACTGCAGAAACATGTGAACGGTATAAGAATATCAAAGTCAAAAACCTACTCTTTAGACTTTTAGGCTCCATCTGATACCACATTTTTTATTAACCGACATTATAATTTAGTACTGCCAAGTTCATTTCAAGTTCTATTTAAAGATTCAGGTTCAGAGAGCTACAAGAAACTTGCATGATTCAAACCAAGAGTTTAGCAATAAGAGGATATGGATTTGAGGGTTGAAACAGAAGGAAAAGGGTTTTCCAGGAGAGATTTACGATCATCAAGAAGCAGGAATTACAGGAGTTTGAAGAACAATCTGCTGGAGAAAACCTTCGGGCACGTTAATAACGGAACTATGGTTTCGCAAGCTAGTGAAGATGGGGTTGTGAGGTTGAAACTGGTCGTGAGAAAACAAGACCTGAAGCAAATGATGGAGATGGTAGAAGAGCATTTTAATCTTCTAAGAAGAAAGCATCTTTTGAGAGTCACGAAGGAAAGCAAGCAACGTTCATGGATTCCTGTACTTGAGTGCATACCTGAGGAGCCTTGAAGTAGCTAGGGACGACGTTGGGAGGAGTGACCAACTCTCATGAAGTAACAAGTCCCTTCCACTCAATCTCATCCATACAAATACGTGAGATTCTCATAGAACCTACAGAATTGTACGGATGAAATCGAGTAGAATAGAGTTGATGCAGAGTAGTTGGTATAAAAGATTTGATTCTACATCGGGAAGCCTAAGCTTAGCCTGAACTTTTCTCTCAAGCTAAGTCCATCCCGGTTAAATCAAAAAATGATGTTATTTTATCATATCAAAGGATCATAATAAATATACATAGAAATTTAACTTGAATTTCAAGTAAGTTTGAATTCAAATTGAAATTTATCGAATTATAAACTTTTTTCAAGTTCTCAAACTTATTAAGTTTTCGAGTTAGACTCGTTCCTGAGCCCGCTTGATGTAATCAATTTGATTCGACCTAAATTGATCGAACTTTAGATCTGATTCAAGCTTCTTCTTTTTTTAAATTTTTTTAGCTTTAATTCGAGTTAAGTCTCAAATTGTGTAAGACTTGGTTTAAGGGAGGGGTGGCACTTGATAACTTGTTCAAATCAATCTGCTGAAATAATAAGTATTGCGTTTGGAATTACTGTTTTGATAATCGTTAAAATGTGAAAATAGGTATTTGACAAGTGCAGTTGCGGTTGCTGAAAAGAGATAAAATGACTAAAAAACTAATTGATTTAATAAACTATTAATTGTTGTATAAATAATTAAAAATTATATTATTAGTCATAAAAATTTAAAATTATAAATAATCAAATATTAAATTAAAATAAGAAAAATATAAATAAAATAAATTTAGTAAATAAAATATTTCATAAAAATACATTATTAGTCACATAAATTATAAATTATAAATTATTAAATTAAAATAAGAAAAATATAAATAAAATAAATTTAGTAAATAAAATATTATACGATACGTTGAACTTGTTTTCTATTAGTTGAGGGTACAATGGAATAATAATTATCAGAAGGTTATTAATGAAAAATAGAATTTTTATCACAAAAGTACTTTTCTAACGCAATCATCTTTCTACATATCGATTTCTGTGATAGCACCATACTTTTTTTCAATATCTAGTTGTTCGCCGATAAATCTAAATATGTAACTGCGTTTAGATATGTAGTGGATAAATACTTATCTCTACTACACCGCATATTCAAAAGCAGCCTAGATAGACCCAGCTTGAAGCTTTAAAGTTATAAGCAAATTGATGTTTTTGAATAAAATGACATCGTTTTTATTTTTATTTAAAAAATAAAATTTTAAGCCAGGTTGAGCTTCAAATTGTTTAGGTCTATTGGGCTTCAGGTTGGCCCGACTCAACCATCAACTTTAGCCCCTCAAATCCTTTGGTTCTTTAAATGGATGGCCAAGATCACCGAGGACAGAATAGGTACAGACTTAAGGGGTCAGAAGATCAGGTCCTCAACTTTAGGGCATGAGCGTAAGCTTTCTCAAGCCTAACAGATCCGACCCGACCTAGCCATCAACTCTATATAAAACTTTAGATCATGAACAAGAAAACATCATAATCATACACAATGTATGATGACAATCATGCAATTATGCATAGATTTAACTGGACTTCTTCTACGGTTAAGATCAGATAAGGGCCCACAGCCTCCGTCAGGCTTCATGTCATCTACCCCACGTGATTATACCTTACTCTCACGTGCCCGCATAAATTTAAACACGTTGACAGGTTGATTATTACAGTTACAGCTACAGCAACTGAATTAACGGTCACTCCTCTTCCCCGCCCAAACATAACGCTACAAGCAAGCAACTCATGAGTATCTGAAGGCACCGTCTTCTCAACCTTGAATCCGCAGAGAAAAATGGCAGCTCCGCTTGTTTGGAGATGCATTTACGGTTCGTACACACCGGAGAACCTGTCCCGGAAGCGAACGGAAGCTCGGAATGCAGCTCAAGCGCCGGGAGTTTCTTCAAAGTTGAGAAAAAAAAGGTCCAGTAAAGCAACAGAAACCCATGAAAGGACTTGTTTAGTTCGTGGGGTCAAACTCAATAGTCTCACTCTCTTAAGGGCTCTTAAAGCTTTTGCGGATAGAGGGTCGATGGATGACGCGCTCTATGTGTTTGAGAAAATGGATCGCTCGGAGACTTACATATGGAATGTTGTTATTAGAGGTTTCTTTAACTCTGGGTTGTTCCAAGAAGCGATTGAGTTTTATTATATGATGGAAAATGAGGGGGTCAGAAGTGATAATTTTACTTTCCCTTTTGTGATTAAAGCGTGTAGTGAGTTGTTGTGTTTAGTTGAGGGTCAAAAGATTCACGCAAAGTTGATTAAGAAAGGGTTGGATTTGGATGTTTATATTTGTAATTTTCTTATCGAATTTTATGCAGAACTTGGATTGATCGAGCTTGCGGAGAAAGTTTTTAAAGGAATGGCTGTCAAGGACTTGGTTTCTTGGAACTCTATGGTCAGTGGGTATCAAACTGTTGGCGATGGATTGAGCTCCTTGATATGTTTTAGAGAAATGTTGGATATGAGAAACAAACCTGACAAATTTAGCATGATTAGTTCCCTTGGTGCTTGTTCGATGCAGGATTTTCTTTGTAGCGGAAAAGAAATACATTGCCAAGCTATTAGAAGTGGACTTGAATTGGAGATCATGGTACAAACATCACTTGTTGATATGTATGGCAAGTGTGGTGAAGTCAATTATGCAGACAGGGTGTTTAACAGGATCTTCTCTAGAAACATTGTGGCTTGGAATGCCATGATTGGTGCTTATAGTCTAAATGCTCATCATTTGGAGTCACTGTCTTGCTTGAAAAGGATGCAGGAGGAGGATAACTTGATTCCGGACAATGTTACGATGATTAATTTACTTCCTTCTTGTTCAAAATTGGAAGCATTATTGATAGGTAAATCTATCCATGGGTACACCATAAGGCGAAACCATGTCCCCCATATAGTCTTGGAAACTGCTCTAGTTGACTTGTATGGAAAATGCGGAGTGCTGAAGTTGGCAGAATGTGTATTTGGTCAAATGCACGAAAAGAATTTGGTTTCGTGGAATGCAATGATTTCTGCTTATGTACAGAATGGACGGAATGGAGAAGCTCTAGATTTGTTTCAAGACCTCTGGCATGTGCATCATAAACCAGATGCAGTTACAATTGCAGGTATCCTACCTGCCTATGCTGATTTAGCATTAATTTGCGAGTGTAAGCAGATTCATGCTTATATCGTAAAGTCAGAACTAGTTCCAAACACTTCCATCTCAAATTCAATCATGTACACATATGCCAAATGTGGAGATCTCCAGAGTGCAAGAAAAATTTTTGATCACATGATCTATAAGGATGTTGTATCATGGAATACGGTAATGATGTCTTATGCTATTCACGGGTTTGGAGCCACATCGATCCAGTTTTTTTCAGAAATGAAGGAGAAAGGGCTTGAACCAAATAGGAGCACCTTTGTTTCCCTGCTGTCATCTTGCAGCATTTCTGGCTTAGTTGATGAAGGCTGGGAGTTCTTCAGTTCCATGAAAACTCAGCATGGTATTGACCCGGGTATAGAGCATTTCGGTTGTATGCTAGATCTTCTCGGTCGTACAAGGAATCTGGATGCAGCCAGGCATTTTGTTGGAGAGATTCACGTGGTTCCAACAGCCAGAATCTGGGGTTCTTTGTTAGCTGCAAGTAGGAAAAACAATGATATAGTGTTGGCGGAACTTGCAGCTAGGGAAATTTTCTCTTTGGAACATGATAATACAGGTTGCTACGTCTTACTTGCCAATATGTATGCTAAAGCTGGGAGGTGGGAGGATGTAAAACGGATTAAATACATGATGGAAAAGAACGGGATATCGAAGACGATCGGATGCAGTACAGTTGAGATCAGTGGGAAAAGACACAGATTCATCAATCAGGACAAGTCCCACACCCAAAAGAACACCATCTATGATGTGCTGGATATTGTCTTGAGAGAAGACAGATATGTTCATTCTCTTAACAAATTCAGACCAGAAGACTTAATTAAAAGAAGAGCAAAGTCACCAGATACTCATAGTGCCAAACTGGCGATCTGTTTTGGGTTGATCTCTACAGAAATTGGAAATCCTGTGATTGTTAGAAAAAACACCAGAATATGTGAAAATTGTCATAATTTTGGAAAGAAGATATCACAATTCACAAAAAGAGAAATAATTCTGGGGGATTCGAAGATGTTTCATCATTTCCGCAATGGATCTTGTTCATGTCAGGATTACTGGTAATTGTTTGACAAAATCCTTGCAATCAAGCCTTGATGGTCCTTCTGCTAACCCAATGAAGCACATTTATCACTTTGGTCACTTGATGAGGACTCCATTAAACATGTGAAGATTGTCATAATTCCAGAAAGAAGACCTCACAGATCACAAAAAGAGAAATAATTCTGGGAGATTTGAAGATGTTTGGTCATTTCTGACGCGGATCTTGTTTGTGCTGAGATTACTGGTAATTGTTTGACAGAATTCTCCTTTATGATATTTCTGCTAACACAATGAAGCACATTTATCTGTTTGGTCACTTGAGTGGACTCCATTAAAGCTGCTTGAGATTATAGTTAACACAATGATATATGCCCACTTGAACAAAGTACATTTATAGTTATACTCAGGCAGATATGACATACCATAAAATTGGCATAAAATAAATTTTCATCTTTTTGGATGATTCACTAAACCGACACGAGTTCACCCAAACTTCGAGTCGGACTTTTCGGTCTAACCCGACCCATTACCATACACAATTCTCTCATGAGAAGGTGCACTGATGTGACCAAAACTTAAAAGAATGAATGGACGAACACAAACTAAGGCCCAAGGAGATTAAATATAGAGAGAAAAAAAAAAAGAGGAATGGAAATTTCCACCAAACCAATCATAAAATGACATCTTTTAGGAATGATAACATATTAAATGTGAACTTTGGATGTTGGTTGTGAGCTTTGGTCTGAAAACTGCCACATTAGCTTTAGGACATTGCTTTTAAATTAAGAATGATAAGAGGTCAGGCTCATGGAGAATTCTTTTTCCAATCTCAAGTTCATATTTGTTGAATTTTGTTTTGATATGTTGACTTTGACTCGAGTAGACTAAATTTAACTAATTTATCATTCGATTCAAACGTAATTAAACTTGACTTGATTCGTTAACTTTAGAACAAGTTCGGATTAATTTTTTCTCAATCGATAAAACTCAACGTTCTTGAACTTATCAATTCATAATCGATCTTTGAAAAGAATCGGAATCGACTTTAAACAATTATTTTTATTTTATTTCCTTTTTCATATATGTCCAGAAAAGGAGATTTACGATCCGAATAGTTCGGGGGGACCACCACATCTCTTTTCTTCTCAAAAATTTTCTCTCGAGCACAAGTTTAAGTTCGACTTCGAGAAAAAAATAAAATGGAACACCTAACACCGTATCTTCACAAATTAAAAATTACGATATCGCCTCTTTTATTATTTATTATGAGACGACGGAACGATCGTACCATTTTAAAATTTGATTAACTCAAACATTTATCTATTAACTTAAAACAAAATCAAAGAAAAGAAAAAGTGCATAACACACTCATGTTGTTTTATAACAATAACAATATCAAAAACTATTTCCTCATCAATCAATCAATCTCCAAAAGCTATAAAATTAAAAATTAGAAGAAAAAAAAAAGAGAGAGAAAAAAAAATCATTATTTACAAGTCTGCCACTATCTGCCAGTCAAAGTTGACGAGCATTCTGAGGAAAAACATTTCCGTTCACCGTCCGGTGACATCACCATCACTCGGCTTTTACGTCATCGTCATCGCCGTCGATCTCTTCACTCCTCTCCCAAATCACGTCTCTGAACGGCTTCAGGATGATTCCGGCGAGCCACTCAAGACACCCGCATTCACCGGAACACTTCTCCTTCAATCCTCCGAAGAGCCCTCGATCGCCAACCTCCGGCGGCGTCGACATGGGCTGCAAGTAAGCCAAAGCCGCGTGCTTTACAAGTGGGTTTTTGATGGGTATCTCGCACCAGCTCGAGTTGTGGGTCGGCGAGACGATCGATGGTGGAGACGACGACGACGGTGCCAATATATCCCGCAAACTCGTGTACCCACCACCACCACCACCGCTCTGTACGGTGGTCATCTCTACTTCGACGAACGAGGAATGGTGGTTGAAGCAGTTGTGTTGGAGGAAGGTCGAGTCGGGATTTGGATTGGGTGATGAATTCTGGGATATAACAGTTGTTGAAGGTTCCATTTAAGTTTTCTTTGGCCTGGCAGGTTACTGGCATGAGGATGGTGTTGATTTGGAGAGGAGATGGAAGATGGCAAAGGGTGAGATCGGTTTTATGAGACAGACATGTGAGATTATGCTATGCATGAAGCTGATTTGGAGTTTATCTAGCTTCCATTAATCGAGTTTCAAGCTTTCTTCTTTTCTGGTTTCATATGTAGACACGAGTAGTAGGAGGGAGCCTGTAGGAATTCGCAACACTGTGATTTGGCAGTGTATCAGTACAAAATAGGAAAGAATCTCAGAGAGTTATGTCGGGTGGGTTGAAATAGGTACGAAATGAACCGGTTCGGTTCGGGTCGAATCATAGGACAATCCGACGCCTTATTTTAATATTTTGAATTTGGTCTAATTGAATTTTAAGTTGAGAATAAAATTATATCATTTTAATTAATAAATTAATATGATAAGTTATAGGGTTGACAATTATGGCCCGGCCTAGTCTGGCCCGTTTTTGGCTCCGGTTGGCCGGGTTAGGATGGGTCATGGGCCCACCATGGTCCATTCGCGAAGTTGTTTAAAACGACGTTGTTTTGATTTTTTACAAAATTAATGGACAGGTTGGGCAGACCACGGGCCGATAAGGGTAGCAGGCCGGCCCGCCATGACCGAGGCCTCCGTTGACATGCCTAATGATAACGAATTAAGTGAGGTTAAATTTAATTAATTATGCTTTAATCTTGGTCTAAAATTTGGGTAAATTTAAGTTCGAGTGAATAATTTTAAAATCAGACCAAAAGTTAAATTTGTAAGATAAAGATTTAAAATTTGAAAGGTTCAAAATAGAGATGACAATAGGTCAGGTTGAGCTCTACTTATGTCCGAGCTCCAGGCAGCAAGCCTGGGTGCGTTTGGTTCAGCTTTTGGTAGGTGAAAAAGTGCTTTTTTCCAACGCAAAAGCTATTCTAAAGAAAAAATTAGTATTTGACTGTAAACTTCAAAAGCACTTTTAGAGTAAAAATAGCTTTTTTAAAAGCTAAAATACAGCTTTTTTAAAAGCTCAAATTTGGAGCTTTTCAAAAAAGCACTTTTTCAGGTATATTTTTTATATCAATTAATGAGCCTATTTTTTAGTCCTTTCTACTCTTATGCTTTACATATAATTCCTACAATATCCACAAACATATCTTTACGTTTATTTTGAGATTTATATAATATTATTTGAATTTTTATATGTTTTAATATTAATTTTTGAAATTAGTTTTACTTAAGTTATAATCTGTACAAAAAATTTGGTTAGATATGTTTTCATTTATGTTTCATATGGTTTAAAATTATATAATAATTAATATATTGTGCATAAATAATTTTATTATAAAATAAAATATAGTTAAAATTAATTAAAGTGCTTTTTATCTTTATACTGCCAAATAGTCTATTGTATGAAGCTTTTTTTTAAAAGCTGTTTTTTTATTGATAACCAAACAGTCAACTGGCTTTTTAAAAAAATTCTTCTCAAAAAAGCTAAACTAATAAAAGCTCAACTGACAAAAGCTCAACTGATATAAGCTTAACCAAACAAGCACTTAATGTGACCCCATTTTGGCCTTGCTTGAACTTTTTTTAAATTAAAAATATAAAACAATATTGTTTCCGATCAAATATTGTTGTTTTGTTTATAAAAGTAAGATTTGGCTTAGGCAATTTGAGCCTGAGCCTAAAACCAAATGCTAGGAGTTCAATTTTTTCAAAAAATAAGGCCCAAGGTCCTGTCAACTCAGGCCTGTCCTCATTGACTACAAGCAAGGTTGGGATGGATTGAACCAAGCTCAAGCTCAGTTGCCATCTGTAGTATTAAACCATTATAAAACTAATTAAATATTAAATGAAATTTAAAATATGATTAAAATATATTATTCTTAAAAAATTTGAAGTTTAATTAAAAAGAATAAATCATTAAATAAAAATCAAATGATTTATTTTTACTTATAAGGATTTATTAATTAATCAGTTTTTTATAACAAGAGTTATTAAAGTAAATCAAATCGAAGAGGTAGATAATTCAAGATTTTTATAGTTAAATTAGTTGAAATTTTTAATCATTTGTTCCAATCACTTAAAATAATATAAACTTAAAATTGAAATGATATAATTTTAATTTTTTCTTGAAATAGCATTATTTTAAAGCATAAAATAAAATTATAATTACTACGTTATTAATAATTTAAAATTTTTACTGAATTATCAACCAAAAACTGAAATCACATTCAATAAAACATGCTCTTAAATTCAGAATTTGTGATAAGGACAAGTTTTGATGTCATCATTGCGAGACTATTCATTGAAACAAATTCATGTTTAGGAATCTCAAATTTAGATAGGCTCATTCAACCCGGTCTGGGTTGACTTAACTACAGATAATTTACGGGTCAAAATTGTTTAGCTCAATCCGTGACCTGATTGGAATGTAAAAACGATGTCATTTTTTATTTTTTATTTTTAAATATTAAGAATGGGCCGGGTTAGCCCATAGATTACGCAACCTCTGGCCCGACCTGGCTTAGCTCATGGACTTCCTTATCCATATTGGGCTCTTTGTTATCTGAATGTTTTTTTTTTACCAATTTAGGTTTAAATTGCAAATTGTTACTGAGCATTAAATTTAGACTTAAAATATTTTGATTTAATTAATCATTAAAAAAGAGTTAAATTTAATTTAAAATTAACAAATTAAAACATGTTTAATCAAATTTATTTTTAATTCGAGTTCAAATCGAGTCCATTATCATTTTTAATTAACATATTCATTACTGTTAATTATTATAGCCCCCCAAGCATGTGTTATGTTTGGCAAGAACAAATAATATTTAGTCTGTCCCTCTTATATATATATAATTCCTACTAATTAATAATTATATCCACAATTATGACAATTTTCTATTAAATCTACATATCTAATAATTTTTGAACTCAAATTTATATATTTATCTTTTTTATTAATTATAATTATTGTTTATACGTGAAATACATGAATAATATTATTAGAAATAAAGAAATATTTATTATTTCAATTTTATATCACTATGATTTTTTGTGGTAAAATTAAAAACTATATAATACAATATATTAAGGAATTATTTTGCAGATTGTAAAAATTCAAGAAATATTATGTAATTTTTAAGAATTATCCAAAACGATACCTAATATTGAACAAAACAAATACTGTACCATTGAAAAGAAATTGGATAGTAACTAGGCCCGACACGTAATAACGAGATGACATCGTTTTGACAATTAAATAACAATAATTCAGGTTCTGATCTAATTGAGTCTCAAGTTTGTCCCAATTCGTTTCATTGTTATCAATAAATACTAAGTAGGATCCATATGATGAATGTGTCTAGTAAAGTCCAACACTTATGGGCTAGTTTGAGCCCAATAATAACTATGGCAATACCGGTCATCCTCATCTAGACTCCACAGCTTACCGAGCACCGTGAAAGTTTTAGTGAAGTAATGGAATAGATGATGAAGAAATAATGAATTTCTCATATTCGTTTTGATTGTTTGTGAGGTACATATATACACGAGGTACTAACTTTACAGGCTTTGATGGGCCTGAGTCTATACCAACAGCCCTCCCCCCTCCCCCTTGCAAGTTGGAGCTAAAAGAATGAGACTCAACTTGTAAATAGCATTGTGAAATTTTGAGGCAGACAAGCCCACAGTGAAGCAATTAACCAGTTGAAGTGCAAAAGGTACATATGATGTAGAGATGAAACCTTTGGAAACAACATTGCGAACTAGGTGACAGTCAATCTCAAGATGCTTTGTTCGTTTATGAAAAACAAGATTCGCTAAAACGTGAATGGCTGCCAAATTGTCACAGTGTAAATGGATAGGCAGATCTATAGGAATCGGAAGATCGTTAAGAATATAAGATAACTATCATAATTCACAAAGCGTAGATGCCATAGTTCGATATTCCACCTCTGCAGAAGAGCGACTAACTGTCTTCTACTTTTTTGTTTTCCATGACACCAAGGTAGATCCTAAAGCGATACAATATCCCGTAATAGATTTGTGTGATGAGACGCACCCAGCCTAGTCAGAATCCGAATATGCTTTCAGAGTCGAAGAAGATTGTGCAGGGTAAAACAATTTCATATCAGCAGTGGAATGTAAATACCTTAAGACATGAGTTAAGGCAGGCCAATGTTGTGTGCTAGGCGCACTAGTGAACTGAGTGAGCTGTTGTACCACAAAAACAACATCGGGTTGGGTAAAAGATAGGTAGAGAAGTTGTCTAATCAAGCGACGATATTTTGCAGGATTATCGAAGAGTGAACCCAAATTTGTAGGCAGTTTAGTGCCTGGAGGAATGGGCACCTTTGCTAGTTTGAGATGTGGTAAATTGGCTTCATGAATAATATCATAGATGTATTTCTATCGTGATAGG
The DNA here is from genome assembly GCA_027563595.1 of Erythroxylum suave. NCBI lineage: Eukaryota > Viridiplantae > Streptophyta > Magnoliopsida > Malpighiales > Erythroxylaceae > Erythroxylum > Erythroxylum suave. Next base: position 2,383,935 of record JAOSBN010000005.1, on the reverse strand, counting down.
ATCATACCAAACGAAGAACGAGCTATTACTGCACCAATGAAATAATTGACATAACCAAGATCCTTGATTGTGTATTGCCGGTCCAGAAAACCTTTAACATCCAGGAGGAGATGTCAGATGGTCCCATTAACAAGATGTTATCAACTTAAATGAGAACTGTAGTAAAATTTTGACCAGAACCCATTGTAAAGAAACGAGAATAAGAAGCAAATTGAGAAAAACCAAATTCCATAAGTTTAGCAGTGATTTATTGTTCCACTGTCGGCGTGCTTGCTTTAGGCCGTATAATGATTTGTCTAACTTACAAACCTGTCCGGGAGGCACTCATGAGTAACCAGCAAGTGGAGAAATATAAATGTCTTCGTCGATATAGCCACGAAGATAAGCATTATTAATATCACTTCCACGACAGGTTAACTATTTGTGGCAGCGATGGCTGAGAGGATGTGGACAGTAGTTAATTTAGCCACTGGAGAGAAGACGTCCGACTAGTCTATACCAGTCTATTGGCTAAATCCTTTGACCACCAAACGGACCTTACATCGCTCAATGGAAGCATTCGGTCGTCGTTTAATTTTGAAAATCCACTTCGTTTAGAATGCTCGCTTACCCTTTGGTAAGTCGGTTAATGACCATGTACAATTCTACTCCAGAGAAGTGAACTCCTTATTCACAGCTGTGATCCACAATCGATTATCCTTAGCGGTGGGATATGACAACGGTTCATGTTCTATAGACACATTTGCCATGAAAGCTAGATAACTTGGGCTCAATATAATGTCAGAAGAAGACAAAAAAGTTAAGAGTTAATAATTGACCTCAGAGGATGTTGTAGCTAAATGAGCGGTGTTGATTGTGGTATCATAATCATCGAGGTATTTGGGATGGGTTTTAGGTATAGTGCTGAAACGGGTAGGTATATATGCAGGTGGATAGGAGATTAGGGTTTAAGAAGGGATGGGAGGGTTGAGGGAAGGAAGTGGGTAGTGGGTAGTTGAGTTGTAAAAAGATTGGGTGAGTGGCTGGGCTCGGGTATGGGTTTGAGTTCATGTGGTGGGGTAGGCTCAGTTGTTATGGTAAGATCATTTGGTTGACTGGGCCTAGTTAATGAAATGTTTTGATGAATTGATAAGGGCCCGAATTCAGGTGTATTTGGTGGAAATGTAACAAGGTCAATTGTGTTTTGTCGTGGATTACTAGGTTCTGGAACAAAAAATGGGAAGGTTTGTTTGTGAAAAATAACATCGCGGGAAATGTGTATTTGATTTATAGATAGGTCCGTAACTTTAAAGCCTTTGCATCGGACACATATCCTAGGAACAAATATTGGGTGGCACGAGGTTTAAGTTTTTCCTTGTATGGTGTAGTGTTTGTTGAAAAACATAGGCAATAGGGTGTACATAGATTGTCGTATGTGGGAAGTTTATTGTATAACTTTTCATATGGAGTTTTCCATGAAATAAGTTTGGATGGTAATTGGTTGATGATGTATATGGATGTAAGTAAAGCTTCGCCCCAAAACTCTTTTGGTAAATGGGGTTGAAAAATTAGAGCACAGGTAATTTAGAGAAGGTGTTTATGTTTTCTTTCAATAACTCTATTTTGTTGCGGGGTGTATGGGCAAGTTTGGCGGTGTATGATTCCTTTTGAGAGGAATAGGTTTTGACATGATTTGTTTGTAAATTCAGTGCCGTTGTCGGTTCTAACACTTAGTATGGGTAAACGGAATTGGGTTTGGATCATGTCAACAAAAAATTAGAGAGTTAGGTGAACTTGATCTTTACTACTTAAAAGATAAGTCCAAGTAGCCTAAAGATGTATGAGTGTTGACGATTATTGGTACCACAGCATCTAGTCTTTGACCATGTCAATTATTGATATACTAAAATCTGCTTAATTTACCAATGTAGCTGTTTAGATTTTTATACTGTTTATTCTCCTTAATATTAGGAATTTCATGTATAGTTTGTTAATGCACAATTGTATTTAAACGATTACTTGGTGGTTGAATGAAATACAAAGAATTCTTTTCACTCTTGTTTTTTTAAATGGTATCAGAGCCTTCAAAGCTCCAAAGAGCCTGATCCATTTTGTTTTCTTTTCTCGACTCTTCTCTTGCAAGTAATACATTTAAATGGACTACTCCACCACTCCTGTCATCAATGCTGATCACACTATTGGCACTACTACTATCATTCAATTCAATCCAACGTCTCAGCTGCCTATAAAACTAACAGGGAGTGTCAATTTCTCCACCTGGAAAGCTCAATTTTCCATGCTTACGCATGGCCATGACCTCTTCGGCCATCTCGACGGTTCTGTACCACCTCCACCACGCACAACTGGTGCCAGCCAAGAACTCAATCCTGCATTTAGCATTTGGCTTCGTCAGGACCAGCTTATTCAAAATGCTCTAATGGCATTTGTCGACCTCACCATAGCCTCCACAATTGCCACCACAACCTCAGCTCGTCAAGCTTGGGAGTCTCTCCACACCGCTTTTGCAAACAAGTCCAAAACCAGGGTGTTCAGCCTGTGCGACCGGCTTGCCCAATTTGCCAAGGATTCTCAACCCATGGCAGACTATTTACATCGAGTTCGTTCCTTTGCAGACGAACTAGCTCAGGAGTTGACAATGATGAACTCGTTGTCCAGAGTCTCCGTGGACTTGGCACTGAATATCATGAAATCTCTGCAGCCATACGTGTTCATGATACTACCATCGCTTATGAAGATCTCTACGACAAGTTTGTTAGTGAATATATAAAACCAATTAAGTTGGCCTCACACAACAGCTTAAGCTATTGTGGTGAAATGGTCACTTAACATGGTATCAGAGCCTCTATGACCAAGTGGTCTTGAGTTCGAATCTTACCACCCACCTATTTAATTCAGCACAAGGTAGAGTGAGTCTGTGCAAGTTTCAAGCCCAAAGGGCTTTCACTTGAGGGGGTGTGTTAGTGAATATATAAAATCAATTAAGTTGGCCTCACACAAAAGCTTAAGCTATTGTGGTGAAATAGTCACTTAACAAAGTTATTGGATCATGAAGTATTTCTTCATCATGAGGAATCACAACAAAATCCTGCTCCCATTATTGCTGCCATTGCACAACACACCAAAAACTCATCGAACTATAATCCCAAAGGTACTCGCCGCCCCCCAAACAACAACCCATCCTAGCGCTCTACTGACCGCCCCAACAACCAGTCACCTTATTAGCATAACAACAACAGGTTAGCCCCATGGTGCGATAATAACAATCATACTGATCCTGTTCGCTACCAACTCTATCGCAAACTAGGCCATGAAGCTGATGTGTGTCGTTCTCGGTCGCATAATCGTTTTGAGGCTAGGGCCAACTTTGCCATGAGCCACCAAAGTCCAAACCACCCCTAGCTACTCGACTCTGGAGCATCTCATCATGTCACAACTGAGCCACATCAAATGACGGAATATATTGGTTTTGACGGTATTTCAATAGGAAACGGTACAAAAATAGCTGTTACTCATTCTGGTTCTACTAAGTTATCTGCCTCAAACAAAGTTTTTATGCTCTCTAACACTCTTTGTGCACCTAACATAAAGCGTAACCTTATTTCCTTCTCCAAATTTTGTCGTGATAATCTAACGTCTGTTAAATTTTTTCCCTCACATTTTTTTGTGAAGGATCTACACTCGAGGATTCCGTTGGTGCACGGCTGGAGTAAAGACGGACTGTACGAGTGGCCCGAAACAACACAACCTCCACCCCAAGCCTACTCCGTCAATAAAACTACCACAGTTAGTACTTGGCATCTCAGACTTGGACATCCCCATTCTCGAATTTTGAATTTTATTTTCAATACCTTTTCTTTGTCATTTTCTGATTGGGACAAATTTCATTTTTGTAATTCTTGTCGTTCTAATAAATCTCATCACCTACCGTTTTTCGAGTTCACTCTCTCAAGTCAGAAATCTTTCCAAACTCTTTTTAGCGATTTATGGGGCCCTTCCCCCGTCCTTTCAATTGACAAAAAATTATACTACTGTATCTTTGTCGACCAATTTTCCAAGTACATATGGATTTACACTATAAAAAATAAAAGTGAGGTTACCAAAATCTTTCCATATTTTCGTCTGTTGATGGAAAACCACTTCAACACAAAAAATTTATCACTTTACACCGATGGTGGCACAGAATTTAAAAGTCTTGACCTTTATTTAAAATCCAATGGCATTGAACACCTAGTAAGTCCACCATACACACCTCAAAGAGTGGCTACCGCTGAACGACGACATCGGCATATTATCAAAACTACCAAAACTCTTATTTCCGAGGCCTCACTACCCCCCGCCCTTTGGTCCTTTGCTTGTCATCATGCCATATATCTTATAAATCGTCTCCCCACCCCTCTATTGAATTACAAATCCCCATTTGAAATATTATTTGGTAAATCTCCCGACTACAATTCGCTAAAAAGTTTTGAGTGCCTTTGTTATCCTTGGCTCAAGCCATATACCACTCATAAACTCGAACCTCGGTCCACACCGTGTGTATATTTAGGTGTATCCCTTAGTCACCATTGTCATCAGTGCTATGACCCAGCAACATCGAAAATTTATTTGTCCCACGATATTGCATTCTTTGAAACTGTTTTTCCTTTTAAAACATTATTTTCTTCCTTGAAGCATAAATTCCATAATCTGGAATGGGAAATGTTACCAGCCCATGTGCCAGAAAAACCCACATCACCTCCTCCTACAATTAATCAAGATTTACCCTCTCTTATTCACCTACCTTCCATACGTCCTTTACCCTCAAGTCAGCTCCAAACGGCATCTCACTCACAATCGGTCCACTCAGATGCTGCTCCAATGGCTTCCTCATCAGGTACAATCTCTCCTTCCTTTACCCCTGAAACAACTGAACACTCCTCCACTCATGTTACACCTTCTAACGCTCCTTTAAACCTCCTACCATCCAAACCACATTTACCAGATCCTCTATACATACAACCCACCACAAAATCACCTTCCTCCAAACAACCACAAATTGTCTATCATCGTCGTGTCCAGCGCATGATACCCTGCATTTCACCAGCAATCCCTACCCCTCATCCATCAAACCCGACTCCAACATTCCCTTCTCCTTCCCATCCACAACCAACAAGGAACCTTGCTTAGCATCTGATCCGTTACCCACCACTACCAATCATATTTTTACCTGCTCACAACATAACATTTACAAACCAACAAAAATTTTTGACTATCTAGCCCACCTATCACCCACTGTTACCCCTACCACTCTCAGACAAGCCCAAAAACACAAAGAATGGAGAGAAGCCATGAGAGCAAAATTAGATGCTTTACTAAGAAACAAAACATGGGAATTGGTTCCCAAGGATCACATGAAAAATGTAGTTGCTTGTGAATGGCTTTACAGGATCAAATGCAAACCAAATGGGTCAATCGATCGATACAAAGCTAGTCTTATTGCCAAAAGGTTCACTTAATGCCCAGGCATTGATTATCATTCTACCTTCAGTCCTGTGGTGAAATCAATAACAATTCGTGTGGTCTTGTCTCTTGCTACACAAAAGAATTAGGTGCTTCACCAACTTGATGTAAACAATGCTTTTCTTCATGGCGATCTTGACGAAGAGGTCTACATGTCGCAACTCCAGGTTTTTAGTCCCCTGAATTCCCCGATTATGTATGTCGACTCCGCAAAGCTATATATGGCCTTAAACAAGCACCTTTAGCTTGGTACACGGCTCTTACTAATTATTTGAAGACCCTTGGGTTTACAAAATCTAATTCAGATCCATCTCTGTTTATATTGCGCTCTGGCACTGTTAACATTTTTGCTCTTGTATATGTCGACGACATTATCATCACTAGCAGCAATGAATTTGCGGTTAATCAGGTGATTTCTTCTATCGCTCGTCGTTTTTCTATCAAAGATCTCGGCCAATTACATTATTTTTTGGTATTGAAGTTCTTCGATGTGCTAACGGGTTGATTTTATCTCAAGCCAATTACATTAATGAATTGTTGACTGATGAGAATATGCATAAATGCAAAGCTGCCAAAACACCTATGAGCTCCACTGCAATACTACGGCTCCATGATGGCTCTTCTCCAAGTGACGCAACTCGATATCGCTGAGTTCTCGGTAAACTTCAATATTTATCTTTCACTAGGCCAGACATCAGTTTTTCTGTCAATAAGCTGTCACATTTCATGCAAGCACCGTCAAAATTACATTGGAAAGCATTAAAGCGAGTCTTACGGTACCTACGCAGCACCTCTCAGTACGGCTTACGTCTATTTCGCAACTCAAGTTTCCAGCTTTCCATGTACTCGGATGTCGATTGGGCCGGAGATGTTGATGATCGCAACTCAACCTCAAGTAACCTTCTTTTCTTTGGTATAAATCCTATCAGTTGTTCTTTAAAAAAAAAACCAACAGTGGCAAGGTCTTCCACCAAGGCTGAGTTTAAAGCAGTTGCCAATACTATATCTGAGATCACTGGGTCAAACACTTGCTGATTGAGTTAGGTGTCTTCTTGCCAATTCCACCCACTATATACTGCGACAACGTTGGTGTTTTGTATCTCAGTAAAAATTCGGTAATCCATAGCCGAATGAAGCATGTTGCAGTTGATTTCCATTATGTTCGTAATCAAGTCCAGAATAAGGACCTTTGTGTGGTTCATGTTCATGTTCATGCAATGGATCAGTTGGCTAATGTCCTTACCAAACCACTACCGAAAATGGCCTTTGATCGTAATTTCTCCAAGCTTGGAGTTGTTTCCAACTGACCAGCTTGAGGGGGCATAAAGATGTATGAGTGTTGATAATTATTGGTACCACCAACATCTGATCTTTGACTATGTTAATTATTGATATACTAGAATCTGCTTAATTTACCAACTTAGCTGTTTAGATTTTTATACTGTTTATTCTCCTTAATATTAGGAATTTCATGTACAGGTTTGTTATTGCACAATTGTATTTAAACGATTACTTAGTGGTTGAATGAAATACAAATAATTCTTTTCACTCTTGTTTTTTTATATAGCCCTAGAAAACTCATCGACAGTGGTTAAGAAATAGGATGATCCATCAATGTTTAGAGTACTATATGGGCCCTAAAGATTGACGTGCAATAATTCGGGTAGCAACAATTTTGTGGTGAGGGACGGGTTCTTTCTTGTTTGGCTAATGGGCATAATTCACACATGTAATTGCTAGGAATTTTAACGAACCTATTTGGTAATTGAGATAATTTGTTCATAGAAACGTGTCTGAAGCGATTGCGCCATAATGTAAAGTCATTTGATATATGATTACTAACGAAATTGTTTATATAAAATTGTAAAGATGGACCTTTTAGGCTTTTCGAAGGAAGTAAATGCTCGTTGGATAATTTGTACACACTGCTCATTGCTTCGAACTTTGCTACGATGTAATCATCACGCAGGTCCTGCAAAAATACATGATTATCAATGAATATAGTGGCAATTTTATTTTGTGAGGCAATTTTATTTACCGAAAGCAAATTATGGAAAAATGAGGGAATATGTAGCATATCATTGAGTGCTAAGGTTGGAGTGAGAGCGACTTTTCCCAAGTGTTCTATCATGTTTACGGAGCCATCCGGTAGTGTCACTGGGTTTGGTGTATTCAGTTTGACATAGTTCGTAAACATGGACAGATTTGGGCTCATATGCTCTAAAACACCTGAGTCTATAATCGATGAATCGTCATCATATTTATGCTCATTAAAGGTAATATGTTTAGGGTGTTTACCTGCAAAAGCATTGAAGGCCACATGATTCGTTGTTGCACCTTATTTACCCTTAACCATCAACGTTAATTACTGACTTGTTTGGCCTAGCTGATCATGTCCACTTCTTGGCTTTTTTGTTTCCAATCGCCTTGTACGTTGTCCCTTGCATCATCCATTGGATTGTCTATAACATTCCCTGCATAATTTCCTTTACCCTTTTTCTTTTGTAATTCTTTGTACCTATCTGGCACGCCATGTAGGAGGAAACACATATCCTTCGTATGCCCGCGTTCATGACAATGATCACAAAACTTCTCTTCTTTCTACAGATTCGCCTTCTTACTGTTTCCTTCTCTCCCTACTGGTTTAGTACTGTTGGCAGGATTAGTAAACAATGCTACAGACATTTGGTTCAGATTATTTCGACCTATATTAACTGTTTTCTGTTTTTCAACCGTCAAAATCATTGAATATGCTTTGTTCACTTGAGGCAGGGGATCTAACAACATTATCTGGCTAACCACATTTGCATATTCTTCCTTCAATCCAAGCAAAAATTGCATCAACCCATTACTATTCACAACACACAGATTGTATTTTGCAACTTCACAAGAACAGACTTTTTATGGCATTGAGCAATCAATGTTATTCTACAAACTCTTTAATTTCTTAAAATATGTCGCGACAGAGTTGTTACCTTGACGTAAATTGTTGATTTCTTGTGCAATGTGGTATAAGTGAGGACCACTGCTTTCTCCATGTCGTATTTTGAACTCCTCCTAGAGATCCTGTGTTGTCGTGACTACCGTGAAGGAGTTCGCAATTTTCTTGTTTAACGAATTCAACAACTATGCTATCACCAGGTTATCTACCGTCACCCATCGTCTGGATTGAGTAGCGTTGTCGTCGAGCTTCTTGAGTTTGCCATTAACAAACCCTAATTTGTTCTTAGATTTTAAGGTTATGATCATAGATCTACTCCACGCCAGATAATTGTTTTCATAGCTTGGTGATCATCAGCCATCCTGGAGTGTCGGTGGTGGCAGTTAAGTATGTTTTTGCTTTGGATTTCCTTTTCGAGATCCGGAGTCGGAGGATTGTTTTAGCTCAAATCTCTCGAGGTTTTTGTCATTTTTGTGGATTTGGTTTGATTTTGAATATTAGGGTTTGGGTGGGATTAGATTTGCTTTGATATCAAGTAACACTTTTAGTGAAGTAATGTAACAGATGATGAATACACTGTTTGGAACGATAGGAATTGAATCCAATTCCTATCGTTTGAAACAAAAAAAACAGATAAGTTGAATTCATAAACGTAATTGAAATTAACCTTCCTTTATAAATTCAATTCTTCCAAAAAATTATGAGAATTGAATTTTAACTCATTTCAACACTTCTTTTTAAACGTTGAAACTAACTCTGCTCATAACACTCATGTTGTAATAACCCTATCTTCAACTGACACAGCCACTCTTCAGCCCTACCATATCTCAACTGACGCAGCCCTCACTTCTCTTCAACTGACGCAGCCTGGAGCCCCTCCTACCAAGAAGAACAACAACACCTTCTCTAGGTTCGTGCATTTTAAAGCTCGTTCATGCATTTTTAAGCTTTTAAATTATAATAGTTTTCTATTATCTTCGTAGCTCGGTCTAGTCTAACGTTAGTTGCAATCAATTTTTTCTTTTCATTTTAATAATAAACTTTTTTGATAACATCACTTATAATAAAATTGATGTTTATAACTTGCTCTATGTAAGTGTGAATGTTAATTATTTAATAAGATTATCTTTTAATTAATCGCAAAAATGTCATATGAAATAATTGAATTTATTTTGATTATGTTCCAAACAGTATAATTGAATTCAATTCTAATATTACTGGGTTTGTTCAAAACAGTATAAATTGAATTTAATTCAATCTCATTAATATAATTTAATTCAATTTGTTAAAGAATTCAATTCCAAAATTTCCAAATAACCCAAAAGGAATAATGAATTTCTCACTCACATACACACACACACACACACACACACACACACACACACACACATATATATTTCTCTCTCTCTCTCTCTCTCTCTCTCACACACACACACACACACATATATATATACTAGCAGGTATATACTGCGCAAATGCGCAGTAATTATCCTTATGGATATGCCCACCACATTTTTCACAAGTATTTCGCGGTGATGATGCGGGATAGGAGTTGCAACCTTGAGGTTTGAACCTGTTATATGACGATTGCGGTTGACGGATTAAATTACAGTGTGAGGATCGATTAATGACATATGAATTGGTTAGTTTGTTGGAGATATTTTAGTATTTTGGTAATATTTGGAGCTAAAAACTACCAAGTTAATAATTTTCGTGTTTATAGATTCGTAACACATATGGGAACATTTTTATGCAAGAGAGATGTAGGGTTTGAGTCTTGCAGGAGTGGGGTGTTACATAATATGTGACTACATATTGCTCAATGTACATGATATCAATGATAAAATAATT
>JAOSBN010000005.1:2356591-2373544 GCA_027563595.1 Erythroxylum suave | reverse complement strand
TACCTTCATCAGTTCTCTGGGGCTATTTCGCTTATATGGCAATTGACAGTCTTCCGGGAAACCAGTTCTGGGAACGAATGCTTCTTCTCTTCATAACACCTGGAAGACGATACAAGTACAGTACTGAAAACTAATCAAAACCTGCATATACCCAGTTGAGATCTGAGTATTGTTACGAAAACTTAAAACTTGTTGCAGGGTCCTGGAGGGTGCTCATGCCTCATTCATGGAGTCTGTTCCATTCAGATACATCGTCTTCTTCACAGTCTTCCAGCTAGTTTACTTCTTGGTCTGTTTTGGGGTCACATGGATTCCAATAGCAGGAATTCTGTTCCCACTTCTTTTCTTTCTTCTCATCAGTATAAGACAGTACCTTCTTCCCAAGCTGATTCTGCCTCATCTGTTGCATGAACTGGATGCTTCTGAATACGAGGAAATCACTGATGCCCCAGGACTTTGTTTCATTCTCTCTTTTTGAAATTTACATTTTCTTGCCTCAGAGCTAACAATCACTTGACTATTTGATCAGGAAAGAGAAGCAAGTAGCATTGGAAACGAAGAAGGAAACGCAGGGATGGCTGATGCTGAGATGTTAGACGAGTTAACAACCAGCAGAGGGGAGTTGAAGATCAGAACTGTAAGCTTCACAGATGACAGCCACGGTCAGGTAAAAAATTAAAAGCAAAACCACCTTTTCTTTGACTGAATCTGGTCCAAAATCCGATCAAACTCGAGTTAAGTGATCAAAATATTCTTTTAAACCTTGGTATTGAACTTTTTCTTCCATGATTGATCCATAGTTGCAGATACATCCAGAGGATGTTATCCAGGTTGAATAAGAGATCATCATCGAGATGTTAGAGAAAAGAAAAGGTGTGTCAGATCAGAATTATGAAGTGTAGTACAAGCTTGTTCAATATGTGTAATGCGGAATGAAGAGTGTAAGATACAATCAAATCACAGCATATAAAAAACCAAGATCGATCATGTCCGATTATTAAGAGTAACCAGATAGCGGAAGCGTACCGGAATAATCACGTATAGGATATTGTGGTTTGTGTTGATCTTTTGTGAGATGTCTTTTGGTTGTTTTTATCTTTTTTCTTGATGGAATTAAAGAAAAGACAACCCTTAAGCCTCTCTTGGGGACATAACTACATATTTATATGTTTAGAGTCAATTATTAGTTTGCCCATCATAAATTAGAAATATAACACTGGGTTTCTACACGTATTTTGGGTCATATTTTAATAGATGATTTGGACCCATTAACTCAAAACTTTATTAGACCACTTTTATTAGGATCATACCTTACAGTAGCCCATGACATTTAATTATACATATATGTAAGTCCACCAAAAAATAAATCCAACAATCTCCCACTTGGACTACATATATATAAAATTTCTTATAATTATATGTCATAATAAACTTTATGAGCTCAAAATTGCTATTATTGTTTAATCATCTTTAAATAACCCGGTCCATTAATCATATCAATTCAGGATCAAAGGAATCTTTGTCACGATCATAATGACTAAACTCATCAATAGTCAGATACATTAATAAAACAACGAAATGGATTAAGCATGGATGTATAGCATGGAAATTTCATGTTATGTGATATTTAACATGTCTATTTCCAACTGGTCCTACTTTATTCTTTAATGAGATCAAACCGAATGAAATCAGAATGTAAATTCACAAAATAAAACTTTATACTGAAATACCAAATTATACAAAATCCATAAGACATGTCTGCAACCATAAATGTATACAAACTTCCACTAAATCAACATATCATCACATGCAAAAACACCCATATGAGTTGTGTGCTCATAAAAGACCTTGGGTGGTAAACCTTTAGTTAGCGGATTTGCAATCATGGAGTTTGTTCCAATATGTTTTACAGACAACTGACCACTCTGAATTCTTTTTTAACAACTAGGAACTTGATATCGATGTGTTTCAACTTTGACGAGCTCCTGTTGTTATTAGAATATAGCATTGTTGATTTATTGTCACAAAATAACTTTAATGGTCTTTCAATGCCATTTATAATTTGCAGCCATATGACATGATTGGATGCCTCATATGGCTGCAAAATTTTGTCAAAATAACTCTGTAGCTATGAGTGTTTGTTTAACACTCTTCCAAGAAATTGCTCCTCCGGCAAGCTTATAGATATGGCCTGAAGTGGATTTACAACTGTCTTGACATCCCGCAAAATCAGAATCCGAATACCCAGTGATCTCCGACTGATTTGATCTCTTATATGTAAGCATGTAATCTTTTATTTTCTTGAGATACCGCATTACCCTTTTTGCAGCTTTCCAATGATCCAGTCCAGGATTGCTTAAATATCTACCTAAAATTCCAACAATGTACACAATATCTAGATGCGTACATACTTGAGCATACATTAGACTCCCTACAACCAAAGCATAAGAAATCTTTTGCATTTCTTTAGTTTCTAAATCATTCTTGGGGCATTGATTGAGACTAAATTTGTCTCCTTTAGCTACAGAGGTATCACCTGGATTAGAATCCAGCATGCCAAATCTCTTAATACCTTCTCGATATAACTCTCTTGTGATAACCTAAGAATACCTTGAGAGCGATCTCGATGTATCTGAATTCCTAATACAAAAGATGCTTCACCAAGATTTTCATTTCAAAACTCTTTGATAGAAATTTCTTGGTTTCATGCAATAAGCTTATATCGTTGCTAGCAAGCAATATGTCATTAACATATAAAACCAAAAAATATATACTTACTCCCTCTAAACTTATGGTATAAATAGTCATCAACCAGATTCATCTCAAAACCAAACGAGATGACAACCTGATGAAACTTGTAATACCATTGACGAGAAGCTTGCTTGAGACCATAGATGGATTTCTTTAATTTGCAAACCATTTGCTTTGAATCTTTAGAAGCAAAGCTTTCAGGCTGCTCCATGTAAATTGTTTCATCAATGTCTTCATTGAGAAATGTCGTCTTAACATCCATCTGATATAACTTAAGATCAAAATGTGCCACAAGTGCTATTATAATCCTAAAGGAATCTTTCAAAGATACTAGCGAGAAAGTTTCTTTATAATCGATACCTTCTTTCTGAGTAAAGCCCTTTGCGACAAGACGAGCCTTATATCTTTCTACATTACCTTTTGAATCCCTTTTGGTCTTAAGTATTCATTCGCAACCAATAGGTTTCACACCTTCAGGCAACGAAACAAGATCCTAAACTTCATTGTCGCTTATAGACTTAATTCCTTCATCCATCGCATCAATCCACTTTTAAGAATTAGAACTTGAAAAGGCTTAATGGAAGTTGATTGGATCATCTTCAACTATGCTGATGTCTTCCTCATCCATCACATCAATCCACTTTTGAGAATTAGAACTTGAAATCGCTTTATGGAAGTTGATTGGATCATCTTGAATTAGGCCAATGTCCATATTATGTTCTTGGAGAAACACCATATAATCATCTAGAATTGCACTTCTCCTATCTCTAGTGGATCTCTTTAATGACACTTGTTCCTGAGGTGATTGATTTTGTCCCTCAGGTATATTCAATTGATCGTAAATAGGAAGATGTTTGACATCGTCTTATTGTTTTGAAGTTCCTTCTTGAACAACGTCAGGAATAATATCCTAATCATGAGCAATAACAACTGTAGGAAGAGAAGCAAATTCCTCTGCAAGGACAAAGTCTCTAACCTTATTCTTATCTCCCCTTTCAAACTCAACATTCTCAAAAAATCTTGCATTTCTCGTCTCAAAAATTGATTTATTTATGGGATCATAAAATTTATACCCCCTTGATCATTCAGAGTATCCAACAAAGTAGCTACTAATTGTTCTTGAGTCCAGTTTCCTTTCATTTGGCCTATAAGGCCTTGTCTCAACTGGACAACCTCAAATGTAAAATTACTTTATACTAGGCTTTTTGCCTGTCCATAATTCATAAGGAGTTTTAGTTGGAACTCTATTAAGAATATAAGCTGCGGTCTTTAATGCCTCTCCCTAGAGCGAATTTGGTAAGATAATGTGAATAATTGTACTCCTTACCATGTCCTTAAGTATTCTGTTTCGTCTCTCAGCAACACCGTTCATACTAGGATTCCCTGACATAGTGTACTGTGGGACGATACCGTATTCCTCTAGGAATTTAGCAAATGGTCTTGGAAATTGTTCACCAGAACTGTCATATCTACCATAATATTCACCACCACGGTCAGATCTAATACTTTTAATCCTTTTGCCAAGTTGATTTTCAACGTCAACTTGAAAAACTTTAAATATATCCAGTGCCTGTAACTTCTCATGAATAAGATAAAGGTACCCATAATGTGAATAATCATCTATAAACATAATAAAATATTTCATTTAAAGCAGGTGTAGGAAATGACGCAAAAATATCTATATGTATTAGTTCTAAGACATCTGAAGACCTTTTGGCACCCAATCTCTTTATGTTTGTTTGCTTCCCCTTAACACACTCAATACAAACTTCAAAATTTGATATATCAAATGGATCAAGAATTCCATCTGATATAAGCATTTCCATTCTTTGTTTAGAGATATGCCATAAACGCTTATGCCATAATGAAGCATAATTGTCTTTTAGTACCTCGTAAATTAACATTCAAGGATTCATTAGATGAGGTGTCTATATCAAGTAAACAAACGTTATCAATTCCAGATAAAGAACCTGAACCAATAAGTTTTTAATCCTGAAAAAGACTAAATTGTCCATTTCCAAAAGAACAATAATACCAGCATTGTTCAAATGTTCAAAGCGGAAATAGAAACCAAATTCTACTTAAAAGACGATACAACATAAATCTCTTTCAAATCTAAATAATTTCTAGTCTTTAATGATAACCTAAAAGTCCTTATTGCCTCAACTTCAATTATCGTTCCATCACCCACATAGATGTATTTGTCAACATCACTGGACTTTCGACAGCTCAGGCAGCCCTGCATAGACACACTTATGTGAATAGTAGCACCAAAATCTATCCACCAACTGTGCCTAGGTACTGAAATCAAATTGACCTCAGAACAAACCAAAGAAAGAAGTGTAACTTTCTTTGCACGTCAAGAATGATACTTGGGACGCTCCTTTTTCATGTGAGAAGTACTTTCACAAAAGTAGCAACTAAAGTCCTTAGTTTGTCGTTTTGATTCCTTATGTTGCTTTTTTTGTGATGCGTTACCCCAACTTCCTTATCTTTCTTTCTTTTTTTTGATATTGCCCTTAAAATTAGATGCCAAATGAGCACTTTCAACTTTCTCTTACTTTAATCTCTCTTCTTCTTGCACAAAATGTGAAATGAGCTTATTAAGAGTCCATTTCTCCTTTTGACAGTTATAACTGACCTTAAATTGACTGAATTGTGTTGAAAGAGAGATCAAAACCAAATGTACAAGCAAGTCATCCGACAGCCCTAACTTTAGAGCCTTTAGTTTGGAAGCAAGATGAGACATTTTTATAATGTACTCTCTGATGCTTCCATTGCCTTTATACCTCATGTAAACATTTGTTAAAACAGTACTTGTTTCTGCCTTTTTCGTTTTTAGCAAAACACTGCTCAAGTTCCTCAAGGAATAATTTGGCATCCTTTCCTTCAGACATTGTGCGGTGAATGTTTCTGGAATTGCATGTTTCATGATCATATATAAGACTCATGCGCTTTGACCTTTCCCGTCTTTCCCAATCCATCTTCTCATCAAAGGAACTTACATACATAAAGGTAGGGGGTCACTCGATCCTAAGAGTAGGATCTAGATCTATGCAGCCAAGAACGATCATAACGTTCTCCTTCCAAATCTTGAAGTTTGTGCGATTCAACACAGGAATAGAGTTGATTTTGGTAGATATAGAAGCAGCAGATGTATTAACTGAATCGAGAATAAAACAAGCAAGATAAACTCACAATTAAAATCCAAATGCTTTATAATTAATAAATTCAAAATAATGGCAATCCCATCACAAGATACCTAACACAACATTGAGATTTAGTCTTTGGATAGAAATATCAATTTGTAAGTGGTACTCTTATTGTAGTGATCAAATATTAACAATAAATTCATGTCAAATATAAGCCTTTCTTTGGACCGACTTATAAGTCCAAAAAAAATCGAATAATTATCCCATATTTATCAGCACAAGTATGTTTGAATTTTGTCCAAATAACAACCTTCCTTTGGGTTGATCATTATTCGCATAAAATTCATCCATACACAATCGGCTTAATATTTTAAAATTAATTAATCCACACAATAGAGTTTACTTTGGCAACATATTGTTTCAATCAATTAATTCAAAATAATAATAAAAAAGCCAAAAATTGACTATATTAATTTAACCATAATTGATTTTGATTAAGGCATAGACTAAGCCTTTAAAACAAAGCACAAATCAAGACTATGCCAAAACAAAACTTTTAAGACAAAGCCATATAAAACAAAAAGCTTTCACTTTTCAACCCTTTTTGCAAACTTACAAAGAAAGTACACGCGAAAACCGAAGTGCAACCAATGCATTACTCATTCTTCTTTAGTAGTTTTTTTCTTTCGTTTTCTTTCTTATTATTAGCGTTAAACATCAAAAAGCCTTTAACGAAGCACCGAAATCGAAAAAGCGCAGACCTTCATACTAACATCACTCCATAGTCCATAAACGCATATGTACCAAGGCAAAAGCAGGAGAACAAAATTGTTTTATGAAATTGAAATCGAGAACTAGCAATGGCCAGATTCAGTCCAACAATCAACAAAACAAAACTCACATAAATCTGAATCAAGAAACTAACGAATCCTAACCGAAAGCATATAATCTATATTTCTTAATAATCTAACATGATAATGGCTCTGCTGTCACTTGTAAGATACAATCAAATCACAACACGTAAGAAACCAAGATCGATCATGTCAGATTATTAAGAGTAACTAGATAGCGGAAGCGTACCTAAATCTATCGGAGTAATAAGGTATAAGATATTACAGTTTAAGTTGATCTTCTAAGAGATGTCTTTTGGTTGTTTTTATCTTTTCTTTTGATAGGATTAAAGAAAAGAAAACCCTTTAGCTTCTCTTGGGGACCATAACCACATATTTATATGCTTAGTGTCAATTACTAATTTGCTCATCCTAAATTAGAAATATAACATTGTGGTTTCTACACATATCTTGGGTCATACTTTAATTAGATAATTTGGACCCAATAACCCAAAACTTTATTAAACCACTTTTATTTGGGTCATACCTTACAATAGCCTATGACATTTAATTATACATATATGTAAGTCCACCTAAAAATAAATCCAACAAAGAGAACTTGCTCTCTTCATATAGCATTATTCCTGAACAGGTAGATGAAAATGAGAATAGACCTATCAACCAAGCAAAGAAATGACCACGTATTCAAGATTTCTAATCACCTTCGATGAGTTGAGTCAAGTTTAATTCGAGTTTAAATAGTTATAATAACTATTGTAATTAGTATTAATAATAAATACCAAATACGAGCTTAATTTTGAATATTTATCTTAACTCTGAACTTGAATTTGAATTAGATTAAATTTAAATACTCAAAATTTGAGATCCAATTTGATTAAACTTAATTTTACTCATTACTTTCGATTCAAATTAGTTCAGAAGCGATTGAATTGTTATAAATAGTTGATCAATTAATTGAGCTAAAACATTATTAAGTTTTGAAATTGGATTAGACCCTAATCAAACCTAGTATCTGAACTTAATTTTAATTAATTTATCTTTGACTTGTTAATTTTAAATCGAACCTAAATTAATTTAAGAGGTAAAAGATATCGACCCCCTATGTAATCTAAGAAACTTTAGAAAAACTTCTGATTTTTAAAATTATCGAAAAAACTCTTTATAGTTTCTAGTTTTTTAAAAGAACTCTTTCTCTCACATAGTATGAATATCAAACGTGGAATAATCAAATGTCACTAATATAACAACTCAACTTAACTTTTAATCACGACTAAAATGAATTAAATTCAAACTGAATTAATATTTTAAAATAATTATAATAAATTATTAATTGAATCAAATTTAATTAGTTTGGTTTGAGTTAAAGAATTTGAATGAATCATCATGTAAATAATATTTAATTATTTAAGTATAATATTATATCATATGTGTTTCATCTTTTAATAACCGAAGTCTAAAAAGTATATTTTTTTAAAAAAAGAGAAAATTGTATCAATAAAGAATGATATTACAAAGCAGAAAGATGTTTAAGGGTATACCCCTTAGCATTCAAACGCAACAAAGAAGAACTACCAACAAATAGATATTAAACTGGAAACATTGGATAGAAATTCAGAGGAGTGAAGATAATCTGCCAGTTGGTGCTAGGCTGTTTAGAAGTATGAGCTCCCTGAGTCCATTAGTGATTTCACGCGATTAGTGTTCCCACGATTTTGTTCTTAGTTGCAAGCCTTCTCAAATTTCTTTCCTTCCAAATACTAAACTGTTAGGCCCATGACTATTATAAAGATCCCTTTCAGTTTTAGGAATGGATGGGTGGGTTGTTAGCCAATGAATGGTGCTAATTAATAAGTTATTAGATATATTCTAGCATCATATGACTTTACTTGTTCCAAATCATGGTAGCTATCAAGTATAAGAAGAAAATATGCTCTCTGGATTCATCACGCGTGAAGCAGAGTGGGCAAGATTTGTTGATATCAATGTAGGAGAGTTGATTAACAGTGCTGCATTTGTTCTTCATCGTTAACTAGAGAAGGAAGGAAACATTGATGGGGGAAGGGAGAGTTTAATGCCAGATGATTATGTGCCAAGTGACCTTAGGAGTGTTTAATCTGAGTAAATTGATAATGTGTTTGCTCGTCATTTGATGAGTAGGATGGTTTTTCCAGAAAAACATATATGAGTTGATTAAGTTGGGAGGATAGTGAGGCTATAAGTATTTGAGATTATTAGAAAAATGCCAAGAGTTCCCCCTAATGAAGGAGCTAAGCTTGGTGGAGATGGGGAAGGATAGGAGGCGGGGAGCAGTATCTTGAAGTTGAAAGAGGAAAACAGGCCCCGATCAATTGTCAAACTAGAATGAGGTTTGTTCCCCATTCCCAGTTTTGCAGAGAACATCATCTTAGACTAAATTCTTTAAAAGGATCAGTTGATTCATAAAGTAGGAATGAGAAGGATTAATGTTTATCTCAAATGCACCTGCCTTTGAGGAAATATGAATGAAATCATTTAATCTATATCGATTGCTCCACCATAATCGCTTAAGAATAAGAGCTTGGTTAGTTAGTTTCATTGAAGAGATAATTAAACCTCCTTCTGCTTTAGGAACTCATATCTTAACCCTTTTAACCTTAGCAATCCCTTTGGCTCTATTTGAGTAGTTCCATAGAAAGTTTCTAAATAGTCTCTCAACTGAATTGATAACATTCTTGGAGAGAAAAACATGAGAACTCCAGTATAAGTGGAGGGAGTTAAGGACCGTTTTAACAACTTGAAGCTTCCACACATATGAGAGGAATTTATTCACCTAAGAGTGAAACCTTTTTTGGATTTTTTCAATAAAGGGAAGACATTAAGCAAACTGTGGTGTTAAGTTGTCACTTTGCATTCATTTGGTATATAAATCTCTCTCATATGTTGAAATTATTATTCAAAATTAATGGAATTGTCTCTTAATTGTTCTCAGGTGATTTTCAACACTTTAGAGATGAAGTTGAATAAAAAAGATGCAAAAGAAACAAAGAAAATCTGAAATTTCCAGATTGACAGCAAATTTAGTGACTAAGCATGGGCACGTGTAAGGATGAAAACAATCTGCAAAATCTGTTTTCAAGTTCAAATTTGAAATTTTCACAATCTTTAAAGATCATATTGCTATCTTATCAATGAGAACTGTAACTTGAAGTGGGGAAAAGGATTATTTGCTGAAGATCATGAGAAAGGAAGAGAGGAAATCGAAAAAAAAACATAAAAAGGTAACTCACGTTACTGTTCAGGCAAACCATCTTAGGAATAGTTTCAGTTTTCTGCATTTTTCTTCTTCTAGTTTTTTGATAGCCATATTTATCTTTCAATTTCTATACAATATTTTCCTAAGTATTTTCGGATTCTTTAGAGACAAACCAGGGATGGAGACTTTATGTTTTGTTATTGCTTTGATTTTCACTTCCGTTATGGATAGCTAAATCCCTTTTCTTGGTTGAGGGGAACCATGTTATCATCTATTATGTGTGAGATGTTTCAATAAAGTTTGTTTTGTTGATGAACAATGAGTTTCTTCCAAATTACTTTTTCTAATTGAATTGATTTCTAGGTGCGCAACTAGGAATTGATTCGTTTAATAGTTAAATTAATGAAATATGACGTTCAGTTTTGTTAATCACAAGTAGCAATTAGGATTATCTTCTTTATGTTAGAGTGGGAAATTCTAAGAAGATACTCATCTTGAATAAATGCATGTCGTACATGTGTTATCTTGTTCATTGGTTTCTTAGTTCTAATGCTATTATTTAGTAAAACCTACGATCGTATCTAGGTTCTTGATTAATAAGAATGCTTAGAATACATGTTTCTATTCATTTACACTTAAGAGAAAACATCCCCTAATGAATGTTTATTGATAAACTAAATTTTATATCAAGGATCCATTTTAGTGTGATAACATCAATAACCCGAAACCAAGGTTTGTCTATTAAATTTTCAGATCCAATTACTTTTGTTAATTTCTGATTTTTTTTATTTCTACATTCTTAAATTTACATGAATTGAAAACCCCTTTCGTTACTTTATTTTAGTTTTGAAATCGTAGACATCTTTACCGTTAAAATTCCTGGTGGGAACGATACCCACTTTTCACTACTACATTATTTTGTATTAACTGAAGTTGGTTTCTTTTTTAATTTGATTGCAGGTGACAACAGTACCAAATTTTGGCACCGTTGTCGGGGGAATTTCTTGACAACTTTTTTAGTGATGTTTTTGTTTTTATTTTTGGTTTCATTGCTTTTGATTACCTTGTCTTCTATTTGTTTTAGTTTCACAGCTTTTTCTGTTTTTTCGATCTTTTAATGGTATGCCTTATTATCAGTATGCTTTTGATTCTGATTTTTGATATTATCCTTATTATGATGTTGAGTTTCCATTTGTTGCTATTTCCAGGTTTGACCATCAAGTGGTGGATTTCACACCCTTAGTCGTGCAAGTACCAAGGGATGACCAACAAACTAAGGTATATGAATTTTGCTCATTTTTTTGTTATTCTTTTTGTACTTGTTCCTTTATGTAGGATATACAGTTAGATTCACTTCTCCATCGAGCCACGAGTAAGAGTAGTCCTAATTCTAGCCAGAGCCTTCACCTCCACTATCGCCACCACAAGCTGAAAAGATGTCTTTGGAGGAGATCATAATGAGTTTGGGGACAAGCATTCTTAAATCCCAGCAAGAAACGATGAGTAGCTTGAAGACCTTGGAAGATCAATTAAGCCACTTAGCAAACGTGGTAGGGTGCATAGAAGCCCGAGTATCTGTAAAAGTTCTTAGCCAATAGGAGAGTGATGCTGAGGAGTTGTGCATCACTTCATAGAGTGGAGATCATTTAGGGAACCCAGAAGCAATAAAGGAAGATCAAGCGGAGTTAGAAGAGGAAGAGGTTATAATTCAAGAAAAGATAGAGGATGTGCAACCTCCTAAGGTAAGTGATGTAGTTCATGTTATCGCTAACCAAATTTCGTTTCCTTTTACTAGTTGTTTACAGGTAAAAGAAGAAGAAGAAGAGAAGCAAAAAGAAGAAAAGTCGTTAATCACAAATGAGTTGAATGAGTTGTGGACAAGCAAGCTGAAGGTCGAATGTGGCAAAATAGGATGTCGAGTCTCCACACCCATTGGCATTACTCTTACAGAGACCATCTTTGTGTGAGAAGGGTGATGCCCGAAAATACAAGTGGACATTAGAGTAAGAAAGCGAAACGATGGAGTTCCACTCATCAGAAGTCATGGAGCATCATGCTGAGAAGGAGCTGACTTCAAGGGAAGTTGCTTTAGGCTCCTTACGGAGTTTGAGCATGCTTCCTGTTGGGCTCAAGCATCGGTTCGATAATGGATGATGTACATATGCCAAAGGTCAAGCTTATGACCTTAAATAAGCACTTGATGGGAGGCACCCCATCTGTATACCTTTCTTTTGTATATTTTTCTCTTTTATACATATCTTTTGAGTGTTTGCTTTGAGTATTTTACTTATTTTCTTTGGTTTGTTTTATTTGTAGCATTTGAAAAAGAAGCTGCAATCTTTCACTTCAACACTGTTATTTCTGTCTTCAAAGTTGCAATCATTCATTTCAAAGTTGCATATGGTGTCTTCAATCTAGGGGAGTACTTTTGTTCCCATCCCTCTTTTGTGCTTTTATATTTTAAACATTGAGGACAATGATGGTTTAAGTGTAGGGGAATTAAAGAATTGGAATACATGTGTGTGACTAGGTGGTCTTGCCTTTATTTGATTCTCTTTTCTGTAAATTTTTCTGTTATTTGTATGCTTGTGTCATGTGTTGAGCCATCAAGCTTTATCATATTAGTTTGGATGAGATTGAATGTATGCATGAAATTAAATTGGGCTATGTGAGTCTAAAGTGAATCATGTGGATTGATTGCAATAATCGATCTTGAAAACTTAGTCAAAATTTTGACATTTGAGTAATGAGGTAATTGTAGAATTAAGGTGAATTTTTGAATTAATCCTGTAAGCGAAATTGAGCTTAATGACATCAGCTTTATGTCATTCTATTTCTTTGTATTGTGTGATGCTTCTCTAATCAGGTTTGCCTTCAGAATTTGCACTGAACCGGATTGAAATTGTTTGGTTACATGGTTTATATACATGATTTAGGCCTTCTTTGTTTTTACACCCTTTAGCTTAAAAATGACTTACCTAGTTATTTTCCCTTTGCAAACACTTTTGAGCCTTTAACTTCGTTGTTTTTCATTTAATCACCTTGCATTGAAACTCAAAAACCCCTTTAGCCTTACCCTATCACAAGTTGAATGAAGAATTAAGTAAATTGGGACTTTTGTTCTATATTGTATTCTGAGATACTTTCATAGGTACTTATACTCATTTGTTTATTAAATTATGCTACTAGTAATTTCTCTTGTTTTTATTGCTCTTCCTTGTTCTTAGTCAAAAAAAAAAGGAAAAAGAAAAAAAGAAAGAAAGAAGAAAGAAAAGAAAAAGAAAAAGAATAAAGCATAGTAGCATTAGTTAGTAATGAGTAATTGTAGTCCTTTGTATTCATGTGTTTGTCTCAGAATTTGAATGCGAGTTATTTGTATTAATGTGTTTATCTCATAATTTGAATGTGAGTGTCTCTTTTATTTTGTACTTTGTGAATGCTTGTGATTAACCCTTTGTCATTTTTTATACCTTACCTTTGAACCTAGCCTCATTACAACCTATAATAAAGTTCTTATAATCTATGAGCTCATGTAATTCGAATGAATAATAACTGGTGAATTTGCAAGCCTATTGTAGTGTAATCTGTTAGAGAGAGATTTGAAAGGAACATTTTGACCTTAAACACTTGAGTGTAAGAGAGAAATCAGTAAGAAGAATTTACTTTAGTTTCATTCTTGCCTTTGAACAAAAATGTCTTATTTTAACTTTGTTTATTTGTATCGATGAAAAGTGATTATAATGTATGTTGCAACATAAGTCTTGCTGGCCCAAGCTAATGGATTGTGTGCACTCAATCTTATGAAAGATGAATTGATAAAGTGTAGTGGTTTAACATATTTGTTCGAAGGCAAGCAAAGGTTTGGTGTGGGGGAATTTATTAATCCAAAAGTAAAGCCTTTTTTGGATTATTTCAATAAAGGGAAGACATTAAGCAAATTGTGGCCTTTTTGCTGATATGGGAAGTCCCAAATATAATAGTGATTGGGACTGCATCATCATACTGGTAGCCGAAGCTATTCAGGATTATAAGTTTAAAGCTCCTGGGGATAAAATGAATTGGCTTTTATGAAGATTGATGTGTAACCATGAAAGCTTGGTGAAATGATCCAATGACCTTGTAAAGGTTCCAATGGAGTCTAAGTTTGCTCTACAAAATAACAAAAGGTCATTAGCAAAGGATAGATTATATTGAATTAAGTAAGAGAGACTTACTGATTGTCAACCAATCCTAAATGGTGAAATCTTAATGACTCTAAATTTTGATCAAAATGTTTTTTTCCCACTCTCAAATCTAGGTTGTTTTGTCCACTTTAGTATAAGAAACAATAATTTGAGCGGGGCTTGGACCCTTCTTTTATATTTTCTTATTATATAGATAATACAATTGACCTTTATAGGCTGGGTCACACATGTGCTACAATGAAAAGCAAAGTTGTAACACTGAGCAAATATGGAAAAATTGCCTTGGTTTGGATTGTTCGCTGCAACTTAGCAACATGAAGTTGGAATTACTAGTAATCGCAAATTAGTATGACGAGGTAAATATATACCCTTGATTCAATTAAATGTATAATTTTTAATTTTAAAAATAAAAAGTAACATTATTTTTATGCAAATTTTACATCTAAATTTAAAGTTCGGTCTAAAATTTAAAATTAGAACAATTAAAATTGACTGACCCTACTATGTACCACATCCTCACTTGAATGTTATGTGTGTGTATGGTAAAAAACATAACATAATTGGCGGAGCCATCCCAATCCGTGAAAGGACACAAACTGGTTAGAACATTCTAGTTCTCTAACATCCTCTTTTGCTATGTCTCTTATGACTAACTAGAATTGATTTTTGTATTACAAATCTTCCTACTTGAATGATTGGTTCATCGTCTCGTCTTCAATCCAAACGTGTCTCGTTTGCTTGACTCATGCAATCCTAGGATCGAGTGTTTTTTAAGACAAAGCTAGGTCACGAACAAAGGGGTAGGTCGAATGGTTAAGTTTAGTCCATAGATGGTCTGTTACGATTGAACATGATCTGTTCTTTTTTCTATGTTACGTTACGCGACTCATCTGACATGTTTGAAACCAGAAACTTGCTCCTTGCCCTATTCCTGATTTCATGACATTTGGGTTGAGGAAGACATGATTTTTCGTCACTCGTGACATCAGCGGCTAATTCTCTTCTGGACTGTTTCTATTTAATTTGTAATGAGTTTTTAAAACTCAAGAATATGACATGTATCCCAATACTTGAAAGGACACAAACTGGTTAGAATATCCTCTTTCGTTATGTCTCTTATGACTAACTAGAATTAGTTTTTGTGTTACAAATCTTCCTACTTGAATGATTGGTTGATCGTCTCGTCTTCAATCCAAACGTGTCACGGTTGCTTGAGTCATGCATTCCTAGGATCGAATCATGCAATCCTAGGATCGAGTGTTTTTTAAGACAAAACTAGGTCACGAACAAAGGGGTAGTTCGAATGGTTAGGTTGGACATGATTCTGTTCTTTTTTCTATGTTAAGTTGACTTACCAATCCAGACACTGACAAGCTAACCAGACGCTGACAAGAACATGTTTGAAACCAGAAACTTGTTCCTCGTTCCTTGTCCTATTCCTGATTTCACGACATTTGGGTTGTGGAAGACAAATGATTTTCGTCACTCGTGACATCAGCGGCTATTCTTTTCTGGACTGTTTTTATTTAATTTGTAATGAGTTTTTAAAACTCAAGAATATGAAATATAAAAATAACGTATTTTAAATTTTAAAATTCGATCAAATTTACAAAAAATAACATTTCTTTGAAATTATAATTAAATTAATTTTTAAATTATGAATTAAAATTAAAATTGTATTCTTTTTCAATATTCAAATTAAATTGAGTTGGATTTGGATTAATGATATTAATGAGCTAGTCCATAGGTTAAGATTTAGGTATTTTCAATAGGTCCGACTGACCTGCCTAAGTTTGAGCTGAAAAAAAGTTAATTTATATTTTTAAATATATAGGTATAAGAGCTTGACAGTTAGGGTTACAAAAGTGAGAAAATACAACAATAACATTTCTCACATTTACACTTATCTAATAAGTTGAGAATTTGGCAAAGAATGGGAACATATTAATACGAACATATCAATATATATGTACTTTTACTATATCTAAGTATAGACAGAAAGAACTTTATTTTATATTTATAATTTTGAAAAAATATTTTAAAAATTAAGGGCAGCATTGGCCAACTCATAATTGTAATATTATGATTATGATTATTTTTGTGACACCAATTTAATCTTTTCAACAAACTTTACTTACTATTTTAGATTTAAATTATAATAGAGTATATTGCAATCGTAACATTTCATCAAAGTTTTACTTTACATTTTGTTTTTTATACTACAACAACAACTAATATAAATCTCACTAAAACACAAAGTCTTGGTAAGTTTAGTAATACGTAACTTTATATTTTTTCTTTTATAATAATTAAAATTGCAATTATTAACTTTATCTTTTGAATTTGAACTAAATAGATAATTAAGTGCATATATTCTTTTGTAATTTTAACACTTTAAATAAATTATTTGGAAAATTAATATTTCATAATTAAATGACAATCTCAATTCAATCAACATTATATTTCTATTTTTGAACAATCATCATATTTAAAATTTTTATATTCTCTATTATTACATCTTAAACTTAGTAAAATTCCTCAAGGACCTCTATTTAATAATAATAATGAGTGAGTAAACTAATTAGTTTTTATAAACTAAAATAAACTAGTCAATTCGCATTTAATTTTTTAATAAATAAGAAAAATTATTTTCATTTATTTTTTTAAATTCTTCAATTTTATTTATTCTTTAACTAAATTTAATACCGATTGAACTTTTTATATTTTAAATGTATGATTTTTTCGGTTTGACTTTATATCCCATTTTAAAAACATTATATGAA
>JAOSBN010000005.1:2307135-2329595 GCA_027563595.1 Erythroxylum suave | reverse complement strand
ATTATCTCACCATAATAACATGTAACATGGATCCCTTAACCAAGATAAGAAAATTAGCTACTCATAATTGAATTGAAATCAACGAAAATAACAAAGCAACATGTCTCCATCCCTGGTCTTTAATGAAAGAACGAAAATACCAATTGAAATCTGCAGAAAACTTAAAAATAACAGAACAAGTAAGGTGCGGCAGTCTCAAACCTAACCTAAACCTACAATAGTCTCTACATATATATGCGGCTACCACCCAAGCCTCATATTTGATGTGAATCTCCTCATTATCTTCTCTTGATTTTATCCAGATTAGGTGTATTTCTATTTTCAGTGGGAGACTTCTTGGAAAGAGGGCAAGAGAATCTTGAAAGATTGTATTTTAATTGGAATCAAATTCTGGAATTTCTGCAGGCTTCAGATTCCATCCTTAGGTGTGCCCACGCTTAATCTCTGAATTTTGGCCAAATTGAAAATTTCGGATATCTTTCCTTCTTTTGCCTCTTTTTGATCCTTTTTCGTCCTTAGAATGTTGAAAATCATCTGTACACAATTATAAAAAAATTTCATCAATTTCGGATACCAATTTCAACACATCAACAAAAATTAAGTCCAAAATAGATGTAAATTAAATGACTTAACAAATATCAAATCTCATGACTTAGTTTAGTGTCTGATTAGATTTTTTAAACCTTAAATTTTATAATCAAAACATCAAATCTTTTAGTTAGTTGTGATTTATTTAATTTATGATGTATTCTTTTAGTTATCTAATCCAAATTATTGTGTCTATGGATTTATGTCTGATTCTCATATAAGAAAACATAGACAAATTTAATAAGTTAGTTGTTCTCAATTTATATTCTTTTACTTGTAATATATTTGATTTGTCTAGACGTTGGACTTTTGTCTCATTCTGGTATAAACGACACAAGCAAACTGAGAAAGATGAGAGTTTTACAATGAAAAGATCAAATCTTTAGTTAGCTGTGACTTCTCTAAATTGTTTATTGGTATATAGTATACATTTTTTAATGTTTAGGAATGATTTGATTTATTTAAATTTACGTTTTGTTAGTTAGATATGATTTGTCAAATTTGTTTTTTTTCATTTATCTAAATTCTTGATTTGAATATATCTAAATTTTTTGTTATAAACATGTATGATTTATTTAAATTTATATTATTTTAATTAGGTATACAATAACAACAATCAATATGAATCTTGCTAGTTTGCGAAATCTGGAGAGGTTCAATAGTACACAGTCTTACTCCTAATTAGAGAGATCATTTCCAAATGAGGTATGAATTATCTAAATTATCATTCTTTTAATGTATGTGTATATAAACTTGATTTATGTAGATGGATAAATTTTTAAGTTGAAACGTGGAGTAAAGATATTTATAAATTTTTTATTAGTGTAAAAAAAAATAACACTTGTAATTGCCTAAATGGTGAATGGTGATTCGTTTCCATTCCTTATCCACGGGATATGAGTTGTCCGCCACTTATATCTGAAATAATTGCTCAACTCTGTACGGTCCAACCTTGGAAATGAAACTCCTACTACTACTTCCATTCCACATTATGTCTGCAAAAACTTGGTGTGCATGTTGAGTAGGATGACTAGAGTCCCAGAACATATGATCTTCAGGACTTTGGCATAATTCAAAGTTCCTGTCCCGTCCACAGGTGTAATTTCCTCTGAATCTTCCTACTCCTCAACATGCTGACTTTCCATCTTCAAACCCTGTTCACGAATTGATACAAATTGAAAAACCCAATTCATCTCGTTAAAAGTGGACCTCCATGCAACAGTTCATTATACATACCTCAAATCTTTATGGACCTGGAACATTGAAAAAATGAATAAAAAGAAGGTTCTAATTTTTCTCTTTTTCTTTTTTTTTTCTTAACATATTTCTTAGGATAATTCATTATTTTTTCCATGGTTCCACCCAAATCGAAAAGTGAATATTGGAATCCATTCAAGTTGTTGCTGAGCTCAAGCAGGATCCTGGACAGGGCTTGGTTGTAAGTTCTTGTTTTGGATGACATCTCTTCATAGCAGCTACCATTAGTTTCTGGTTTATATATCCTCATAGCAGGCAAACAACCCACTATTGGCAGGTTCATGAAGGCAAATTTCCTAGCTCCAAGGTCATATATTTCCTGTCAACAACGAAACAATCACTTACGTCAATATTATTTCCAAACATATTAAGATGACCAGCTTTTTATTAACCAGATTTACCTTAATATGCTGTGTCAAGTTTCCAAACACCAGCTCTTGATATTCTGAGTCCGAGTAGGGTAAATGTTTTCGGAAAGGGGTGAATATCGGACTAAGGTAATCATTGCCTCCACAACTAAACAAGTAGACTGCGTTTGATATTGCTTTTTTCCCTTCATCGTTTCCTAACTTGTTTATAAACCACTGAACTACTTTTCTAAAGTGGCCAATTTGTGTTTTGAAAGAGAGAACCTGTAATTTTGAATCAAAGGTCATAAAGTATCAGAACATGTCCGTGTTTGAAAGGGCATGTGTACATATACAGATAGTAACCGAAAGAGATGAGCAGAGGTCAAATTCATCATCATGCTCACATGGTATTCTTGAAATGTTTCTTCTAAATTTCTGCTCCACCAGAAGCAAAGTTCACTCCATTGTAATAATCATCTAAACCAGGTTGCAGGTAAGGTGGGAGCAACGGAAGATTTGCATTCTCAGCTGTAACAAAGAAGATGAAACAATTATTAGAGACAAGAAGTTACAGCAAACATCCTTGAGTCTGAATATAGCCAAAGCTTACCAATGAAGTCTGCCATGGTACGGCCATCACTGAAACGTCCGGTGGGTTTTTGGAAGTAGGATTCACCGTAAGGAAAGTAATTTGCCCAACTAATTGCAGGGGTATTGATGTAGTTATTGTTGCCTGCATCTACATACGAGTCCCCAAAAACAAATAGAGGAACATGCTTACTACTGCTTGCTTTATAATTTAGCTGATGAACCAATCTAGCCATGCAACAAGCTGGTGTTGAAACAACAGATACATAAAGTAAGAAAGCAAAGAAGATGTCGACTTTTAGTCCGGCCATGGCTTTAGTTCTCAAATGAGAGACTCCTAGCACGCCCCACTGGTTCGGTTTTGATCATTTGCGGACACAGAAAAGGATAATATAATAAGAGAACTTCGATTATTGTATATTACTTTATGAGTTCGTATAATAAGAAATAATTAAAATGTCATGTTTATTCGTATTTAAAACAGAGGATCTAATGTTTTGTGTTTCGTATAATTTACACAAAAACATCTATTAAGGTATTTCGAGATATTTATAATTTTTAAAAAATAAACGTATAAATCGAAATCGAAATCAAAATCAAAATCAAAATAAATAAAGATAAAGATAAAGAGAAATTTAAGTAAATAAATAAACAAACAATAAAATATATAAATTAATATAATTAATTGCATATATTTGAAATTATTAAGATGCTATCTAAAATAGTACAAATACTACTTGAATTTGTTGAAATTATTTTTTTAGTATGTCTCTGACGCCTTTTTTTTTCTCTATTTGGTATTTTTTAAATCTTATTTACATAAAATTGACTACTATTATCATTAAAATTATTTTTTAAAAAGAAGTAATTTTTGAACATGTTGGTCAACTATCAACCGATATATCAACAAGTAACTAAAAGATTTTCACTTAAATTGATCCCTAGTAAGTACTAACTCTCTTTCATATTTATTTTCTTTTCTCATTTTATTTTTTAACCACCTAACTAATGTGTATAATTAATATCACATAATTATCATCCAGACACACTCTATAAATCAGATCTTATGTTTCGATTATGATATTTCAATCATGTTTTATTAAATCTCATTCGCATATTTACGTAAATCCATCGCTCCCTCAGCTATTTGTACCCACAAAATGCACCTCAAATCTTCTTAAATATCATCCATATATTTAATATATGGTCTATGCATCTATAGTTACAATAGCTATGAACTAGAGGTAGAAAAAGGAAGAGAGAAGAAAAAAGTCGTAAGAAGCATAAAGAGTGATGGATGATGGTATGATGTCCATTCTAGACAATTGAGGTTATAAAGAATCATGGATGACATTTAAGAAGATTTGTGGGTACAGCGTAGGAGAGAGTGATGGATGATGGTATGTGGTCCATTCTAGACAAAATGAGGTTAAAGAATCTTGAGTAATCAGAGCGTATATACATTTTTACATCTTTTCTTCTTTTCTCTTCCTTTTTCTACCTCTGGTTCATAGCTATTGTAACTATACATGCATAGTAATTCTATATATAGTTACAGAACTATACAGGCTCTAACAAAATCTCAACCACTACCCAGATGGTGTTTTTTGACATGGGACATGAATCAGTCTGTCCGTAATCGGAATTCTGATATTAAGCCAAATGAAAGTTGTAGGAAATTTTTTGGGAGTAAAGATTAAAACTTAAGCAAAAGATACCAAAGTTAGTTATCTTTATTATCATTTTTACACTCAATTCAGAGTTCAATGAATGTTAATTTGGTAACATTATAACGTAAGGATGCTATTTCGACAAGGTTATGGTACAAAATAATACTAGAGATACCTATAAGAATTTAGATTTTCTGCAAACTTAAATTCTTTTGAAGGATACGTCTTCTTGAAGGTTGCTAGCTTATTTCTTATGGTGTAGTATTATGGTTTCGCTATACTACACGTATCATATAGGCCATATGATAGAAATACTCATAAATGAAAGAGGGTCGGGACGTGATTCTCTATTCTCCTTCTCCTATCCTTACTTTGTTTCATTAAATCTCAGTCATTCATTTATGTAAAGGATGTAATCCTCTGTCCCCCTTTCTCTATCTCTACCCTATCTCATTAAATTTCAACCATTCATTTATATGAATGTGGCGTAAAGAAAAAAGGTGCAGAAGAATTTGAAGCCTGATTAACAATGGCTTCCAGCCACTTTGTCATTTCTCTCATTTCCCACCCAACCTTTTTGGTCTAAAAGGCACACACCACAGTCAAAAGGTAATCAAGTGTGTACACCACAGCATCAGTCACTAATCAGAATTCCATCTTGCTCTTAATCAAATTTATATGCTATAGAAGGAACATTACTGCTGCTGGTTCAGTATCTTCTGCAGGAGACCATCCTCCAGAAAGGGACTCACTGCTGTGGGACCATAACTCTGAATTGTAATGGTCTGAGGCTTCCAGTGTTTCCTTGAAACTTGTGAGGCTCACAGTTTCTGGCTCGTTCGGCCGCCCCACAACATCAAGTCATCAACCATAAAATTCAACTCACCGAGCATTATGGGTTTCAACTCACCGAGCATTGGGCCACCTCTCTGTTAAACCGAATTTACCCCTCTACCACTCTGTCGAGCCGGGGTGTGAGGGCGCCTGGGGTGGGCAATTCAAACTTTTGAGTGCAAGGGTTTCAACTAATAGTGATCATCATAAGATACCCTTCAATGGATTTCAGTTTCTCCAAAATCCTTTGGTAGCTTGAGATTCGGTAATGAATCTATAGAAAATTTCTTAAGTTAGGTGAATTCCCATTGACAATGCTTCAAGGAAAATCCCAATTACCAACACGTCACCAACTTCAACTCTGTAAATGATTCAAAGATGCGAATTTGGACTCTCCCGATCAAACACACGTTCTTTTACTCTTTAGTCAACGGTAGCAGAGATATTGTTGAAGAACATCACAACCCTGCATTTTCTTTTCTGGACTTGGAACCTAACCCAACTGCTTATAAGCAAGTTAGGCTCTAAGCAATTAAAAAGTATATATTTTAATTGAATATATACTTTTTAAGTTAGAGGCCAACTTTGACCTGAAGTTTCACAAAGGTTTTACAGAGTAAGGACCGATCAAAAGTTGAATTAGATGTCATAAATTTTCACTAGATATCTAGGCCAAGAATGACATCAAAAGGCATCTTCCCTAAAGCAAATTTTAGAATCTAGGAAAGCATGATTGAAGAGGCAACACATACTTGCTCTCGGAATTGGTTTCTACAAGATCTGTAAAGACCTGCAGAGTCATGGTCCCTTGTAAAAACCAAATACCAAAGCAGAAATTGGAACTTATCTTGGTTTTTCTCGGTTTCCAATACAAATCACACAACATTGTCAATTACATCCATAAAATTTAAACATATCAAGTCCAGTCTCAAGTCTCAACTGGTTAAAAGCATATCTGACAACATATTTAGATGCAGTAGTCTTAAAACCAAAAGCTGGCAAGAACACTTGTTCACATGAAGGCTCAACCATGTTCAGCTATTTGTTCGTTCCATCTCCCAGCTAGTCAGATAAGACAACCATCCCTGAGAAGCAACAAAAATAGAGAAAAACTAAGTGACAATGGATCAAAACCTCGAAAAAATGCTTCACACTTGAAATAGACTTGAGGAAATAAGAAGCTAGCAAAGAAAGACAAAACTCACTAGCATGTAACCTTATCTACAGAAACTAGCACGCAACGAGAAGTTAAATCAATAAACTCCGCCAACCATAGAAGGGAACTCATCAAAGCTCCAGAAGTCCATAGGGTTAACACCATCCTGAGTTGAATCACCATTAAGAAAGCTATCAAGTGAAGCTTCCCAGCTACCCTCAAGATAAGGTGTCTGATAGTTCATCTGGCTATCAAAAGCCAACAACTCCTCTGACAGAGATTTTCCAATATTGTTTTCAGCAGGCAACACATTTTCAGAGCTAGACTTAACCTTCTTACTTGGATTTGCATCCTCCATGAACAGACTTTCATCAACTTCCTGAGTTGGAGCAAGCACAGATGATATTTCAGGAGTTTTTGAGGTCTGCTCTCCCCACCCAAAGTCCGAGCAATCAATCGAGTTACTTCCCTGATCTGAATTGAATATCATGGGGGCAGTATCATTTCCATTGAAGGATGTAACATCCACATTTCCACCGGTAGTGAAAGAGTCCATTATTCCAAATTGGTTCATCAGTGGTTTCTCTTCCACAAATCCCACGTTGTTCAAGTAATCCTCTTCCAGGCTGTTCATGTAACCGAAACTCTTATTCAGATTTCCCTTGAGGAGTGTTTTTTGAGGGTTGTCCTTAACTGTGCGCTTTGTTGAGGCCCGTGTAGTTTCATCAGGAAAGTTCACCTTAGCTTTCTTGCCACGAATTCTGCGTGCTTCAGCATCATATGCTCTTGCAGCTTCTTCGGCAGTGTTGAATGTTCCAAGCCAAACTCGTACACCCTTCCTGGGGTCACGAATCTCAGCAGCCCATTTGCCCCATGGGCGTTGTCGAATCCCTCTGAACTGGTTCTTCCTCTTCCTCTTTGCAGATTTTTCAGCTTGTCCACTGAATTCCACAGATTTTATACTTGAAGCACCTTTATAATTGAAGAAGAGGTATTAGTTAAACAATACATACATCTATATCTTTGTGCAACACAATTCATAATCAACAAAATAAAGTTTGAAACCCCACCATATGGCTTTTAGCCCAATATCCAGAATGAAATTTAAATTAAAGGCATCTACCTTTTCTCTGCCAAGAATCCTAGAGGAACTCAAAATAGATTCAATCTAAAGTGTATTCGTTTGTACATAGAAACTTAGAAGGATACCGTCACCAGTAAAATTTCACGTTTGTTCTCAAAGAAAAGGATCAAAATTTACAGCAAACAACGATGAAGTGCTACTTGCCAAAAACTTTTCTCATTACATAAGATCTTATGAAAAGATAACACACCTGTCATTTTTTTGGTAAATCAAATATATAAATCAATTTACCATAACAAAGACAAATCTGTCATTCATAAATTGGATAGCAATTAATACCATTTATCTTAAAATATGATCAATATGGATAAATGATTTTAGATCAATCAACACAGAAAAAAGCCCCATCAGAAACAAATACAACATTAGATATATGCACACATATACACAGTGAAACAATCAACAACCAAAAGGTTAAAAAAAATAAATAGTGGAAAATATTAATTTTTTTAAAATTTAAGGCCTTTTGTCTTTTAAGTTATTTCTATTCCACTACTAAGACAAAAAAGGAAGAGCTCTTAAAGGAAAAACGTAAAGTAAAAGCCGGTGAAGAAATTATTATATATCAGGGACAACAGATTCATCATGGAAGAAGGAACCAGAAACGGTTCCTCCACCAAAACACTTTATTTGTCTAGAAAACCCAAAATCCCAATATTTCTGCCGTCAAAGATCTCAAAAAAGTCATCTACCAACAACCAGAACAAAAAGATCTCACAAAACCTCAAACAGACAATCCAATACTAACAGTAAGTCATAGATATTAGACAAATGGACTCATCAATTCCAAAAAAATCCATCAAAATAAAGTTTTGGAGGCAAATCCAATTCTATACGATGATCAACACGAGCCCACAACAAACTAATCACTCAAAAAACATATTTCCATCACAAAAAAGCACCCTGACTTCAAACAGAAAAAACAAGATAAACATTTGCATAAAACATAAAGCCATTAAAGCTTGACTCTTCAAGGGTACATTCCATCACAAACAGGGGCCAAAAATTAAAACCCATCTCAAGCTTAGCCCCATCTAAAGCACAGAAAGAAAGAAACTTCAAATAAGAAATGAAAACCCAACAAAACAAGAACCTTTACCTCGTGACTGACCACGATTGCGCGTCACGGTAGGATTAGGAGCAGAGGCAGTAGCAGAGAAAGCAAAAGGCTTGACATCGATCAAGGCATCATCGTCGTCCTCCTCGACATCTGACTCGTCCTTAAAGCCCCGAAAACCAGCTTCAAAGTCATCGTCAACAAGATCCACAAAAGCTGGCTTGGAGTATTGTTTGCTGGCACGTTTCTTCAGATCAGGCCACAGCAACTCAGTCGTCAGGCGCTTGGACAATCGGAGGTTAGTGTTGTTCGTCGGATCGACAAAGTCGGTGATGAGAGCACCGCCACACATGGTGGTTGATAATGATGATGATGATTACGGTGGTGGGTTATCTTCAAGGGAAGAGTGGCGAAATGGTAAATATGTCAGAGTAGCAGGAGCTTTTAGAAAGTGATTTGCAGGTGTTTTGGTGAAAGCTTTGTCTTAGAAATCTCAGGAAGTAATACCTGATAATAAAGACATGTATATATAATACCTCATAATGAAGACAAAAGACTGCCCGAATTGCCCTCGTTGCCCTTTTCAGACATTTTTCAATCACTTAATATTATTATTAAAATAATAAATAATTTCTTAATCATAATTTAAGATTTATTAACTAATTAAAGATAATATTTACACTAAATTTTTGACCCAATTAATTTTTCATTTTTCAGGTTCAATTTTATTTAATAATCTCATTTTTATTAAATTTTAAAATTTTTTAGAACAAGGGCAATGCTTTTTAATCATAATTTAAATTTTTTAATTTAATTAAATCTTTAACAATTATTATTATAGTGTAAGACTGATTAACTCTTTCAAGTTCTTTTTCTTTTACAGGTTTAACGTTTAGTTTAATTTTTAAAACATTATTTAAATTTTTCTAATTAAAAATTAAAAATTTTAGTAATTTAAAATTTATAAATAAATTCTTAAAAATTGAAAAGTTTATTTTGTACTAAAATTTATTATTGAATAATTTTAAGAATTGAAGATAAACGAAATTTTTATCAAGTATTATTGCTGTTTAATAATAAAAAATTTACTCCTTTTTGATTAATTAGTTGAATTTTTCTTGTGAATTGAAATTAAGTTTATTTAAAAATTAATGTAAACTAAAAAAGGAAAATGGGTTTTGAATTACTGACATTTTTAAAAAATTATTAAACAAAATTAGATTGAAATGAATTTGGTGTTTTTTGACCTATAAAATTGTAAATAGGGTCCTCCATGACAGAGTTTCTTACCTACGAACCTAATTGGTGCGGACAGGTAAGAATATTGAGGAACTGGTGAATGTATTCTACCGAAGTCCCGTCAAGATCGTAAGTGCCGTCTTAAGGCTTACTTACCGTTAATAACATGCTGAAATTAATCTGTTGTTAAAATGATAGGTATTTATGTGTTTAAGATTATTGTTTTGGTAATTGCTGAAACGTAAAAATAAGTGTTTGGCAAGTGCACTTGCTGAAAAAAGATAAAATCAGTAAAAAATTTATTGATTTAATAAATTATTAATTATTATATAATAATTAATAATATATTATTAATCATATAAATTTAAAGTTATAAATAATAAAATATTGAATTAAAATAAGAAAATATAAATAAAATAAATTTAGTAAATAAAATATTTCATAAAAATATATTATTAGTCATATTAATTAAGGGTATAATGAAAAATAATACTTGTAGTAAAAGTTATTAATAAAAAGTGAAATTTATACCGTAGAAAGAGTTTCTCACCGTAACTCTCTTTCTGCTTATTGATTTTTACGATGGCATCGCATTTTTCTTCAACCTCCGTTTGTTCACCACAGATCCAAACAGGTGATTGCGTTTGAAAATTTCGGTAAATAAGTAATTATCGTCACCACACTACAAATCCAAACACAATCTTAGTAACGAAGGAAAAGGTTCCCCTTTGCTAAATTTTCTATTTTAATTATATTTTATTAAATTTTATTTATATATTTATATAAATATTTATATAGATAAAAAATATTAAATTTTATATAAATATATAAATAAAATTTAATAGATTATAATAAAAATACCTAACTGAAGGAAAAAATCTGATCCTCCCTGAACTCACAAATTTAGCCACTTTCACGTTTATTTGACCGGATAAAAGGTGTTTTTGAATCACCTAACATCGCTAGACTTCAAGAAAGCTCTATTTTTCTGACATACTTTAACTATCTACCGGTCACTTTGTTGAACATAGACTTCAACAGTTAAACTTAATCAATCCTCATGGTCAATTTGGCACGCACTACGTTCTAGGTTTCCATCTCTAGGTTGGTACCTTTGTTTTGGTTTCAAAATTATCATACACTTAATTACAAAAATCGATTTAGGCAAAGGATGGTATTACACATTAGTCTTGTAATTCTCTGTTCCAATAACAATGGTCCAACTCGTTCTGCATAATACGACATCGTTTTATATTTAAAATTACGTCGTATTGTACATGGAATATAATTAGCATAGGGTTACTAGAATAGAAAATCTTTTCCCACATCTTTAGGGTAACTAAGTTATGTGCTTCCACATATATTAAATGTTCTTAATTATATTTGGTCAAAGCTATTAAATATATTACCAAACATTTGTTAAACAAGAATTTTGAGTTATTAGGGTATAATTTGATGGTTTTAGTAATTAAATTGTAGTGTTTAGTTATGATATCACCTTGTAATGCCATAATATAATTCTCTTCTAATGAATAATATATACAAGTTGCATAGTTTACATTACTATAATGTATATGCATATGTGAAGATAATGTAGCTTTTATTTGTTTTCTAGCCTCTTGGCCATTGTTGATAACGGGTTAGATTAGTTTAAATATTTTAATTTTTTAGTTTAAATTTAAAAATATAAATTTTAATATAACTGAATTTAAATATGTACATTCAATATTGTCTTTAAATTGATTGAATTTGAATTTAATTAATTTATCATAATTTTCAAATAATAAATTTTATCATATTTAAATTCAAACCAAATCGAGTCAAATTTGTCTCCTTGATATTGGTTAGGATATGACTCCGATTAATTTCCCACCGTTAGTCTTGGACTATGATGTAATTAATGCTATTATTATAGTGATTAATTAATGTATTTAGTGTACACTTTAAAAAGAAATTGTTGCCCATTTTTTGTTATTTGGAAAGTATTGAAAAATATATAAAAAGGATATTATAATTATCTGATTTATGAATATCATTTATCTTAGTTCTTTATTTCCAATATAAAGTTAAAATTAATTCTGATATACATTATCAGATGTGTAAGATAATGTATTATTGTATCTTCAAATATTACGATAAATTAAGACAACGTACTATTAAACCTTTTTTACGTTGTATTAAGTTTTGTCTTTTCTACTCTCACATTTACCTCATCAAAAAGAGACTAAGTTTATGTCATGCATGACATCTCCTTTAAACCCTTGCATGTGTTGCTCTACACTTCTCTAATTATTGGTAAACATGAAACCACATTTTTCTAGAATGAATAATCCCGAAGACATGTAGGAGGAAGCAGAGACAGAGACTTCACAGCCTTTGAATTCATTAAAATACTTTACGTTTTGTTATTCTTATCTGTAAATATGGCAAGTTGGTAGTAACCATTGAACAGAAAGGGTTGAGCTAAGAGGAGAAACAGGAATGGCGTGTGCTGTTGAACGTGGACTTTGGAGTATTCTCCCGACTGAATTGCGTGTGGAAGTGAAAAATACTAAAGAAAGAAGGAGACGGCTGCATGGTTTGGTGAATGGTGACGGTGATAGGGAAGGTTCACGCACTAGAAGCTGTTGAAAGCGCTATAATGGAAGACAAATAGTGCTCACCCTTTTCGTTTTTAGTGCAAAGAAAGTGACGCTTAAGAGTATATATATCTGCTTATTTTTAGTTAAATAAATTATTTA
Organism: Erythroxylum suave; assembly: GCA_027563595.1. Taxonomy (NCBI): domain Eukaryota; kingdom Viridiplantae; phylum Streptophyta; class Magnoliopsida; order Malpighiales; family Erythroxylaceae; genus Erythroxylum; species Erythroxylum suave. The sequence continues at coordinate 2,316,971 of JAOSBN010000005.1, read as the reverse complement.
GTAGAAAATCTTTGAAATTAAATAATAACTTTTATTTAAGTAAAATTATTAAGCTCCTAGATTTTATTTTAAACTTAAAAAAACAAAGAATATCAATTGACTTAATAATTTACAAAAACTTTTTTAGGGAATTCCAATAAATTTTAGAATTTAATTTAAAAAATGAAAATTTGAAAAATAAGAAATATTGGAGAGAATTTTGAAATAATATTAATAAACTTGAGAATTTGTTGAAAAATTTTAGAGAATATTATATATATATATATATATATATATATATATATATATATATTACTATCAGAAAATTCGATAATTAAAATTTTTAATATTAAAGCTTGTAAAAATTTATCAAATAAGCTATATATATTTTAAATAACTTATCGAATAAATTTTAAAATCAAACAATTAGTTTTATCTAATTAATATCAAACATTTTTAGTATTAATAAATTTAGAAATAAAAAGTAACAATTAAATCGATAATTTATAAAATTAATTTTAAAGAATATTAATAAATTTTAAAATTTTTAAAAATTAAAATTATAATAAAGTTAAGAAAATTAGAGAAAATTTTGAAAGAATACTAATAATAAAGCTGAGAATCTAGAGGGACATTAGTTTTGGTGTTTTTGGAAAGAGTACAAAGCATAGAATAGTAGTAAGCGTGTGGCTAGTCATTGGTGCCAACTTGCACCACGAGTGGCTCTCCCACCAGCTGTAATACATAACATATTCAGTAATTGTCAAAAATCACAATTAAGCTAAAGGTGTTACGTTACTCCTTGAAGGGTTGGTGGGCACTATTCTACTATATTTTAAAGCAATTAGTTGAAAAACCAGATTATTCATCCACAACTTGCCACTTAATTATGATGTTTTGATACCTTCTTATCTACGCGTGTTATTCTTAATTAAGCATCGAGTTTAGTGTATTTAATCTCCAATTAAAGAGGCAATCATGATGTGTTGATTCCGAATCGAGCAACTTGCCAATTGCTAGGCATAATGAGTAAAGAGCCTCAAAAAATTATGTTTTCATCTAGTAATGGGTTGTAGGAAGTTTCATAGTGGATTTTTTTAACCAAAAGTGAGATTACGAAGACTCTATTTATTTATAATTTTAACTTAGATTGATCTAAATCAAAAGTAAAGTTACATCAAAATATTCATTCTTTGAAAAAAAATTTAGTAGCAATTTCGAATTATTTAGAATCTAACTAATAAATCAGAGTACATGGAATCATTTTCTTATCTTTTTATCAAGAGAATTTTGATAGACTAACTGATACAAAAAATTCTTTAATGCAAGAGCTCGATGCAAAAAAAAAAAAAAGATCTATTTTATCGAGAAGGTCTACGTTTCGAATCTGTATAGCCCTACAAATTGAAGCTAAAATTTAAATATCAAAATTGTATCATTTTCAATTCTTTATTATTCTATTTTTTGTTGTTTGTAACTGGCATTTGTGGTAGTTTGATTCATCAAAACAAATTTATAATCGAATTTCTTTTTCTCAGAGAGAATCCAAAGTCCATTAGTATTTGTTTTTAGTGATAAATCTTGTATGTGTTCTTAAGAAAAGAAATTTATTCTTTTTTGAGATCTCAAAAGGGTGTGGAAACTTTTAAGAACTCTTAAAGATTGCCTATTTGAATATTAGGCTCTGTTTGGTTAAGGGGTCAGTAATAGAATGGGATAGAACGTAACATACTTTCATCATTTAGTTGAGATTTTCATAATGAAATGAAATAGGACCGGAGTATTTCATATTACATTCCGTTCTATCCTAAATATTGAAAATAAAAAACTTCCAATTTGGAGAATTCATTATAAATTCTACCTAACATAACCTCACTAATTTTTCTTAATACTAATTATTTTTTCTAACCCTAGCTCCTTTTAATTGTTTGTATATATTTTTATATGAATAAAAATATAACTAAATAATTTTAATATAAACCACATATAATATAATAAAATTTATTAAATAATTGATAATAAATTTTACATAATTAATAATGAAATAATAAAACTTGTATTATTTTATAATAATAAATATATAAAAAATTATTTGTCACGGTTGTGACTTGCTTCTTTTTAATTAGACATAATTTCTGTTTTAAAATTATAGTGTTATATCTTTTACAACAACTGTTTTAATATTAGAGATATAATAGTCATTTATTAGACATTTCATTCTATCCATCTTCTAAACAACATTTTACTACATTATATTATAAACTCGTTCGTCCCTTCAAGCAATTCTTTAATATTATATTTCATTCCATTATGAATGGATCAATTTCACTCCGTTCCATTTCATAAATTGAAATTCAACTAAATAGACCGTTAAGGATGGGAAGTGGGCTATATAAAGTAGCAAGTTGTGTATTACCTTAAGAGGTAGATTGCCTCTTTGAATCTTAAGGATGGAGTGTGGGCAATATAAAGTAGCAAGTTGTGTATTACTTTAAAGAGGTGACACAAAGTGTCATAGGTCCCGTTGTGCGAGCAAGGTGTGAAGTGTAAGCATTAGGTTATGCTTTAATTAAAATAAATCAAGTCGTTTATTTTCAATTTATTGTTAAAATTTGTTAATTACTCTTTATTAACTTTTTATTAATATTTTTAACCAAAATTCTCCATAATATTAATAAAAATTAAACCGAATTATTACTAAAAATGCGTATGAGTTTAATTTAAATGCCACTTAAAATTTTTATTAGTAAACGATAATGAAATCTTAAGATGATGTGATTAGCATGATTAAGCTGAAGGATATTTTCTTTATATAATTACCTGTCTTCATCTAATCATGATAAGCCAGAGAAAATCAAGGCTTGTTGCTTACTCATTTCATTAACATTTTAACGATCCTTAAATTTCTGTTTCACTCCAATTTAGTGGCAAGTGGCAGACAAGAGGATTGGCCTCGTTAGTCATCTCTGTGTCTCCTTTTGTCTGCTTCTCAGACACCTGTACGCATGGCTTCTTTGTTCGGATGTTCAAAGCCAACAACTTTTGTTTGTACATGCCCACTTGCTGTTTCATAACCAAAATGTAAGGCAGTGAGAATGGGATTTGTGCTAATGTTTTGAGTCAACTATATGGTAATAAGAGAGACGGAAACTGTGTGTTGATAATGGAACCTCTTGTGTATATCCATCGAGAAAGAAAACTACATATGGGGAGTTTGTCCCGTGAATTGTTGATGCATGGGATCCTTACTTTGAAGAGAGAGGTGACAAAGGCCGATTCGAAAATCTAATTGTACTTTAAGCAAAACGATATCGTTTATTAACATTTGAATAAGATCAGATTTGAACGATCGGGTTGGGCCCGAATTGCCAATCCTATCCCGGACCACCTTATGACTCTATCTTACCAACTTTTCATATTGGAATCATGTACAATTTATCCATCTTGGTGTCCTTTTGTGGTTAGATGACGAGAGAAAGTTGCATGAAACACAAAGATTTTACTTACTTGTCTTCTAATTCACGGTGTTTTGTGTTTTGTTTTTGGAATTAATGTAGATGTCAGATTTATGGAAATAATTCAGTTAGAACAAAATATTAAAAATTAATTATAATTAAATAATTAATTTTTAAAAGTTATCCTATATTTATTTTTGAAGTATCGAGATAATTAAGGTTTATGTTCCATAATTTTAACTATCATCTCATAGAGAGAAGGAGGCTTTTTGTTCTACCGGGCCTCTTTTGTACCGAGTTTTCAGGTAAGAGTAGCAATAGGTTGGGTTAGGTTGAGTTCGTCTAAGCCTGAGCTCGACCCAAAGTGAGATCGGGACTAAGACACAGTGTCTAAGCTCAAACCTGACCCATTTATTTTATTTTAAAATTTTTAAATTATAAAAATGATTTCAATTTATTTTCTGCAAATTTCAGACTTTGGGATGGACTCTGTAACTCGAGTCCAACTTAAAGCTCAAAATTAGAAAAAATCCTGATCTAGTTGAAACCTTGGTTAATCTTGATCATATCTATTGATTTTAGGTCGGGTCGGCTAGAACCTAGCCCGTGCTTAATTATCAAAGCCTATTTCTAGGTCTGCTAGAATGATTGTTGTACCTCTTTCTGGTTTGGGCTAACAATATCTCCACCAAGCTAATTAGTTCCTCGTACTTTTAAGGATGACAATAAGCTGACCCATGAGTCAGTCTCTCTCATTTTTTAAAAATTAAAAATATAAAACAACGTTTTTTTTAATTGAGTATGAGCTTAGCTGCCTAGGTCTTGACCTGTCCGAAACCTAACTCTTTTAAATAAAACGAAGTAGTTTTGCTTAGAAAAATTGAGTCTCAAATTGGCCCGAGTCTGATTTAACCCATGAATAAATCCATTAAAAGTATCTGAATTTAAATCCATTCATTCATACGAACTTTTCATGCTTTTCTAAACATAATGTCTTAAATTGAGTTGTTTTAAAATCAATTTAGACTTAAATCATTATAAATACTGTTAAATTAATTTTCAACTAATATACTGTTGGGTTAGAAATAAATCATAACAAGAGTTGGTGTATCAACAAAAAAGAATAATTTTTTGAATATGAATCATACCATGCTCGGGCGAAATTAAGTGATTATAAGAGCTTTTGATGAAGCTTAGGGTAGAGTTGACAAGATCTGATTCGTCAAAGTCTATGAGTTAAACTTAGGTTAATCATGGTTTGGATCAAAAAAGACGAAGCTGATTTGCATGATGGGGACTGTCAGATACTGCTAAGAGGGTAAGACCTCCATGTCAGTAGCCAGGCCTGTGTTTTATACAGAAATGTTCTAACCCTGCCACTTTGGGCTTAACTAAACCTTAGAGAAGTTTGAAGAATAAGTTAGCACATTATCATGCTCAAAGTTCAACGATTCTCTCAACAGTAGAGCAGATCGAAAAGAAGCAAACCTCCATAAGTAAGCAACAAGTTCAAGTCACAGGACCGTGTCAAATTTTCCATGATCTCGCTTAGTATTCTCTTCCCTTTTAAGCTAAACCAAAAGGGAAGAGGATAACTTGGAAACTAGCATTATGGCAAATTCCACTGTACATGAATAGGAACAGCTATATTTTATTCTATAGTTGCTTTGACAATATAGAATCAGCATAAGGAGTGGTTCTATAGTTTAAATTCCTGTATAGCAAATAGAGCAAAATTCCCAGAACCCAAAACTCCTTTAAAGAGGTTGTCCAAAGCATAGAATAAAAGATAAAAGGGAATATATTGTCTTAGCTGTTCATCCGTGAAAAATAATTTTTATATTTTTTATGATTAATTATATAAAAATTTGATTATTAATTATTTAATAAATTTTATTATATTATATGTTATTAGTATTTAAAAATTATTTATTTATATTTTTATTTATGTAGAAATACATACAAACAATTAAAAGAGGTTAGGGTTAAAAAAATAATTGTTATTAAAAAAATTATTGAGGGTATATTATATAGTATATATTTATTAATTTACGTTTTATCCTAAATCTCTGAATTGGAGAAAGAATGGAACATGAAACCCTTCAGTCTCATTCCATTTTATTCCATCTCATTATGAAACTCTCAACCTAACGATGGAAGTGTGTTACGTTCCATTCCGTTCCATTACTAACCCCTCAACTAAACATAGCCTAAGATTTAAAGAGACAATCTTCAAAAGTTCTTATATGTTTCCACGTCCTTTTGAGACCTCGAAAAATGAACAAACTTCTTTTCTTAAGAACATACAAGATTGTCACTAAAAAAAAAAAAAAGCTAATGGACTTTGGATTCTCTCTAAAAAAAATTCGATTATAAATTTTTTTTATGAACCAAGCAACTGCAAAGGGTCAGTTACAAACGACAAACAATAGAACAATGAGGCACTGAAAATAATACGAATTTGATATTTAAATTTTAGGATTATACGAACTAGAATCGTAACTTTTTCGATAAAACAAATCAAACTTATTATTATCAAAATAATTCGAACCATTTTAAAGACCCAACGTACCTTTTTTTTGCATTGAGCTCTTGTATTAACAAATTTTTTATATTAGTTAGTCTACCAAAATTCTCTTAATAGAAAAATAAGAAGATGACCATATGTGCTTTAATTTATTAGTTGAATTCCCATCCAAGAGTGCTATCAAAATTTTTCAAAAAAGATGTATTTTGATGTAGGTTTGCTTTGGAACCTAAGTTATACTCATTATGCATAGCATTTGGCAAATTGCTCAATTCGGAATCAACACTTCAAGATTGCCTCTTCAATTGGGGATTAAATATACTAAACTCGATGCTTAATTAAGAATAACACGTGTGGATTCAAAACTTGTGGATAAGAACGTATTAAACATCATAATTAAGTGGCGAGTTGTGGGTTAATAATCTTATTTTTCAACTGGTTGTTTTAAAAGATAATAGAATAGTGCCCCCTTGAAGAAATAATGTAAGCTTAATTGTGATTTTTAACCATCTTCCAAGCTATTTTTTACTGTAATAATATACTTTTTAAATAATTTATTTAAATATTTATTAAAAATATAATTTGCATTTTAGTATTCTTTCCAAAATTTCTCTAATTTTGTAGACTTTATTATCATTTTTAAATTTTATTTAAATTTCAAGTTTATTAATATTCTTTAAAATTAATTCTACAAATTATTGATTTCATTGATATTTTTATTTTTAAATTTATTAATACTAAAAATGTGCGATATTAATTAGATAAAAACAATTGTTTGATTTTAAAATTTATTAGATAACTTATTTAAAATATATTGTAAAATTATAACTTATCTGATAAATTTTTACAGGCTTTAATATTAAAAAATTTTAATTATCAAATTTTCTGATAGTAATATATCATATATGTATTGATTCTCTAAAATTTTTCAATAAATTCTCAAGTTTACTAATATTATTTCAAATTTCTCTCCAATATTTCTTTTTTTCAAATTTTCATTTTTAAATTAAGTTCTCAAATTTATTGGAATTCCCTAAAAATTTTTTTTCTAAATTATTAAGCCAATTGTTTTCTTAATTTTAAGATAAAATATATGAGCTTAATATTATTATTATTTAATTTCAAAAAAATTTCTATTAAATAATTTATTTAACTAAAAATAAGTAGATATAGATACACTTAAGCATCACTTTCTTTGCACTAAAACCAAAAAGGGCGAACACTATTTGTCCTTCCATTATACCGCTTTCAAGAGCTTCTAGTGCATGAACCTTCGCTTTTAGCGTCACCATTCACCAAACCATATGGCCGTCTTCTTCTTTCTTTAGTATTTTTCAATTCCACACGCAATTCACTCGGAAGAATACTCCAAAGTCCACATTCAACAACACACTCCATTCATGTTTATCTTCTTAGCTTAACCCTTTCTGTTCAATGGTTTCTACCAACTTGCCACATTTGTAGATGAGAATAACAAAACGTAAAGTACTATTTTATGGAAATTTATTTAATGTCAGTATTATATTTTTAATTACAAATAAATATTTTAATAAATTAAAAGGTTGTGAAGTTTTTTTTATCTGTTAAAGAATATATAAAACCAATTGAGTTGCCTTCACACAATAGCTTAAGCTATTACAGTGAAATGGTTGCTTAACATTGTATTAGAGCGTCTATGAACAAGTGGTTCTGAGTTTGAATCCTACCACCTACCTATTTCTCATCTAATTAAATTAAGCACAAGGTAAAGTATGATTGTGCAAGTTTTAAGTTCAAAGGGCTTTTACCTGAAGAAGTGTGTCAGGGAATATATAAAACTAATTATATTAGCTCACATAACAACTTAAACTATCGTGATGAAATATCACCCCTACATGTCTTCCGGATTATTCATTCTAGAAAAATGTAGTTTCATGTTTACCAATAATTAGAGAAATGTAAAGCAACACATGCAAAGGGTTTAAAGGACATGCATGACGTAAACTTAATCTCTTTTTGTTGAGGTAAGGTGAGAGTAGAAAAGACAAAACTTAATACAACAAGAAAAATAACATCAGAAATGTTTAATAGTAGGTTGTCAGAATTAGTTTAACTTTATCATAAATTACAGATAATTGGAAAGAAAAGAAGATGTTGATATTGGAAAAAAAGAACTAAGCTAAATGATATTCATAAATCAAATAATTATAAAATCCTTGTTATATATTTTTCAAATATAATAATGTTTTTTATTAACAAAAAATGGGCAACAATTACTTTTTAAAGTATACAGTAAATACATTAATTAATCAATATAATAATGGTATTAACTAAATCATAGTCCAAGAGTAGTCTTACCCTAACCAATGTCAAGGAGACAAATTTGACTCAGATTCGGTTTCAATTTGATATGATAAAATTTATTATTTGAAAATTATGATAAATTAATTAAATTCAAATTCAATCAATTTAAAGACAAGATTGAATGTACACGTTCAAATTCAATTGTATTAAACTTTATATTTGAAAATATTTTTAAATTTAAACTCAAAAATTAAAGCATTTAAACTAATATGACCCGTTATGACATACCATCCTTTGCCTAAATCGATTTTTGTAATTAAATGTATGATAATTTCGAAACAAAAAATATTATTTTTAATAAGTTAATAATTCTAATTTTGTAGTCGTCAGAATTTAGTGTAAATATTATTTTTAATATGTTTATAAATCTAACATTATGATTAGTTTTTTAATCATTAGAATTTAGTGCAAATATTATTGGTAATAAGTTAATAAATCTTAGATTATGATTAAGAGATTATTTATTATTTTATTAATAATATTAAGAGATTGAAAAATATCTAACAAGGGCAATGGGGGAAATTCAGACAATCTTTTGTTTTTATTATCAAGTATTAGATGTAAATGCCTTTTATTTATTTATTTTTTGTTGCCTATAAAACGTGTTCTTAATTATAGAAAGACATCTTTAAATTATTTATATTCAGATTAATTTTTGCTTGAGTCGAGTGGATCCCTTACGGAGGCAAAACTCTAACCTCAAATTTTAAATAGCTATATACATGAGCGGGGTTCAAACCTACGACCTCACTTAACCCAAGAGAACCCTTTCCAACTCACCAACGATTTCTAAAAGAGAGCTTTCACCAAAACACCTGCAATTCACTTACCAAAAGCCTCTGTTACTCTCACCCATTTACCAAAAACCATCGTCATCATTATCAACCACCATGTGTGGCGGTGCTATCCTCTGCGACCTTATCACTCCGACTACCAAAACTAACCTGACAACTGAGTTACTGTGGGCTGATCTGAAGAAACATGTCAATAAAAAATACTCCAAGCCAGCTTTTGTGACTCTAGTTGATGATGACTTTGAAGCTGAATTTCAGCGCTTTAAGGAGTCAGATGTCGCGGAGGACGATGATGATGCCTTGATCGCTGTCAAGCCTTTTGCTTTCTCTACTGCTGCCTCTGCTCCTAATCCTACCGTGGCTCGCAATCGCGGTCAGTCACAAGGTAAAGGTTCTTGTTTTGTTGGGTTTTCATTTCTTATTTGACGTTTCTTTCTTTCTTTCTGTGCCTTAGACGAGACTAAGCTTGAGATTAATTGAAATTTAAGTTGGGACGACAAGAAGGTCACCCAAAAGATTTAAATTTTAAGAGTGGTTGTTCATTTTTAACCTTATATGATATTATTAAGTGTTGTATTTTTTTATGTGAGATTTATCTCAATGCTCTCTCGTTTGTAATCTCTTTTTGAGATCTGTTGTTAAATTTTTATATGATTGGGCTTAAATAAACTGAGCACATATAAGCCCAAATGAGGTTCCATCTTAAAACCAATTGGTGATAAGAGGAGTAACTCACTA